>MU399523.1:0-335233 GCA_022578845.1 Hypoxylon cercidicola
TTTTAATTATAAAAATTATAATAATTTAAAAATTAAAAAAAAAATTATATTTTTTTTAAAATATATTATATTTAAGTTAATTAAATTTATAATAAGCTTATTTAATAATATTAATTAAAATTTTTATTATAATATTAATTTAAATTATTTTTTATTAAAATTAAATATTATTAAAAATATTTTTAACGTTTTTAATAACGTATTTAAAAATATATTTAAAAAAAATTTTATAAAAGTTTTTTATAATTTTTATAAATATATAATAAATAATTATTTTCGTTAAAAAGTTATTTTTAATTATAATAATAATTTAAATATATAAATAATAATAATAAAAATTAATTTAAATTTAAAATATTAATAAAAAAATATTAAAAATTTATAAATTAATTATTTATATAAATTATAATATTTTTTTTAAATATATTATATTTTATTATATAATATAAATATATAAAAATTTAAATTAATAATATAATATTATATTTTTATTATATAATTATTTAATAATTATTTTTAATATATATATTATATATTAAATTAAAAATTATATTTTAAAATTATAATATTTAAATAATTTAAATATTATTAAATATAAAATTTTAAATTACGTATTAAAAATATAAATAATTATTAATATAAATATTATTTTTAATTTTTATATTTTTTTATATAAATTATATAATTAAGTATATCTAAGCTATTAACCGTTACGAATTAAAAAATTATTTTTTAATAGAAAATAATTTTTACGTTTAGTAATTATTATTAAAAACTATATTTTGCCGCCTAGGTAGACAGACTCTAGCGCCAAGAGCGCAACCAGTCTTTACAGCCGCCCGTACTCTATCTGCGTATGCTTCAAGCCAGAGGATGTACTGCTTTATCCCACTAAACCGCTTCCTTGCATTTTCAAGAGTGGTTTTCGTGACCGCAGCTAATGAAAATATGTATTCTGTGCCAAACATTTTCATGGGGAGCTTGACGTTACATTCGTCTGTCAAATATGCCATCAAATTGGGGCTCCAAAGGCTTAATGCTCGAATGTAGCCATTGATGTACTTGCCAGTGCTCGCTCTCTTAGGGAGCTTTGGGTCTAAGCTATGACGGACCGCCACGTTTATCAACATATCTGCTCCGTGAGAGAGTAAAATCTTTATGTTTGGTAGGTTTTCTAGCTCCAGTGCCGTTGCTAGTGCTTTTGCTAGTGCTTTTGCTAGTGCTTGTTGATCTGCTAGTTCATCGTCTTTAAGCATGTTGAGAAGGTAGGAAAGAATATCTGGGGATGCTTTCCAGCCAGCGAAGGAAAATAGTTTCATCTTGGCCATGGTGTTGAGAGTCTTGAACTCAGGCAGTAGCGTTTTAATATTTTCTCTTTGGTCAAGCATCACAGCATCCATAATAACCTCATCAGCATTAGCTAGTGGGTGTCTTAGCGAGATGCCAGAGCTGGGGTGTTCTTCGAAAGTGTGTGAAGGATGGGCAGTATGCATGTGAGTTTGAAGCTCTGCTGTGTTTCGGAACCCTATCTCGGCAAACAGACAGCTAGCTACTGAGCATTTTTCTGGTCTGTGGTGGACTCCTAGATGTCTGTCTCTGGCTGGCGATGATTCAAACCCATTTCGGTATGCGTGGCAGAAATATTGATTGCAGTAATGCAACTTCGTTCCATATAGGTGCTTCAACACCTTGCAATGACAGTCGAGTTTATGGATTCGTTCTTGGCATATCAGGGACTCCAGGCTCCGCCGAAATTTGCGCCGGGCCAAGTAGATATTGAGAGGGTCGCTGATTAAAGAGCCGTTAACTTCTTATACAGAAACACCGTTAGCAGCTTCAATATGGGTAGTGTTTGTGGGGACTTTTCTTACTGTCATTATCAAGCAGTCCAAGTTGAGCACTTCTTTGAAAAGACGCGGCTGCTGAGAGAATGGCATGAAGTCCAGAGTCATTGGCGAAACTCTTGAACATGTGAGTGAAATGTCTCGGAATATGAGAAATATCGATAGAGTCGTGTCCTCGAGTTTTCTGGAGGTGATTCATTGCCGCAAGGAGACGGCTGTCCAGATTCGAGCCCTGCGTTCCAAAAGATGAGACAAGATGTTCTAGAAATTCCATCGATGCGTATTCGAACATGACGTAGTCGCCGTCTAAAATCTGCTTTCGTACATCAAGTATTTCATCTGGTGGAGAAGAGAACAGCATGTTCAAAGAGGAGAAAGACAGGTACGTTGTGCAGATGAGGGCGGAATGTAGATGTGCCTCAGTTAGGTTCAGGAAATTGTTGCTCTGTTCATGGAGAAGGTACCTAGATCAGGTTAATGACTACCTAATGTATATAGAATATCAACGGAAATATCCTTACTCTTTGGCGGAGAAATGGACGAATCGAATAGTCCCTTCATTGAACTCGATGATCGGGCCGCACTCCTTGCGAATGTCGCGAAACTCCTTGCGCACCTTCGTGAGATCGACCTCCATGAAGTCAAGTTGTCCGGGTCTGATGGCCAATATCTGTAGCAGTTCTTCTTCTCTCAAAGGTCGTCGAGCGCATGCAATCCACTGTAGTATTATACGAGCGGTAGGCTTACTCCTGATCCTGGCAAGGAGGCGGCCGTAGCTGTGTGGTAATTAGTATCCAATATGATTCACGATTGCTTTACGCCATCAACACTTACACCTGGTCTAGTCCTCTTGGGAGATTTTCCACTTCTGACTCGATATCTGGGACGGTCCGTTTTTCCGTTACCATAAGAAGTACCAGTCTAGCGTAAATAAACATTCCTGTTGTTTGTCAGTATGATATATCACTACTTGTTTAAGTACCTGGGATAAACCTCCCTTCTGCATTATCTGCAATGGTGCTCAGCACCTCCTTGATTTTGAGGCATGTCCGCTTATCCGCTCCTTGCGCCGCCATTTCGAGAAGTAGATCATCGCACTCTAGCTGAACGAATGAATTGATATCTTCGAAGTTTTTATGATCCACCCGGAGAGAAACCGTCTTTTCTCTTAACCGGAGCGAGATATCACGTTCTTCTCTGCTACTAATAAGCAGTTTGGTCTCTGGGCAACTTTTATGTAGTTGCATTATATCCGATAGTAGGCACTTCCAAGATGGCTCGTCTAATTCGTCCAGACCATCCAGAATGATGAAGCTGGGCCCTACACCCTTGAGGATCTTGCACAGCAGGTCCATGACAAAGCCAGGGTCGCTTTTGAGTTTTCTGTGGTTGGAGTGAGAAGCCTCGTAGAGAATTGACTGGAAGTTCAAGTCATCTTCAAGGAGTTGGAAGAGGATTGTGTGGAGAACATCGATGGTATTACCAGCAGGCTGGTTATCGTGGGATAGAAATACGAATAGTACTCGTTGCCCAGAATTTTGCATTCTCTTTATGAGATTGCCGACAAGGAAAGTTTTACCTGTGTCATTCGTCAGTATGATACTATAAGGATTGACGCTTCTTACTCACCAGAACCCGGAATTCCATATAGCCACATACACCTTAGGGTCCTATCTACAACGTCGAGCCATCTCATGAAGTCCACTTCACTTTCCAACCATTTGCCGGGACTCACAGAGCTCTGACGAGTAATCTCAACTAGTCTCGCTTCGTATTCGTGTGGATTAAGCTCGTTCCGGATGGTGCTGAAAGTCTGGCGATCTCTGAACGCTTGTTGGTGTTCATTTTCCTCGAGCGCGAGTTTTCGGGCCTGATCAGCCCGCAGAATATCTTCAAGCGTCACATTCATGGTCATCATCGCTTTGTGTTGCTCCATGTTCTCTTGAATCTTTCCAATACTCGACCGAATGTTAGGCCATACAGACTCCAGGAGCACATTTACCCCTAGATTATGAAATGAGTAAGGAATCGACATCAAGCACTACTTTGATTTATAGTGCTACTTACTTCGGTTCGTGAGGAAGTTCAATAAGACGGCATAAAAGTCCAAAATGTCCGCGTAGAACAGACATAACGCCCGACGAATGTCATGGTTTGATTGAAATAACTGTGCATAGACTTTGAAGTTTGGGAGAACCATTCCAATGTCTCGTATGACCTGGACGACCTTCTCGAAGGCGAAAATGACAGAGCTTGATGTCTAATAGTAAAAAGGAGTCAGGGTTAATGTTATTAATTTCCCAAAAAGGTGGCGGTGTGATCTCACCTGAAGTATCAATTTGAGAGGGCCCTTTACGGCATCATAAATGTCAGCCAGCTTCTCCTCATTGCATGAGGACATGAAGAATAAATACCTACCCAGACAAGACTCATCACATCAGGCTTTACTTGGACGAATACCTCTACAACAGCAGAGTACTCCTTGAGACCGTTGATGAGTGGTTCAAGCCGCTTCAGTCCACGAAGTGTTTTCGTCTTTGCTTGTGCTCTCTGTATCTTCGTCGCTTCCTCGTACACATCATCTATGCGGACAATCTTTGAGAAATCATACAATGCTGGATTTTTCAATTTTCCTTTGAAGTCTTCTTTTGCAGACTTGAAAGCATCGTCTATCCATGACGAAGGGGTTGTTGCCATCGCGACGTATCCAAACTACTCCAAAGTAGTTGTTGGAACGCAAAGGTGAGGAGAAAAATAACCCAGAGAAGTGAGAGGAGAATATGCCTTATTGTGTGGCAGAGGCAGTGCTGAACTCCAGGCCTATCAGCAGCCCTACAACTCACTGTGCACACCTGGTGTAGGCAGGCTGTGTTTTTAATGATAAGCTGTCCCAGGTACAAGGAGGCGCAGCCCCCAAAATGGTATTCTTCCAACTCAGGCCTTTTGGTCGGCAGTCGTCTTGAACGGCAGAATTTCCAAGGCGCAGATCCGCGGCTCTCGTACGAAATTATCCAAGACACTACAAAGACTACAAAAACTTCAAAAACTTCAAAAACTTCAAAAAAAAAAAAAAAAAAAAAGGTATTTTGAATTATTGGAATTTTATTAGAAATTGATACTAAGGTTTGGTTGAGTTGTGTTCATTCAAAATAAAATTGTTAGTGATGGATTTCTATTGTACCTCAATACGTTATTTTTCCCCCACTGTAGCCCTTCTGATTTCTAAATGTATCAGGCCCATCATGAGGGCTCATAGCGGGGTTTGGTTGATCTCCAGGGACAATAACAGCCCCTCCAACCATCGCCGACCGTACAGCTATCATCCGCCATGGCCGCCTTTTGGGTCACTGGTTGACAAACTCCAGTGATGGAGCACCCGGTTCCGCCGAGCGCGCGGCTTGTGGAAGTTCAGCGGTCAACGATGCACCCAGTCCATCCAAGACGACAATCTCGACGTCTTTCAGCTTCGCTACCGTGGACTTGATCACCGGCGTCATCTCGCGCAGGACCTCGACCTCGTCGAACCCCAGTACTCTATTGAATAGAGCTTCCTGCGATACGCCGGCCTCCCACCTTTGCTTGAGGTCTTGTATGAATGGCATGGCCTTCTTCATGTCCGCCTTGTCAATCTTTTTGGCCACCATTTTCATATCCAGCTTGCTGCCGTCGAACATTTCCTTTATTATGTCCATGGACCTAACTTGCCAGGCAGGCCAAGCTTTGGCCACGAAAATACGCAGTCGCTTGTCCTTGTTTGGGTCGAAGGTAAGCCCTTTGCCCTTAGCCAGACACTTCTGTTGACTTGCATCCGTGGCTTGAACACGAGCAGTAACAGTCCGAATGTAATTTGAAATACCGTGTAGGCTTGGATTCGGCTCCGGGGCTTGGGGGAACGTCGCAGTCTGAATTGTAGACGGCTGTGTCAAGGTACCAAGAGTTAGCGATCGTGGACGAAAAAAAGATAGTCAGACGTTGACATCGTCCACACTCAAATGCGACAGGCGACGCCGTACCTTCTTCAAGACTTCCATCCACACATAATCTGCCCAGTGCGGTGCGATGACGCAGACCAGCAAAGCTTGTACCTCGACATAACGGCTTACACAGTCGCGATGCATGCCTACAGATGCCGCGCTGGTAGCTGTCCGATAGCTGTCGCGTGCAGACGTAAGTTCATAGAACCCGGATCTCAAGGCCGCCTTGTAATTGGTTCTAGGTCCAGGTCAGTTCAAGGAGACCTTTAAAGACGATCGAGGACACTCACGAGCTATATGCTTGGACGGTATGGCAAATCAGCGTGTTCAATTCATTCTCGAACAATTCATCCCAGAAGTTGATCGCACCGACTCTCTGGATGACGTCTGCATTATCGATTTTCTCTGCCTCTCGCACACTGCTGAACTGCTCTTCGGGCTTGAGTAAACGTACGTTGTTCATGACCTCCTCGATCCACTTTCTCAGTTCGAAGAGTTTCAAAATAGCAGCGTTGGCAGTTGATTCCTCGAAATTTGCATCATCGATGCCGTCTCCTCCATCTGCAAGGGCCATGCGAGTCGCATCCGCACCGAATTTTTGGATGGCACTGCTCAGGGTGAGGAAGTTTCCTGTACTCTTGCTCATCTTGTCACCATTCAACATTAAATGCCCATTCAGTCGGATGGCTTTTGGAAGATATCGTGGTGCCTTTTTGCCCCAAACGGCTTGATGGATGTAGAGGAAGAAGACTAGGTGGTTGCCGATCAAATCCTTTCCGCTGATACGAACGTCTAGAGGATACCAGTAAGTAAATTCCCGACGCATGGCGTTTAGAACTGCTCTGCTGATGTCGCTTTTGACGTCCTCGGTTAGGGCAAAGACGTAGTTCCACAC
This sequence comes from Hypoxylon cercidicola, assembly GCA_022578845.1. Lineage (NCBI taxonomy): Eukaryota > Fungi > Ascomycota > Sordariomycetes > Xylariales > Hypoxylaceae > Hypoxylon > Hypoxylon cercidicola. The sequence goes on from MU399523.1 coordinate 6,714, forward strand.
GTCATCGCTCATCTGAGATACCTTGATGTTCCCAATACCAGGCTTCACTCCATATATGTCGGAATGTAGGAAGTGAGCGATGGTGTAGTATGCCATGTAGATGGTGGAATCAGACAGACCCTCGACCTTTTGGGAGGGGTCCCACGGTAATTCTGTCCCAAGACCATATTGTCGGGTGACTGACCATTCGACCATCCAGCCTAGAGTCTGTTCTAGAGAGTGTTTCGCTGATGAAGTGAAAGTATTGAAACCCAACCCGTCCTTGTCAAGGACGTGTCCGAGCGTTTCGTCCCTCCATGCCTTGTCCGTTCCGTATGTTAAATACCACTGGTCCAGGAAGGCGGCGACACACTCATCGCCAGAGCGAGATATCACCGGACCGTCAGGCTCGCAGTAGATGAACGCATCTCCAGCATCCAACAACTGTTGTCGTATAAGAGGTTTAGCCTGCTGGACTGACTTGCCCACAAAGTCCCCGAAGACCATCTTTCCTTGGTAGAAGCCTGTTTTGTAGGCTAAATCTTTGGCTTCTAGCAACCGTTGCTCGTCCTTGGGAGAGTTGATCTTCAGCTTCTGGACCAATGCAGGGGCGATGGTACCTCCATACTCAGGTGTCTCAATGATGGATACCATATCTAGACAGACCCATTCCGGATCAATCTGGTAGAAATCTGCCTTCTTTGACAGCTCCACTGACATGGCATAATCGTCGGGACTATCAGACGGGACTGATGTAACAAACCCTGTCCCTTTGGTTTTCTTGATGCTATGCATGGGCAAGATATAGATCTCACCTTTGGCGCTCAACGGTGCGTTGACGACTGAGCCGACCAAGTCAGATCCGCTGAGTTCCATCACCTTAGGGGTTTCTCCCCACCCGGGGAAAATACCCTGAAAGGACATGTTCCGTGCGGCTCTGTCCGTGACACAGATGAAGTCGGTCTCGGAAATCCGGAAAATCCCATACGTCATGCGTGGGGAGACAAAAAGGTTGGTCTGCCCGTACATCGTCTCTGGACGTAAAGTGGCCGGAACCATGAAGACGCGGGCGTTGGAGAGCTCCGGATGAGACAAGAGCAGGCTTTGAGCTCGCTTAGACCAGTGCTTGACCTTGCACTTCAGGGCGATGTATTCCTGTACCAAGACCCCTTCGCCAGATGACCGGTCATGATCCAGACAAGGTTGGCGGTCTTTCGGGGAATAGACTGTGTATCGTTTTCCAAACCGAATCTTTTCCAACTTCCTCAGCAGTCTCATCTGCCACCGCACGAAGGAGTCGTAGTATCCATTTTCATCTGTCGTGATGAAGCTGCGCCGCCAGTCGATGGCACAACCAAGGTTAGTCAGGTCTCGTTCCCATATCTGGGGGAAATGATGTAGCCAATACTTGGCATCCGCGAACTTGTGAATCTCCTCCAGTGGTATTCCTAATGAAAGCATGACTTGAAATTGATACTTTGCCTTGGTTGTTTTGAGGGCGGCTTTGCCTACAGGGAAATGTCAGCCGAGTCAATCCGAGTGGACAACCACAGTCGCTACCTTTTTTTCGTGTTAGTGAACTTGGTAACGTCTTCCTTCGAATGCGCCGGTGCTGCTGCCGGGGCTGGTTCTTCGTTTAGGGCACCCTCAACGTAGCCATCAAACATTTGACCAAACATGGTGATCTCGTTCGCTAGCTTATCGGCACATACCTGAATCGGCATGCCGGTTGCGTGGTATCCCTGGGGATATAAGGTGTTTTTTCCCTGAGCCCTCGCTGTCCGGCTTGCAAACTCAACCTTTGACACGGTGTAGCCGTGGCCAAGATGAGGCGCACCATTAACGTATCTGACGCGGATCGATATTAATGCATACCACCAACTGGGCTACAATGCCTCTACTTACGGATACGCCATGGTCCCTTTTAACAGGTAGCAAATGCGAGACGAGGAGATAGGAGAGCAGACCAAAAAACTTTGGAATATTTAGCACCAGGTCATCTGGACTTATGGATTCAAGCGGATATTGGGAGCATGACGGAGCATTCGATTCAAACACCTTCTGGTCCCGCCAGAGCTTTTGGTATCTCTCTTCAGTAGAGCGAAGAACATCTCTCTTTTCCGTCTATATAACGCCGGTTAGTTGCTCAGACTTATCACAGTTTACTGAGAGTGGGATCGATACGTTTTCAATTTTCATGGTTGCAGCAGAACTGCCATCTGGATCCATGATTGGGAAACCCGCACCTCGGGCGGATCCAGGAGATGTTAGGATAACTTAGCGAGGAGAAAGCACGAGACTCGAGAATCTACTCGAAAACCTGACGTCCTGTGTGTCGATATCTATCGTTCTGATACCCTGTTCGAAGGGAAATTGGGTGAAATTGTACGTAGTATCAAAGGCGGAGAGGTAGTGTTGGTTCGAAGAGGTTAAAAAAAACAGGAAACGTGACTGAACGCGGGGTGACTCATCGAGCCGGGACATGAGATTGAAAAGTGGTTGTAAACGGCGATTTAGGAGGTAGATAAGTTGGCAGATTGAGTCACATCTTGACCATCCCATCTAGTTGGAGATATTATAGGCTATCTTCTAACATCTTATAACCACCACGCTATTTGACAAACGCTTAGAGCATCAGGACAAACTGGTCAAACGTAACTTTTAGTCCAACTATCTCTACCTCCTAACTGCCTAAAATGAACCCTTCCCCCTATCAACTCTGAGTTCACATCTTTCACTCCCTCCCCCCCCCTCCATTCCGCATACCGCATCACATCACAGAACCAAAAAGGTAAAGAACCCCGTAGCCCCCGCCACGAGCGCCGCCGTCAGCACACCCGCGGACCGCGCCGTCGTCGTCGCCGCGCTGAGGGTAAAGGGGAAGGAGGTGCCGTTGGTAGACGCGCTAGCGGTAGCGGTAGCGGCCGCGGCCGCCGTCGCCGTCGACGACGACAGCGGCGACAGCGAGCCCGTCGTCATCTGCATGCCCGGCAGCTGCTGCAGCCCGCTGGCCGTCTCGGCGGGGAGCGCCTGGACGTCCGTCGTCGCGGTCGAGTCGGAGCCGCCCTCGCTCTCGCTGCTACTGCCGCCGCTGCTGCTGCTGCTGCCGGATGCGCCGGAGCCGGGGAGGGGTTGGAGCGTGTCGCTTCCGCCTTCCGAGCTTGACGAGGATCCGGAACTAGATTCCGAGCCGGAGGATTCCGAGCCAGACCCGGAAGCAGCAGAGCCGGAAGACTCGCCTTCTGGGCTAGAGCCCGAGCTCGAGCTACCCGAGGTCGGCAGCGCCTGGAGGGAGCCCGAAGCCGCGGCCTCTCCCCCAGCTCCAGCTCCGGCTCCGGGGAGCGACTGCAGAGACCCGCTTGCCTCGGCATTTCCTGCGCCGGGCAAAGCCTGCAGGCCTCCGGACGCGGCCGCACTGCCTGCGTTCGTCGCAACGGCGCCGGCGGCAGCAGTGGCGTTCGGAAATCCGGCGAATGCCGACGTAGGGACGGCGCCGGCGGTCCCTGCTACGAGGGCCGGAGCCGATACGTTGGCGATGGCGACGGCCGAAGACGCGGCGGCGACGTTGCCGGCGCCGATGGTCTGGAAGCCCTGGATCGAAGCGGCGCTAGTGCTCGAGTTCGCTACGAGGCCGATGTTGACGGCTGCCGCGGAAGAGGCGGCGGCGGCAGCAGCAGTCGTTGCGGCGGGGGCGATCTGTTGGAAGCTCTGGATGCTTGCAACGGCTGTCGCACTCGAAGACGTAGCGACGGCAAGAGCCTGGAATTTGGTTAGGGATGTGCAATATAGAGGTAAAATGGGGGAACTGGCTTACTGATGTCTCAAGTAACGCCGCTGCGCTCGAGGTCTCGACGACGGCAGCCGCACTTGAACTAACCACGACAGCTTCACTTGCAGAAGTCTCGACAGCGACAGATTCAAGTGCCGCACTGCTGCTACTAGCGACCTCGGCGACTGAGCTCTCAGTCTCAGCCGCTTCCGTAGCGGTGCTTGTTGCTCCCCCTGGAATAGCGACTAGCTGGCCAGAGGTGACCTGGGCGCCAGGTAGCTGTAGAAGTGCTCCGGCGTTAGACCCAGCTTGTTGCTGCTGGGCTTCTGCGCCGGATCCCACAGCCACGCCATTGTTTGACACTTGCTGAAGTTGACTCGAAGTGTTGTTGCCGCGCTGGGGCCCAGGGACCGGGCTAGCATACGCGCCGTTCAAGGCCGTGCCGAATACAACGGCCAGGGCCGTGATTAGATGTGTCTGCCTCATGTTTCCTTAACTTCGACTACTCGAATCTTCACGTTCGTCGTTCGTAGCGGCTAGGTTGGGCCCGGTATTAGGTAAATACAAGAAGATAAAATTAATAAAATCGTATATAAAGAACGTAAGGACTGCTCAACAGTATGTGCTGGCCAGCAGACTAGAAAAAATGAATGACTATGGAAAAGAGGGGAGGAAGTGAACAGACATCGAACAAGAAAGGATAAGAACAGCGGGAAGGACGAGGTCTTGGAGAGAAGTTGGGAAGGGAATCCGGGGAAAGGCAGAGCACGATCCCGCTATTGCGATTAAAACTATATGTACACACATAATGCCGTGATCAATGGCATCAGGCGTTCGCCTCCGTGATCTTCAGAGCGGTGTCTGAGCTCCAGGCATCATCTCATGGCTTGACATGACATCTCTTGGCGTTTTCTGCCCATGCCAAGGCGCCGAGACCAGCAGGTCTAGCAGAGAAACACCGTACCCATGTCTCGATGAGCAGCTAGGGTCTTAGGTAAAAACCCGAAAATTAAAACACAGCAGATATGGGACGAAGAGTCTTTCAAGGTTCAGCAGGAAAGCAGAGAAGGTCGATACGAGTTCAACAGAGACCGCCAATTACTCTGTACAGACACAGCGAATAGGTAAAGTCGGCACGATCGTACCGACTTGACGAGTATGAACCCCCAACAAAGGCATTGGGGAAAGACACAAGACCAATGAGAACCAAGCCAAGATCATGATCCGATGATGCGATGCCAGGAAACGCGGCTCAAAAAGAGCCGTGCCCAGCATCTCTACCCCTGGTCTGGCAGTCTGGCACCATCCGGAACCGAGCACGATCCGTCAAGCAATTACCCCAAGCGGTCTCAGGGCCAGAATGCCGAGGTGGTTCTTATATCCCGAGCCCGCCTCTTCTCGTTAAGCTTCTTTTTGGGTTGTCGAAGCTATGTCGAAAAGGGCCTAGAAGATTCTTTTTGGGACGGGCAGCAAGTAGAAAGGGTAAGCTTCTGAGGCTCTGAGACGAAACCCTGCCGGTTCTGAAACCTGCTTCACCCACGTCGCCCAAAATTCAACTTCAACGTCTCATCTGACACCACCGAGGCTCCTTGGCGCCAATTTCGTAAAGGCATGTCTTTTTTTTCTTTGTTCCTGGGGAATAACTTACGAGGCACCACGCAGTCAGATCTGTATGAATGGTTAGCTAGCCGCACTGCAACTCTTCGAATAAATACAACCTCACTTCCCATCAAAGCATGCCTGCATATCTCAAAATGCGCAGTTTGTGTATCTCTAGATTCAATGATTTTCTGCAACAGTGAAGATAAGCTTAAGAATGCTACTGGTGTAAATCTATTAACACAACTGAGCGAAGATCCTTTGTGAAATTTGCAATGCACGACTCTTGAAAGATCCCTTAAACGCCTTATGGATTACATGGATCAATTCCCCGAATCCCTTTTCAAGGCCACGTCGATGACCTGTAGCCGTGTAAACTCCTGCCATAGCTCTCGTAGGCGCGCTCAATCAAGCAACTGGTAAACTCCGTAGTTGCCCTCACATGCGATACATCCAGTCATCACCATTGTAAGGTGGCATATTCTACATGCCACCGTCAGCCGGTGTGCCTCCTTGCTGCGTATCCACGCCGTGGAAAGCGTCGCCGAACGCCGAGTCCTCCATGTCCAGATCCAGGCCTTCGCCCAGATCACCAGGCGTTCCGCCGAAGCCGGCCAGCACATCCCCGGCCGTATTCAGATCATCAAGTGAGCTGAAGTCGTTATGGTCACCATCAAAACCTGCTGAAGGAGTCCCTGTCGCCGAGGCTTGTTTACTAGCAATGCCCGCCATCTTCTGGTGACCATGCGCTGCGGCAAAATTCGCGTCGGGCATTGCGTTGGGCATCGCGTTGGGGATAGTGCCGGCCTTAGGAACGACTACCCAGTCTCCGCTCCCGGTGCCTTGATCAGGGGCGGTTCCGGTAGGCAGATCGCTGACACCTGTACCGTCCATCTTCACATCGGCCGACTCATCCTTTTGGACCGGCTGCCGAGGCGAGGGAACGTTGAGGTTCGCCGGAGTGCCGGCATTGGAATGCATGGCCGAGACGTGAGCCTGAGGTGTCGGGAAGTTGTTCACCGGCGTAGAGGTGGATGAGGCACCAGTTCCGGTGTGCATCTGGTCTAGAAGTCCGGCGGCAGTTCCGCCCATATCTATGTCAGAGTCCCCAATCATAAAACCACTGTGCTGAGAACCCGCATGCGACGGCTGTCGAGACATGACGCCGCTTCCATTTGCGCTGCCATTATGAGGCCCACCAACGGCGGGCCCCGGACCTGAGACCATCTCGGGAGCTGGTTCCTGATAGCCACCGTCTTGTATCCTTCTCAGCTCGTATATGACCTCGGCCTGACGACCCAGATGTGCCTCGACTTGAGACACAATTTCGTCGACCTTCTTGTTGTGCTTCGATGGCCAGCGATTTGCTTCATCCTCGCTTTCTTCGGGCCGACCCTCGAGTTGTAACCCACCAGCACCATGTTCATCCACGGCTGACCGCAGCTCCCTTTCGGCAACCGTTAAGAGAGAATTGTGCTTGAACTTGGCCACCTTTTTGGCATGATCGGCTTTCATCTTCTCGATCTCTGCTTGTGTTGAGCTCACTCGGTCGTTAACCCGTTTTCGAAACTCAGCGGCCTGGCCGGGGTCTAGTTGAGTTGTAGTGGGCCTCGACGGCGATTGTGTCGTGGTGTTAAATCCATGGGCCTCAAAGATTCCATCAGTAAGAGCCGAAAGCTCACCCTTAAGACCAAGTCCAATATCTGAGAATCCAATCTGGCCCATTCTGTACGGTGAAGATAGTATCTCCTCCATCCACTCATGATTCTGCCGGTATCGAGCCAAGCTAACTTCCCTAGGTGTCAGATGGTCAAACATGTCGCCACGAGACGTGTCCTCTTCATCGTCATATGCGCTGTCCTGGGCGGGAATAGCAGCTATGGGTGGAGGCACTTGGTTCTGTGTAGCCTGACCGGTCCTGGCACGCTTAGAGGGCGGACCTGCAGCAGGAGGGTGAGGAGGATATGCCATCGCCTGAGGAATTCCGCGGGGACCCGGGTACATTGGCTGCCTCGAGGGTTCTCTGGGCCAGGCGATTTGTGGCCAATTCACGCGGTCTCCAAGAATGAACTCTTTTCGCTGGATCTGCCCGCATCGTTGGAGATAGGCGCGAGCTTCTAAGATAGCATGTGTGCGAGGGTCTCGCGGAATCACCTGGGAGGGAATGCGCTCGTTGTTGTCGACTGGGCCGTAGTGGACGATCCATAGACTCGGATCGACCTGGGGAGCGTTGGGGGTGTGGACACTCGGGGGAATAAGGCGAAAACGACGCCTAGAATGGGTTGCGACGGGTTCACCATAGGCGAATCCGGCCTTGTGGTAATACATCTCGAGAATCTAGATGGGTCAGTACGAGTCAATATGTAAATAGCTTGAGAATTTCCCAACGTACCACACCGTTTCCGACCTCCTGTTGGAGATACTGTTCCTGGGGAGGCCAGATGTATCCATCGCTGGCAAAGTTGAGGCCCATCTGTTGCAAGGGTTGCCAGGTAAGGAAGATATTTCCATTCTCGGGACGATCAAGATAGGTCCAGAAAAATGGTGCGGTGTCGCGGGCTATCTTAGGAGCTTGCATCAACCAGCCCGTCACTTCTTGGGGTTCGACTCGGGCCTTGAGAGTGTATCGATAGGTGGAGATGAGATGCACGTGGGGAAGCTGGACGTGTTTACATTAGCAAGTGATGCGACGGGCAATGACTAGGTGGAAGTGGAAATATTGAATTATACCAGGTCTCTATGAACCCCGAAGCTGGGGTCGCCCATTGATGACATTGTGATTGAAACCGTGACGGTCGCAGACAATTGTGAAAATCAATTAATTCCGTCGTGTTTAGAAGTATTTTGTAATGCACTGGTAAAGAATGGTCGGGTTGGAAAATACTCAGGAGGGTGCAAGGCGCATTTACGGTTGGATACAAGGCTGCGCGCAGAAGATTCGGTTCAATCGCGAAGATGCGCGACGACTTGAGCTCAACTCAACTTTCCTTAGGGGTGTCAGTGGAGACTTGAGAAAGCACGGGCTGAGGCTTAGGTAAATGATGTGGCTGGTGCTAATGAGGTTTGGGCCAATCAATCTTCGCCCATCACGTGCAAGCACTCTGGAAGATACTTAGGTACGAGCCATGACAACTGCATTTAATGAACTTCGATCATGATGCTTTTCAACCTACGTGCTCTCGAGCTACCTTCCGATTGATCCCTTGGATTCCAATATACCTAAGAGTGTACCATCAAGTACCTAACTATAAAACAGGCTCGACTTAGTCAAAAGAGAAAGCTCTCTTAATCCAGCGGCATGATCGGGAAATCCCCTTTGATTCCCCTTTATAATCACTCGCCTCGTCCCGCGGTACCATCTTAACCAGATGATGAGTAAACCAAATCCTCGTCATCAGAACGAGGGCGTTTTCTAGAGAGCCCTTTCCCAGGTAGCACCCAGGATCGAAGAAGTGGCAACTCGTACTTCGACAACCTCTTCACCGTCGTTCCTTTATTGAAAGGGAACGTGGGCTCGCTTCGTATACTCACTGTAAACTCCTAGTCCGGTCCGTCGAACAACCGAATGGTTCTGTTGTTAAAAAGAGGCCAGGCAGAACGAGCAAGGAGGTATTCTGCATTAATACCTACAAGAATATCATCTCCTGAGGTCCGAGTCGGGAATCTTGGGAGAAGCGATATGAGTGTTGCTATATGACGTGAAGTTCGCTCATGAGATATCAATAGGACATAGGGATAAGCGTAAACGTATACTCAAAAGGTTGTGTTGTATAAGTCTTCCAGATCCTAAGTATTGCCAGAATAGACATGAAGATGAGTTGTCCCGGCACAATCTTACAACGCCTCTCGATGTGAAAAGAAGGTCCTCCTAGCATAGCCCAAGATTTTCACGGCATAGTACAAATTCCAAAAGGACTGATATCTATATTTTTTCTAATGGCCTGTTGAAATCAACATTCGTTATTATTTCACATATTTTATTTTCATGCTTCTAAACCAGGTAATTCTGTCATGCCATGTATAGCATGCTAGACTTGAATATCCCACTTTTCCCATTAGTCAGAAAGAGCCTACCCACAAACCAATCTTGCCATTGGTAGGTATACTCATATTCCTTATGCGAGAACTCCGTCTATGCCTGGTATGTAGAAGCCGACACGTTTCCTCCCCGACCGGTCCAGTTGACGTGCGAATAAGCACCCACCGGGTACTTTTCGTTGGCACACTCGGGCTTGATTTGGAAGGTGTGTGCACCGAAGTAGTCACGCTGGGCCTGGAGGAGGTTGGCGGGAAGGTCCGCAGTGCGGTAGCCATCGAACCACGATAGCGCAGTCGAGAAAGCGGGCGTCGGAATTCCGAGAAGGGCGGCCTTGGAAACAGCGTTTCTCCAGCCGGGCTGCGCCTTGTGGATGGCCTTGTTGAAGAAGTCATCGAATAGCAAGTTCTCAAGGTCGGTGTCGTTTCGGTAAGCCGCAGTGATATCCTTCAGGAAGACAGAGCGGATAATGCAACCACCTCTCCACATTAATGCGATCGACGGCTTGTTGAGCTTCCACTTAAACTCTTTCGCGGCCTGGTATTACACAGTTAGCAAGTTACCCAGGACGAAACGAAAGGTGGGAACAACACGAACCTCTTGCATCAGCATGAAACCTTGAGCATACGAGATGATCTTGGAAGCGTAAAGGGCCTGCTCAAGGTCGTCAAGGAATTCCTCCTTGTTGCCCTCGAAGCTGGCCGAGCGGCCGACGTACTCAAGCTTCTTGGAGGCCTTGGTTCGCTCGTCCTTGATCGAAGACAAGCAACGAGCGAGCACGGCCTCGGCAATCAGGGTGACGGGCATTCCAAGATCCAACGCGTTGATAGCAGTCCACTTGCCGGTACCCTTCTGTCCAGCCTTGTCCAGGATCTTCTCAACCAGCGGAGTTCCGTCCTCGTCGTTGAAGTACATGATGTCACGAGTAATCTCGATCAGGAACGAGTCCAAAACACCCTTGTTCCACTTGGCGAAGACGTCTCCCATCTCCTTGTTGGACATACCAAGACCCCGCTTCATGATATCGTAGGCCTAGTTGAATTAGCTTAGCTGGATCACCTACGAGACAAAAATTCGCAAGGGCAGAAAGGGGCAAAGACGAACCTCGCAAATAAGTTGCATGTCACCGTACTCAATACCGTTGTGCACCATCTTGACGTAGTGGCCAGCACCCTCGTCACCAACCCACTCGCAGCATGCTTCGTTGTCGCTCTTGGCGGCAATGCTCTGGAAGATGTCCTTGACGTAAGGCCAGGCCTCCTCGTTACCACCGGGCATCAAAGAGGGACCATATCGAGCACCCTCCTCACCACCGGAAACACCGGAGCCGACGAATCGGATGCCCTTACCTTGCAGGTACTGGGTTCGTCGGTTCGAGTCGGGGAAGTGAGAGTTACCACCGTCGATGATGATGTCTCCCTTCTCCAGGAGGGGAAGTAGAGTCTCGATCCAGTCGTCGACAGCCTTACCGGCCTGCACCAGCAGCATGACACGGCGTGGCTTCTTCAGCTTGGAGATGAACTCCTCGTTGGAGTGGGCGCCGACGATGGACTTGCCCTTAGCCTCGTTTGCCAGGAAGTGGTCGACCTTGGAGACGGTTCGGTTATAGGCGCAGATGGTGAAACCGTGGTCGGCCATGTTCAGAATCAAGTTCTGACCCCTATGACAGATGAATATCCCGGAAGCAGGAGTTAGGAGTTAAGGAGGAACATACATGACAGCCAAGCCAATAAGGCCCAAATCAGCGCTTTCGGATTAGTTAGCATGACTTTCCACGGACAGCTTTTACGAGCGAGAATATGATGAAAGAAGCTCGCCTCGGCCCTCCTAAAGAACTGGTGATATTGGCAAGACGAGCCCTAGAGAAGGGCCCGAGAGGACATTTCAGCTACAAGGGTCGAGAAGACATTGGTGAGAGTGAGGACATTGGGGAGAGACAGAAATCTGACAGCGGGGTGATGATGGATGGTGGGGTAATCATCATTTGGCCTGTTTGATCTCGAGAGAGGGATATATTAGACTTACACGGCACCAGACATGATTGCGGTGATGTTGGTAGCTCAATTGGATAGTGTTGGACAAAGTGGTGAGATGGTATAGAGAAGAAAAAAACAATTGCGGCCGGCGGAAGAGCGGGAAGACGGTCACTTTTCTATGATGGAAGTTGTCAAGGAAAAGTGGATGGCGTGAGAAACGAGGAGCGATGGAGGGGTAAATGTGCAGGGAAAAAAAAGGTGGGAGGGGAATTTGTTATTGAAATAGGAAAGCGACCTAGCAACCAGGTATCCCACAGGTATCCCACAGGTATGGGTACGTCTAGGTAATGTATCCAGTCCTGTCTCCCACCTCCCACCTCCCCGTCTTCTCAGCCAACCAGCTACTGGTCTAGTTTGAATATGACGGAAAAGCTCCTGCATCCCATCAATCAAAGAATGGCCGGGAAGCACGGGCTTACTCAGGCTCTTCTTTCATTATCCGTTACTCTTCTATCGACCCAATTCGCCTTCCTTCGTAGGGTCGTCAAGTTATTAGCCTCGAAGCTCATTACAAACATGCAATGCAATGCTCGTTATTCTCTGACGGAAGCTGGCGCCTCACTTTCGGTCTTGGTTGATTCAGATTGCCCCCTGTGCCGCGTCAACGGCGTTTCGTAGGAATCCACCTAGAGGCCATGATGTTTTGTAATATGTTCGGGTCCACATTGAGTCGAGTTCTACTCGAGCTAGGTCGTATATGCTTGTTGATCCCATGTAAGGCCAATTTATCAGCCTGATTTCTCCGGGCTCAACGAGGTCGTTCGGGTTTGCCTCTGCGCCTACTGGACGACAATCTCCGATCTCCCCGAGGTAGGGGACGATACGACTAAACTGGGTAGCCATTTTCGACGGACATTGTTTGTTTCTTAGGATTAGCAATTGCTGAGCATCCCGGGGGGGATTATAGTCCGGTGACTACGGGACATCACACAGTAACTTCTAGACACGGAGGCACCGGAAGACGATAACACCCTAGTCACTTGCAACGAAGGGGCTACCCTTCAGGCAGGACAAAGGCGGACCAACGCACGGCTCAGCCTTCAGTCGTACATCTCCGCTCCATAATAATAAATATAGGCCCAAACTTGCGAGAAATACTATCCTGCCACGAGGGTTTCGAGATGCTCCCTAAACGGTGAACCTCGCAAACCCTTACGACCCGAATTTTGGCTGCGGTGGAACAATGGGATAACGAACAGTTCGTGACGTTGATGTCGACGTCCAACTTCCCTACTGCGAGGCTACAACAAAATGTCTCATGGCGAGAACCGGGCGATAGATTAAAAGCCTAGGGCCAATCATCGGCCCTTTAAGCGGCTTTCCGGGCCACTAATACTATGAGCTTTTAGCGACCTAAGGAGGCATGCATGTGGGTTGAGATCTTGGCAAAGCCGGGCATCTGATCGAAGTTCGGGAGATAAGGTAAGGGAGAAGAATCCTTTGCACATGCGTCTGCCATCGTCGACGGGATCCTACGGATTTACAATCCGTACCAATTTGTAAAAGAGTCAGCCATGTATAAGTCGAGTATTATACGAAAATGTTGGGATTTTTACAATAGCGAAGCGGCCCTGATGCCTTACCGGGTTGTTGAAAGCCGCAGGTCGGCAGGCAGCGGGTTGCGTCCCCCACGTCAAATGCGACGTTATCCACCTTTTGGCTAAGGTGCCACACTGAGAATTAGAATTTACTAGCCACACCAGTAATTCCTGCAAACCAAGTTTGAGCTCACGTGACTACGCAGCTAAGGGATCCCCACAGTTGGCTAAGACTCCAAGATTCTTTGGTAGCCGCACGCATCGAATCTTTTAGATACATCCGAAGAAATTCAACCACCTCCAAGTTCATCGACGTCACTAGCGATACCGAAACGACAACATCGCTTCGTTTCGCATACTTCGTACCTACTATTGATACCACATATGCCAATTGGGAGTTAAGGGCGTTCGAGGCAGAATAACGAGGACCAAAAAGAAGGGAACAGAGCCTACTTGGGGCTCATAGGTACGTGTTGAACCCGAAAACACAAAACCACATTCTTTTCGGGCGCACAGCAAAATTCATCATGTCGTATCCGCCTCCTCCAGGCTCGAACTCGTCCCTCCCGCCGCGGCCCCCGCCGTCGCGCGTCTCGGGCTTCAAGCCCGCCTTCTCGCCCTCGGCGCCCCCAACCCACACCCCGAGCCCCGGCGCCATCACCGCCCGCCCCTACGCGCCCACACCGCCTCCCGCCTATTCCAGCGCCCCGAGCTACGCCGGCGCTCCCGCCTCGCACTATGGCGCGCCCCCGTCGTCGTCCTACCAGCCGTACGCGCGGCCGGGATCGGTGAACGGCGGCGGCGGCGGCGGTTACCAACAACATCCACCGGCGGCAGCGGCAGCAGCAGCAAATCCGTACCAGTACCCCGGGCAGCAGCAAGGAGGACCGGGAACCGGCTATCAACAACCGAGCTATTACGGCGCGCCTCCGGCGACTGCCGCTGCCGGTGCTGCGGCGGCCTCGTCGTACGCCGCGGCGCCCCAGATCCGCAACCCCTTTCCGGCACCCAGTCAGGCTAGGAGCAACGATGACTACGACCCGGAGATGGCGGCGCAGATCGCGCAGTGGCAGAGCGCGTACGTGAAGGACCCCAGCAGAGAAGGCACCGGCACACCTGGCGCAGCGGCGCCGGCCCGTCCCAACGGCAGCGCCACCACGACATACGCCGCGGAGCCGACGAACGCCGCAGCCGCGGCCGCAGCAGCAGCAGCAGCTCAGGCGGCGGGCGGCACGGAAAAGAAGAAGACCGTGGTGCGCTCGGGCGGCGGGCAGAAGTGGACGGACGACACGCTCTTGGAATGGGACCCGTCGCACCTGCGGCTGTTCGTGGGCAACCTGGCGGGCGAGACGACGGACGAGTCGCTGTACAAGGCGTTCTCGCAGTGGCGGTCCCTGCAGAAGGCGCGCGTGATCCGCGACAAGGTGACGTCCAAGTCCAAGGGGTACGGGTTCGTGTCCTTCAGCGACCCGGACGAGTTCTTCTCGGCCGCCAAGGAGATGAACGGCAAGTACATACAGAGCCATCCGGTCGTCGTCCGCAAGAGCACCACCGAGATCAAGCCCACCGCCTCGAGGGACAAGAACGGCGGCGGCAGGTGGAACAACCGCAATAACAAGAACAAGCACAAGAACCACCGCGGAGCTTCCGGAGGAGGAGGTGGTGGGGGCGGCGGGGGGAACGGGAGTGGTGGTGGTGGTGGAGGCAAAGAGGGAGGTAGCTTCGAACCACATCTCGGCCCGGTCGCTGCCGGCGTGCATAAGCCCGGCCAGAAGACCAAGGGCGGTCTGAAGTTGCTGGGTTGAGGGAGAGAAGGAATATGCATGCGTCTCGCTTACCTGCTACACGCCTCGGTCTTTGTTATGCTTGGCTTAATTGAGCGGTAGGCGCGCGAGAGGTGCGGAAGGGTAGAACGCTGTCTCTAACTGCTCGTCTTTAACTCAGCATTGAGGAGGAAACCCATGTCAATATACTAGAGCTTAATCCTACAGAGAACAAGCAATTCGGACACTCAATATACCGTAACAATGTGTTGTCTTCCATCATAGGTCTCACTCAATTTGATTTTTACGATTTAATAAACCGCCTAATCATATCAGCTATGTATTTACAAGCCATTTTCAACATTGGATTGGTAGAGCGCCCATTCAACAGTGTTGGTCGAGTATTTGTGCCCAAGCATCTGGATGTATCTGTTTTCTCAAATCTGCAGTTGGGGTATCTTGCATGCTCCTCTGTTTTCTCGGCTTGGCGTAGCTCTTTTCACATGCTATCGTGTTGCTTTACCTCCTCTCCCCTTTTCTGCACTCCGGACGTTCCTCTCACTAGGTAGTTGATCGTCAACTTCTCCTATCTGGCGGGCAGACACACCTAGCCCTTGCTTTTCCAGTCGGCATCCCCGCTTCCTTTAGTACAGTCTCGGCTCTCTGCTTCTTAGCAGACTGGTGCCACTTGTCCCCTTGGCCCTATTTTTCTTTTTACAACCTGACAAGCAACCTTTTTCCAGGTTTGCTATGTTCCGTAGATATACAAATGCGGTTTGAAAATATTCCGCGCTTCTATTTTAACAAGTTCTTTACAAACGAAAAGTAGTATGGCATCTTAGTCTTCTCGAGAACGCTCCGTCCGATGAGGTTCGGTCGAACTTGACGGTCTAGGCGTCGGCATAGAGTCGCCATCGGTCGTCAGCAAGTTGTCCTCGACACCGCTCATGTCGTCATGGGCTAGAAGTCCTGTCTCTTCCTCGTCTGAGTCGCTGCCGCGGTCGGCGTCGCTCGACGAGCTCGACTGTGCTTGCTGGTAGCTCATGCTATGTGCCTCAGCCTGCGCATCATTTCGCATCTTCCTCAGTTTGATCCAATTATATGCACCAATGGCGCCAATTGTAACGAGGAGGCCCGATATATTGATAGGCGTAAGCGTTTCGTCGAAGACCAGCGCTGCGGCCGAGATTGTGACGACCTCTTTAAAGATGCCGGCAATAGAAAGCGTGACGACGCTGCTTCGCTGCAGCAGAGCGAATTCACTGGCCGTCATCAAGAAGGCGATCGTACCAGGGAATAGAAGGATTAGGGGTGTTCGCCAAGCACCCCATTCCTCACTAAGTGTCTTGAGTCCTTCAATTAATTCGAAGACTCCTTCCACCGGCACGGCGATCAGTATCAACGTAAAGAACATGACCGGCGCGAGAAAGAAAATGCTAGAGAACGGGTTTGAGGTGGCGGGATTTCGAAGTAATAAGATCTGTGTAAGGCCCCATCGGAAGCCAGAGAAGAAGGCGGCAGAGATGACGAGAATGAATCCGCCCAATTGGAATTCGACTTCTCCCGCTACCATCATCACTACACCAGCCGTCATGGTTGCAATGATAGCTACCAACTTCCATGTTGGAGTTTCAAGACGAAAGGCGAAGGCGAAGAGAAGCACAAAAGCTAGGGAAGAGGATTTGCACATGGCTATAATTATGTTAGCTATTCCATTCTCATCTTAGACTTTAGGATATCACTTACTGTAGAAAGTGAGGGTGATGAATTTTAGGGATGTGTTCCCTAATCCGATATCTAACCCCGTTGCCGCACCACATGGCCCGATCCTCGTCAAATAAAACATCTTGGTCATAATCGGACGTTCAGGCTCAGCCTCGTGTCTCGATCGGCCCAAGTCTGAGTTATGTTGCGTGTGACCAGGTCGTAACGAAGGTATGAAGTATAGTACTAAACTCGCAAGGGAAAACTGCACGAGCATGTGCGTGGCGGTCGTGAACAGGGGAAACGCAAAGTTGAGTTGGCCTGAATCGAACATCCATTTGTTGTACTGCACGATGAAGAATTGGGTTAGTAAAAGATCACGATTCGAGTCAAATGTAAAAATGAGATAACTTACCAAAGAAATGGAAAGGGAAAATAGATACCAGAGCCCAATTAGGATAGCATTGATAACCAATTTCCTAAACACGTTCTGATCTGCCTCCTTCCGTTCCTCGTCGGTGATCTTGTCCCGTGCAATCCTCTGGTCTAGTCTGGTGTTCCGCCGTCGCTTGGCTCGTTTCCTACGCTTGTCCTTCTTTGTCAAACCTGTCTCCTCATCGTCGTGCAGGTCTTCTTCCGATAAGCTACCCTCTTCCACGTCTTCCGACCTTGACGCGTCGCGGCTCTTGCCCTCTTCGGAAATCTTGGCTTCTAGATCCGGCGAATTCTTAATGCTGGTGGCACGCGGGCGAGGTGTTCGAGAGTTGGAGGGTTGAGAGAGGTTCGGATTGGCGGTTAACGTGCTCCGGCGTCGTCGGTGACCGGTGGGAGCTATAGGATCCATCTCGATGTCTTCGGGACGGCGACCAGCGGTGTGAGTAGAGGAAGGGTTTGCACCATCGGAAGGCCAGTCTACCTTGAAGCTGGTAGATGATGCCGATGAAGGATTAGATAAGTCGATATTCGCAGAGCGAGGCGCCAATACGTTATTAACAGATAGAGTCGCGGGATGAGGCGGAGAAAGGGTCAGGTGTCGTTGGGATGATTGAGATGGATGGTCGGACAAAGGAGAAGGCATATTTTATGTGATCAGTTTATGTGGTGTAGCTAATGGACCAGGGACCGGGGGACCAAGACTCGAAATCAAATGATACACGCAGTAGAACCAAGCGTCATGTTCGAACATCCCCCCCTAACATACTTAGGGTTAGCCAATTCTACCTAGCGCCATCCAAGTTCAAACATATAAAACCTGAATGGGACCAATGGGTCCAATGGGAACGGGAACCCCCTTTTATGACTAGGGCTTGGCTTGAATGAATCTCCAAAGGGAAGCCGAAAGATGAACCAGCAGACCAGTTGATGTGAGAGAAGGCGTGGAGCCCGTTGGGTTCAAGCGATTAAAACTTGGACCCACTGTGAAGTTATGCACAACAGCCTCAGATATGAAAGTGGATGAAAGTGGATACATTGTTGTGTACTGTGCTTACTGTGCAATCGGTACTAGGTACCCTCTTACATCTTCCTCTTTTATTAGTCGCTTTTAGAAACATATGCACTAGACCACTATTAAACAATTAAACAAAAGTAAGAAGCAGATAGCATTCACGTACCTGACTACATCTTAAGCCCAACCATTGTGTCCTGCATTCGAGATAAGTCGAAGTCGATTTTGTATCAGCCCTGATCTAAACGCAATGTTGCGATGTATTCGTACCAACTCGTCTAATCCTCACCGACTGTAAGCCTCCTCAGCTTATAGAGACGTTCCGTAACCTAACTAAACGATACTATAGTGCCCTTTTTTATTTACAGTATTTATATACTGCCGGGGACTATCGGACGAAACTTGGTTGTAGTTTATATCCAAAAGATCATCATTACAAGCTAGAGTGTTCGCTGTAGAGGAATATGATATGATACCAGCGTTGGAGGACGCCTGTGGGATTCTTACCGGGACAGGCTCCAACGCTCCGGTGATATTGACTTGGATTTACCTCATAGTATGTAGTACACGCATGGCTGGAATTTTCAGGAGTTGGTCATGTCAACACGAGTTCCAGTGTTTGATAGCCAAGATCCGTCCCTTACCTGCTGACATATATCATGGTCTTCTGATCGATATCTTGAGAATAGGCACGATGATATCGTTGTAAAAGAAACACATCAACCTTTCAACCCGGGTCTCGCTAAATCTTCCTCTTCCTACTACTAAAAATTTCTCCATCGAGGATACCCTGGCAGCCTGGGCTCGAACGTGTTGTCTAATGCCACCGCTAGAAAGAAAGGAGTGGAGTAGCGTTGCTTTAGGAGAAGGGGAACGTCGCGAAGTGGGGGGCCGAGCAAATCCGGGGTCGAATCCGCGTAAAGATTTCCAGCTTGAATAAGGGCGTTCCGATCTTGATCTCATAAAATCCGGGTCGTCTAACCTGCCTATAACATCATGGATTGGTTGAAAGTTGGGGTAACGTGTACATGCTATGATGGCGATAAACAGCACCGGCTTGTCAGCTTGTCGAGCTAAAATAGTAGAGGGAAAAACAAGATAGCAAACAAAGGTCCCCTGGTTTCCAATCGTCCATGCAATCTCCACTGGATGTTTCGATAACTTCCCATCCTATAGACGCTAGGCTGCGGAAAAGAAGATTGTAAGTGACCATTTATAGGCAGTATCCGAATATTCGTATAGCATCGGACAAACCCTCATACCTTGGGCACAAGGTACCTAGTCAGTTCGCCTGTGGATTGGATGTCATCCATCCTTTATATCATTGATTCAACTCTGCAAGTCGAAAAACATTGTAATTATGTTGCGTACTTATACAGCAGACGAATGCACTAAGCCTAGGTGCATCCAATACCATGAGCAAGAATACAAGAACTCTATCAAACAACTCGTACTCAAAACCATGCTGGTCTAGGACAATATCTGCATGTCCTCCTTCCTATCAGGGTAAAACTCGTCCTTATACCTATCCCAAAGCTTCTCCAACTCGGCCACATATAGATCGTGGAGTCTGTTAATCTCCGCTTGGTCTACGGTATTAGCCTGCGTGACCTTGATCGGGGCTCCAACAACAATATTCAGCGGGCGGCGATACGGCATAAGGCCTACGTCGTAGTTGAAGATACCTCGCCCGTGCAGGAACGGTAGCGTGAATTTCCACACCTTGAGGACGAACATCTGCACCTTGTGTACAATCGGGTGTTCCCCGGGCTGCAACTGGTCGTAGAGGTTGTTTTCGCCAAACGCCAATACGGGAACCAAGTCCGCCCCAGTCCTGACGGCTATCTTGACGAAGCCTTTGCGCTCCTTTAGGATTAGACGCATCTGACCAGGTTGTGCTTCTAGAGACTCCCGAGCGCCTCCGATCACGATGGTGACACCGCGACCCATGCCTTCACCGTTGGGCCCGCCTTTGGACAGAATATTGACGATGGACTCTTTCGAGACTGACCGCACCCCGGCAGCTAGTACGTACTCGCGATACAGTGGAATACGGAAGTTCGAGTCCAAGGTAAGCAGACTGTTGGTGATGCCGGGAAACTTCTCGGAAAACCCGAGAGCATCCGTAGCAAACGCCGCCCACGCACCATGAGAAATGATACCGTGAGGATGATAGCCGAAGATATATTTCCGAGTAGGCGGAAGATCGTGGGTCTTGTGAAGTCGGGCAGGGAAGTACCCCGCGAAGAGATGCCACATGTAGCTTTTGCGAAACCACTCTGATCTATACTTCAGTGATCCATCAGTGGAAGCCTTAGAGCTTAGTACGTGCAGAAGGTATATAAGCAGCAGAGGCCAGAAGAAAGGAATGGCGCAGAGGGCGAAGAATATGGAGACCGTCGAAGCGATGCACATGCAATGCATGAGTACAACAAGAGTCTGCATTCTGCGCTTCAGGGGCACGTTCCTCGGTGCCCATCGGATCCCACCATTTACATTCGGCTTTGGGGGTGGATGCACCTCATCCAAGGTTAAGTCATCCAGTTCAGGATATGAATCATCGTCGTCTTGTGAATTAGGACTGCGTTCGCTAGATAATTCGTAGCTGTCTCGCCCATTCAGACCAGATTTGAGAGCTGAGGCGTAACTATCACCGTCGGGGGTGGAATTGTGTCCATTGGTTTCTGCATTGTCCCCGTTCGTTGTGCTCTTTGATCCATTGGCTGGTGCTTTGACAACTCCTGTAGAATCGATATTATTGTCGAGCCCTGAAGCATCATGATCCTCTTTCGTAGACTTGTCCCCGTTGCCATTAAGTGTCTCACCACTTGAAACATGTTTCTCCGAGTTGGTAGAGAGGGGCTGGCCGTCTGCCGCAGTTGCGGACTTTTCGTCCTCGGAAATATTCTCCATTTTAAAAGTCTCTTTCCCCTTGGAGTCTTTTCGTCTAAAGACCTGGCGCGATGGACTACTACTCTTGGGGTCTGATGATCTAGGACTAGGAATATGAGATGAGGTGTTGGGGCTCCGTAATGCAGCCCGTGCTGCGGTTACTGAATCCCTAGGCGAGGGAGGAGCGTTGTAGGAGCGTAGTAATTGAGTATTGTCGTCGCCAGCTATGCGAGAGGTGCGTGATTTGGCAGCTGGGGTTCTAGTCGTGCGACCCGGAGATCTAGGACCAAGAGAGTCACTATTCTCCTGGCTAGTCTAAGTTAAGAGGTCTTGGTTAACGACTTCTCTTTGTTAGCCGATAAGAGCAGAGCAAGGCATACAATGCTTGAACCAGAAACAGTCCGCTTGTGCTCCCGGGGTGGTGTAGACTTAAGGTCGTGCGTTGGGTGACTCGAGGTACTCGATTGGCTATTTCTGCGAGAACTTGGTTGAGAGTCAGCATCAGCAGTCAGCACTTGATCTTGGTGGCGTCTTTGTCCCAGGCGTGGCAGCTTAGAGCCACGAGTGTCGCTCGACAGCTCCTGACGCCGAGAACCACCTCTGCCGTCCGTCATAATAAATGGATAGAATGATTCGAGTCTTCCTGTGGCCGAAGTCGAGATGGAACATACCTAAGTCTGTGGGAAAATGCAATGCGTGTTGCTTACTCCTCTTGGGAGGTCAAACTCTAATGTCGAAGCCCGTATTTTAGGGTTTTAACTAGAGGTTCATCCAGTAGATTCGGTCGTGTTGGTGTCCTCTTCGCCTTCGCGCCAAAGTCTGCGACGTCAGAATAGGTACATGTACCTCGGCAGCCTCGGTACATAATACGGTGGATTGCGACAGGAGAAAACGGACCGAGCCCTACAACTAGAGGGTCAACATCGCAAATCCGGGAGGTAAAAGAGAAGAATTTAAATCTGCTCAAAAATAGCAAGTAGGGAGGCTCACATCCGAAAACAACAAATATAACAATGAAGTAAGGTGGTCGCACAACTCCTTAACCTATTCGTAATCCATCTCGCCTTACATCCAACTGTACCAACCAGAAGCTGTCCCAGAACGCTGGAGCTGTTTATTTGTTGCAGTGGGGCTTACAGCTCACCATTAAGGGCTACAGAATGACGTAGTATCCTGGCTATCGTCGCTTATTGGTTGTAATCGTGCTCACTGCCACTGCATGACTGTATAACTGCAGTAGCTGGAGATCACCGTATTACCTGCATGCCCGTGTCTTCTATTTCGTTGAAATATTCAAATACGACATGAGTAACACAGCAATGCGTAAATGTTATGATAGAAAGGAAAACCATTATTAGACGTACTTTTCTTAAGAGCAAGAATCAGACGATCTGAAGGGAGTAACAAAACACGACGTGCATTATAGCACGTATCTAAACTTCGTAGTTCATATCTTCCTATAATATTTTCTAACCGTCCAAGACCAAGCTTTTGCACTATCTAATATACTCTATCGGATCCGAAACAAACAAGACTTGCCTCCTTACCTAGGCGGGTGTAAAGGCGCCTGAGCTAGAAGGGTAAGGGAGTCCATGGTTTAGTTGCAAAGGTCATTGCTTCAATTTCAACCTCCCGTTCCATCCCACAATACATCGTATCAGGTCCCAATCGCCATCCTGACCAACCCAGTCCGTCACCACCAGGCCAGCACTCGCATCTCCCACCTTGAGGCCCGCGGGTCCCTTGCCATCAGCACCATGCCGCAAGCACAGATACTCGATGACGGCAGGGTTCACCTTGGCCGCAATCTTCTCGGGCCAGCAATTGGCGTTAAAGAAATTGCTACCACTTAAGAAGTTGATAAAGAAAGGTTGTGGGCTGTCTGCCCCAGAGAGAAGACACACGGGCTCGGCTGCTCGTTCGAGGTGACTGCGTGCTAGATCGATCTTCTTCTGGATGTTGTGGCTCTGGTCAACCTCGTAGAAATCTTGCACACGAGCAATGCCGCTGCCGAGCAAGCCATCGGCGCAATTGTCCGGCCAGACGCTTCCATCCAGTCCCCATCCCCGACCGCCCCATTCGCCGTTCAGGCTCGGGTCGTTGTTATGCCGGCGAAGCAGCACGATCTTCCCTCGCACCTCGCCGATCTTCGGAATTCTCGGCTCCGTGTACCACCGTCTCCCGTCCTCGTAGAAGCGGTCCTTGAGAATCTTGGACAGCTGCTGGTCGGTGCCTTTGCCCGTACCTTCGCGCTTCACGCTCATGATGAGCGTCTCCGACGGGTTAGCGTCTAAGAAGGTGTAGATCACATCGAGCATATCCTTGAAGTACTTGTTGCCTGTGAGGGAGATGGGGAATGCGCTGTGCACAAGCGCCAGGTCCGAAGAGTCGGAGTTGACGTTGACGCGGATATCGAAGAACCGCACGCCGTTGTCCAATTGATCGCGTATGCCGACGGCTTGGCACCGGACTGAAGGTAACGCGACGTGGCAGGTCGGGCTGTTGTGCGTGCCCGGGATCGATAACGCCGACAAGGGGTATTCGTCGCGCAGCTCGCGCATCCAGCTCGAAAGATGAGACGAGCTGAAGACAGCCAAGCAGCTGCCGCTCTGTACGTAGATAGTCGTGTACTCGTTGGGAGCACCATCCAGCTTTTTCATGACGGTGCTGCGTTGTGAAGAACTCGGCACGTCTACCTGATATCGGTGCCCGTCCGACTCAAAAGTTAGGCGAATAACCTCCCGGCCCGGGTCGGCTGTGCGAACGTCCGTGGTGCAGGTCTCATAAGGTCCAACGGGGAATGAAACATCGCGGCGGTCCCTAGCTTCGCCTTGGATGCGAACATTGGCTGAGACGGACGTCGAATTGAAAATACCAGTGATCCTACTCGTGATATTACCAATGGGTGTCTCGCGGCCGGACGAGGATTGACCTTCGAACCGCTCCACGAGCTTAAGCTCTAGCGGAGTGGTTGTAAGGTTACGGATGATGAGGTCAGCCATTGAATTTGCAAGCGATGATTGAGAGGTTCTAGTGAGGTAATCGGAGACTAAGAGAGCGCCGTCTAGGCATTTTCACTTGTGTAGGACCATCTCTCGGACTAGCCGCCAAGTTTGTGAGTCTTGTCTTAGGTAGGCGGAGGGAAATGGTTATTGGACGGGGATGTAGTGGGGAGGTTCATTGTATGCAGCGGAAGGTTCCCCTTTTTCCCTTTTCCCTTTTCCCTTTTTTTTTTTTGTAAAAGCTGTGCCATTACCTACCACAGTAGATATACTATTTGAAAAATAAGATTTATACATCTATTTTATATAAAAATCATCTCGCATGTTATCCCATCGAATACATTCTTCCAAGGTTGTATTCAGTTACCAACATGCATAAACCACTGCTTATCGATACCAAATGATCATAACCAACAAACGAGGTATTTACGTCGAGAGGACATCATTCTTGACTCTTACTATTTCGTCAACAATCATGGCCTAAATGCTAGCAATTGACAGTAAAAGCTATGCGGCCTCTTGTATTTAACCGTCGTCTCGTATCCAGCTTTCGTGGTATACTAGCAAAGCGCTTTGCAAGCCGGCATGTTACTGAAAAACTCACCCTCGCGTTACCGACCAAAGCTTCTAAGGTGAGTCTCGTATATCAATAATACTCAGCACCTAATAACATCTATGTAGCGAGCGGTTGTAGATGAATTGAAACGGCATCGTACCAGCAGACCAGTTGGTGCATTGAATGGAAACTCAGATCATGCAGCAATATTTGCTTCCCCCGACTTCGCAACCTGGCTAGAAGATGAGACCTTCATGTCTAGTATACTCGAAGCCCTTTTCGAAGAGAATGGCAATCAGAGGACTAATGCCTCTGTCGACATCAATGTCGTCTCTGCGGTAGTAGATGGGCTTACTCCAAAACGGCTGTTCGGCGAACCTCAGACGGGTCTCTCTATCTTATACAGCTCGAATTCTATCTTTTCTAATCTGTGGAAAGATGAAGAACTCAGATCGAACGTCAATCAGGACACGGAGTCTTCTGTGTCATTCATATCAAGGACTTTGCCTGGTAATTGCAGATACCTTAAGACCACATTGCCGCTTGCAAACACGATTTTTCAAACCGGAAGACGGTCCACACTATTTGCCAGCAAGTGGCAACGTAAGAGCAACAGACCTTTGACACTAACCACTATGCGTGAGAAAATGTCACAAAAAATATGTCCGTCTTTACATCCGACTTCCGATCTAGTAGGCCACACATATCCGCTCCTTCCGCTATTACCATTAACTCCTCCCCGGAAGGTTATTGCTGGCCTCGGTAATATCGTCCGGCAGGTCGAAATCAATAACTCTCCAACGCCGGCATCAAAGGAGTTAGAGGATCTCATACCAAAGGTGTTTGATGCGAGGTCTAAACTGGACGAAACCTATTCGCCCAGGCCTATCGGAGTGTGGTGCTGGGTTATACCCCCTGGGGCTGTGGATGAGCACAGCCTTTTTGACCTGAAAGTATTCCAGGCCGAGTCAACACAGTCGGAAGCAGAGTTGGCAGTAGATGCAATGGCCACATTTTCGAAGTTGATATCTTCTAAATGTCGACTGCATAAGATTCGTAGGTGCTATTGATATTTATATCGTGATCTCCAGCTAACGGACATCTAGTCAGCGGCGGAGGAGGTTGGGGCCTCAAACAGGGGTTACTGTCACTCGACCCCAAGACAGAGTATTCTCTATCCGAACAGGATGATGTCGAGATGTTTATCAAGGCATTTCAGGAACGCAACAGTCCTGGTTCATCTGAGGGTCTCGCGACTCCAGGTTCATATCTCATGTTCTGTATCGAACCACACTGGACAGAGGAAGAAGCCAGGTCAAGCCAACAACTTACACCAATCATGGGCCTTGGTGTTGCGTCGAACAATGACGAGGACGTCAATCCCACAAGTCGATCAGACAAGATTGAAGTCATCGACAATCATTTTGGAGTAGTGTCAAAATCCGGCCTGTTCTTAAAGTCTGAGGACGAAAAGAAGTTATATAGCACGAGATCCTGGAGCGTCGGACCACGTCCACCATTGACCACAAAAGTCGACCTTCCACAAGCTTGTCTTCTTTTGTGACGGAAGTCTGTACCAATAGCTAACTGTCTCATGGTATGTAGGGAAAAGAGAAAAATTGGTGGGTATAACTAGTGGACACAGCTATGTACCTAGGTAGCATACAAATTGTAAAATACTAAGGTTGTGATCATGAAGGCCTGGGATCTGCTTCTACCTAGTATAGGTATTAGGTACCTACCTGATACCAGGGCAACGGTTGCTGGTTTAAAAGAACCCCTTTTTAGCGATGACGTACGGTAAGCCTAGAAGATGCACACCGTGTCGTCCCCGCATTTTCCTCAGCTAGGTCCTAAGGCAGCTACGATGTAACAATACAGGACCCGCTAAGCCCGCTAAACCTAAGCTTCTCACTAAAAATAACGTCAAAGCTCGGTGCTAACACGGTCCATTCGCACCCCTAACATCCTGCAGTATCTGAGCCGCGTCTCGTCGCTGACATTTTCATATTCCAATCCATTTTTCAGCAACCGCTATAATGGATCGCAGTCTTGATGAGATTGTTGCTGAGTCTCAGGTACGCAATTGGATCGAAGCAATGCGGTGTTTTTGCATTTTCGACTCTTTCACGCGCTGTATACTAACTCTACCTGCAGCAAAGCAAGCGAGGCTCCAGACCTCGTCGAGGTGGAGGTGGAGGTGGAGGTGGCGGTGGCCGACCTCGAGAACGCGATCCCTATCCCCGCGACGGCGTAAGAAAGGTAACAACTCGGGCACCCTCTTGAATTGACCGGGAAACTAACCATTTTTCCCATCGCAGGTGGATTCTTCCTCTCCCTCCTCGACCACGTACCTCCCTGCCTCGAGTCGAGCGGCCCCGCTAAGTGATCAACTCGCGCTCGATGCCTCGGATTTCGATCGATGGTGGTGGTACATTCGTTCAGTGACAGCAGCTAACCAGCAATCTCGTTTTGCGAGATAGTCTACTAGAGATGATTCACGCCACTTAGATTCGTGGGTTGACTCTTCTGACCGCTATTATCTGCGATAGAGACTGACAGGCGCGCAGCGAATGGGTTCACGATAGGTTCGATGACCCCCAATGTGAGTTAATCTAATATCTTAACCTCTGGGCTACAACAGCTAATGGCGCGTCAGCTCGCAATCGCCCGCGATACTCGAGACGGCAACGATCTCCGGAGCAATTCCAGTTAGTTTCATCTCAACCTTGAGATGATATCCTTCTGACAGTGGGGGTAGGGATAACCGCGGAAGAACAAAGGTCAAGGTGGAGAACCTGCATTACGAGCTTACGGAGGATGACCTCTACGTAAGAACGAAGATACCTATCTTTTCGGTGAGGAGCCACGTTAACCGGATTTCAGGGCTTGTTTAAGAACATCGGACCAGTTCGCAAACTCGAGCTGTTGTATGATCGTGCCGGCCGCTCGGAAGGTATAGCCTTTGTCACGTACGAGAGCGAGGCTCATGCGAAGGAGGCGGTTGACGAGTTCAACGAGGCCAACGCCAAGGGTAAGAATAATTCCCAATCGCGCAAAAGTTGAAGTAAGCTAATCCCTCAAAGGTCAGCAAATATTTGTGACACAACTCAAAGAGGGACCTCCTCAGCAGCGCAGAAATCCCTTCGACACTGCTCATATGCCTGGCCGACCGTTGGCTGAGCGCATCACGCGACCGCGTTCCTACTCACCCAGACGACTTTCAAACCGGGACAGAGATGTTGATCGTTACGTGCCAGGTGGTGGTAACCGATCGCGCAGCCCCCTACCTCGTCGACGCGGCGGTAGACGAGCTGGCGGACGCCGCGAAGGACGCGAAGGGGGCAGTGACACCCCGAACGAGCGAGAGCGGGTTGGTCGAGACGGACGGCCTAAGAAGACCCAAGAAGAGCTCGATGCCGAGATGGCAGATTACTTCAACCCGGGTGCAAGCCACGACGCCGCCCAGGGTACGGAGACTGCAGCTCAGGCAGGCGATGATATGGACATGATTGAGTGATCCAATACGAAGGGTTATTTCATACATGTACACAGTATACAAGGAATGGCTTATAGCAGCCCGGTAGAGCAATAATACATGGTTTCATTCCGAATCATGTCCTCTAATTTGTACCATGTCGTCGAGGTGCAGTCTCTTTAGTTTGAAGTCTTCAGGTTGATTCCCGATTCGACCTATCGATGCATCGATCTCAATGTAGCATTGCCTTAGATATTCATGACACATTTCATGACATCTGGTTCATTTTGCTAACCCTAGAGCTAAGAGAACATCAGCAGGATCGAGGTGATCTATAACGATCCGGTAAATAAGGCATCGAAAGGAGGTAGGTATCGTAAGCCTTAGACCTAACATCTATAGGAGCAAGCCGTGCCGGAATCTAGCTGGCCGGTGTCGTCTTCTACAGCAGCATGTTTATCGTCTCTTCTATCTCTAATCGTTCTTCTTCCGCTTCGTCTGCATGCCCTCGACCATAGCAGCCGCGACGTCCTCGACGGTCGTGCCGCGCCTGCGCTTCCCGATCTTCTCCCGGCCGAGGACCGTATCGTCGGCGACGGCGCGGTAGACCTTGGCGGCGCCGACGAACGAGTCGGGCGCGAACCCGCCCTCCTCGGAGACCGTGCGGGCGATCTCCTCCATCTCGCCGACCCAGCGGTAGGCCTTGGGCGCCATGCCGACGACGCCCTTGGACGCCAGCCGGTAGTGCGGGCCCATCATGGTCCGCAGCTCCTCCTGCAGGTCGCCCAGGACGCCCAGCCGGTGCGCCGTCGTGAACGACTGGATCGCCAGCGACGTGAAGCCCTTGCTGAAGCTCGCGAAGCACATCTTGAGCCCGCTCGCGGCGCCGACGTCGGGCGATATGTGCCGCATGTTGAGCGCCGCGGCGAGCCGGGCGCCGAAGACGGGGATGTCCGCCAGCTTGTGCGGGCCGGAGGCCGGGATGCTGGGGCGGTTCCAGGCCGCGGCGATGTCGTCGTCGTCGTCGTCGCCGCCGTCGCCGCCGGTTGACGACGAGGAATCGGCCTCGGCCTTGCGAGACGGCGGGCCCCCGAGGATACTGCCGTCCACGAAGCGCACCGAGGAGGCGCCGGCGCCGCCGAACAGCGCGGCGATCTTCTTGACGCTGGACGGCGCGACCGCGTTCAGGTCCGCGAAGTACAGGGGCCCAGGCGGTTGCGCGGCGGCGACGGCGTCAGCGACGCGCTGGGCGGTGGCGACGGCGTCGCGCGGCGGCACGACCGACAGGATGACGGAGCATGTTTGTGCTAGGGCCTCGTCCGAGGGCAGTAGCCGGATCCCGGTGTCCCGGGCCCGCTTGACGGTGTCGACGCTCCGACCCTCGACGTTAGTAACAACGGCAAAGCCATTAGTAATGAGTAGTCGCGCCAGGCCCATGCCCATATCGCCTATGGAAAGGATGCCGATCTTGGCCAGCGGGGATGCCATGCTGGGTTCTTTTTTTTCTTGCTTGCTTTATGTTACCTACGAACAAGAAAGTTTCACTTCAATCGATATATTGCATGGTAGTTGACTTAAGTGCGTGTCTCGTTGTCACACGGTGTTACTGACGTGTTGTGTGTGCGACTTGCTTTCCGTTCGGGGTTACGCGATAGCGAATCTCGCACGTCGGCGAAGCTGCTAATGTCTTAATCCCCGCCCAATGAGCTTAGAGGGGAGCCTGCACGTATTGTTTTCATCGTTTCATGGTATGGCGTACGAGTACATAGCCGCAATATGTGTGTTTCCAACTTATATTGACTTCGTCTTTTCGTAACCAGGACTCCCTAACTTATTCTATCTGGCTTGTTTGAACTTGGATATTTTCTACCTTGTCATATTTCTTTAACGAAGCATACTATACTGTCGATATGCATCGTAAGCGCCCACAAGAAGCCGATGATAATTGCTTGCATCTCATAGGCTCGGGCTACTTGCGTACCTAAAGGAATGATGTTGGCTTGCAGGTGCGAATGCGAACGCGAACGCTATCAGAAATCGAAAATCGCACGTTGTCTTAGGATTCGACGTCCAATCATAACGATTCCCGTGGGATATCCCTGCAGGCAGGGCCTGAAAGGCGTTCGGGAAGCCGGGGGCCCGGGGTTCCAGACGATGCAGAGAAACCAGATGACAGGCTCGACAGGCTCGACAGGCTAGCCACATGTTAACAAGCCTATCTCGAAGGAGTCCTAATCTAGCATGGACTTCGTCTAGTCTATAATCCCGCCGTGTCGGTAGATACTCCCATCATTTTCTCCGCGTCGGGGCAAAGAAATCATCCGCGGATATTATCTCGCAATACATAGCCTGATCAAGTATTCATTTCACGAAGGCCACAACATCTTTCAAGATGTCTTGGATCGCTCTGATCGCTCCATCTCCATCCTGGGCGAACCAGGTAGATATCTCTCCGACTCTGTATATTGTGGGGGTTGCAACAAATTTGTCCGACTCTTAGGCATTTCTACCAGGCTACCAGGCCCATCAAACCTTAGGCGTCATAGATGTAAATGATGACACGAACTCTCATCCGTGCGACAATAATCCAACATACAGATAAACAGACCAGAGAAGGATGTTGATGAAGCTTGCGTGTCCCCTTCCAGAAAAGCGAATCTCGGGTTGATCGTAAAGAAATATCACCTCTCGTTTGCCAACGCCGTATAGAAACCCCTGTCACTTCACCCGCAAGTCATATGTGTCAAGGACCTGTCAGGACTCAGGGCTCGGGGCTGTCAGTGGGCCGGTCACCTTCGGTTTCGCTTCACCCTGTTTCCACTCACTATATGCCCCCCACACAGTAATCAAGCCTATAACTGTTTTATCTTGTAAATAGGATTCGTGCCTTCGGCCACGAGCGATGGATGGTTTTCTAATCCTCCCCGTCCACTTCACAGGCTACGAGGTGATGACAGCTTAGACTATCGAATCCTACACGAACACGGCCTTCTATTTAAACCCTGGTCTCCCGTCGGTATACTATTACCTCAACTAGACTCTGTCCGCTGTCCAATTGGGCGCTTCGTATCGAACTATATAATCATACCGAGGTCCCATTTCTTGGCATTCACCTCTTTATTCTTATTAACCTTTTCTATATTAAAGTACCTAAGATTTCCATACGTCTCAGCCTCGTCCAAGATACGACTCTAGCTATCATTGTTCTTCATAGTCGTCGTTTAGACCTCTTCCAATCGAGTTGGGGATTACACAGCTTTTGGTTGTGCGCGCTCCTGACCCGCTCGTCTAGCCGAGCCCCTTTCCTAGGTACTTATCACAGCCTGTGGGGTATAACTTCAAAAGAACGCTGGTAGCCCGTGCAGAATGGGGATCCCTTGGCGGTGGTTCTCTGCCATATCTCTTGCTTCATCATACCTCACCGTTCACCTCCGATCAGAATGGACCGTGTTGCGGTTAGTTGGCATATTCTTTGCCACTTATATAATCCAGGTCTTCTGCTACGCTGCCTGGAGAACCATCCTATATCCTAAGGTCTTTTCTCCGCTGCGTGGATTGCCGGAGCCTGCTGGTGGTTCCTTTTTCATGGGACATTTCAAAGAGATAGCGGAAAAACCGACTGGTATACCCATGAGAGAATGGTATGTATACATTTAATTGCATGTCTGCGTCCTATGCCGCTAACATACGAGGAAAGGGTGGCCACCGTACCAAACGATGGCATAATTCGATACCTAGGGATGTTCAACCAAGAGCGCTTGCTCATAACTGGGTCCAAGGCTCTCGCAGAGGTCCTGGTGACGCGGAACTATGACTTCCAGAAGCCGGGGAGTGTTCGCTTTGGTCTTAGCCGTATCCTGGGTGTAGGAGTGCTTCTTGCGGAGGGTGACGAGCACAAGTTCCAGCGCAAAAATCTCATGCCCGCCTTCGCGTTCCGACATGTTAAAGATCTCTACTCGCAGTTCTGGCAGAAGGGTCGCGAGGTCGTTCAGGTCATGACCGACAGCATTATCGCCGACGCGCAAAAGGCGGCCCCCTCGCAGGACCCGGAAAAGGCGAACAAGACGGCAGTCATCGAGGTCGGCGCTTGGGCGTCTCGAGTGACGTTAGACATCATCGGTCTTTCTGGGCTCGGAAAGGATTTCGGTGCCATTCAGAATCCCAATACCGAACTCAGCGAGACCTACTCGCACGTATTCAAGCCTTCCAAGCAAGCGCAGCGGCTCGCCTTCTTGGGCCTATTCTTGCCGGACTGGGTGATCGGCCGGATCCCCATCAAGCGCAACAACGACATCAACGCGGCGGCGCAGACGATCCGGACCGTGTGCCGGAACCTGATCCGCGAGAAGAAGGAGAAGCTGGAGCGCAAGGAGCTCACGGACCGCGACATCCTGTCGGTGGCCCTCGAGTCGGGCGCCTTCACGGAGGAGAACCTCATCGACCAGCTCATGACGTTCCTGGCGGCGGGCCACGAGACGACGGCCACGTCCATGACGTGGGCCATCTACATGCTGTGCCGGTACCCCGAGGTGCAGAAGCGGCTGCGCGCCGAGATCCGCGAGAAGCTGCCGCCCATCGACTCGGACCGCGAGGTGACGAGCCTCGAGATCGACCACATGCCGTACCTGAACGCCGTGTGCAACGAGGTGCTGCGCTACTACGCGCCCGTGCCCCTGACGCTGCGCGAGGCCGCCGTCGACACCACGATCCTCGGCCAGCGCGTCCCCAAGGGCACCACCATCATGATATCGCCGTGGGCCACCAACTTCGACAAGACGCTCTGGGGGCCCGACGCCCACGAGTTCAACCCCGACCGGTGGGTGCCCAAGGGGCCCGACGACAAGCGCGCCGCCAGCGGCGGCGCCAGCAGCAACTACGCGTTCCTGACCTTCCTGCACGGCCCCCGCAGCTGCATCGGCCTCGCGTTCGCGCGCGCCGAGTTCGCGTGCCTGCTGGCCACGTGGGTCGGCCGCTTCGACTTCTCGATCCAGAACGCCGAGGAGCTCGACGAGCGCAACATCTTGATCAAGAGCGGCGTCACGGCGAGGCCCCAGCGGGGCATGCATGTGTACGCTACGGTTGTGGACGGATGGTGATGCGGGCGCGTGGCTTACCTCCGAAGATATGACAAACTAATGTGGTTTAATGATATGGTCCTTGATGTGTGTATATATATATATTGAATGTTATATATACTTTTGCTGCCTATGGTTTGGAACGGGAGACGTTATCCATATCATACCCCTTTTCTGGTGTTACACAGTGTGGCGACTGAGTGTCCCGAGTGCTGCTCGTCTCCTCCTTACAAGCCCTTGACGCCGACCTGTAGGTAGTAGGGATCCTCGTCCATGCGCTTCCGCACCTCCCCGTTCTTCATCCCGTCGACGTCCCAGCTGGCCCACACGAACCGGCCGTGCAGGAAGGCGGCCTCGGGCGACGCGGCCCACACGGCGAAGTTTCCCGGGAGAGCGGCTGCCCCAAGTTAGTACGTCAGTCAGCCAGCCAGTCAGCCGTACATAAAGGGGGGGATCAATAACGCACCATCATCCCAATCCAGGGAATCTTGGGTGAACCCGTTCTTCTCGGCGGACTCGGTGAGGACGCCGCCGGGGTGGTACAGCACCATCTGCATCCTGTCGACGGGCACCTCGTGGGACGTGACCTGCAGGGCGGCCGTGCCGGCGTTCTTGGTCAGCCCGTAGCCGGGGAACGTCTTGCCGCTCTCCCACTGGTGGATCGACTGCGTCGACACGTACACGAGGTATAGCTTGTTCCCGTTCTCGTTCCTCTGCTTGTAGAAGCGCTCCGTCATGTCCAGCTGCCCGCGCACGTTGACCGTGTAGTCCTCCCAGAGGCGCGCGGTCCCCAGCTCCATGATGGTCCGCACCGGCGCCACCGCCGCCGCGTTGAGCACCAGCACGTCCGCGACGGTGCCCTCGCCCGCGAGCCGCCCCCACACCTCCGCGACCGAGGCCGCGTCGCCCACATCGCACGGGAGCCCGACGATCTCCGTCTTGCTGCCCTGCGC
The DNA here is from genome assembly GCA_022578845.1 of Hypoxylon cercidicola. Taxonomy (NCBI): domain Eukaryota; kingdom Fungi; phylum Ascomycota; class Sordariomycetes; order Xylariales; family Hypoxylaceae; genus Hypoxylon; species Hypoxylon cercidicola. The sequence goes on from MU399523.1 coordinate 40,541, forward strand.
CGCCGCTTCTTTGGCTAGTTTCGCGGCGGCCGCGCTGACGGTTTCGGCGCGCCGCGCCAGGATGATGATCTTGGCGGCTCGTGCCGCGACGAAGGCCTGCGCGATCGCGTACCCGATGCCCATCGACCCGCCGGTGATCACCACCGTCTTGCCGGCCTGGGAGAGCTCGGGGCGGAGCGGTGAGATGGCCGGGTAGGGACCCCGGTGGAAGGGCTCTGCCAACCTGTGACCGTCGAGCTTTATAGATTCGGGCATGATGAAAGTAGTTTTGGACGGATCGCTAAGTCTTGAAAATCTGTAATTGGAACTCTTGTTCTTGTCTCTGTGAGGTGAAAGCTGTGTTTGTTTGTTTAGCTTGAGCTTGACGATAGAGGCGTGACTTATATATGGACTCCAGGTCCGGGATAGCGGGTTTCTAACATAGTCCGTCTTGGCTATGTTATATCATCATCATACATGCTGCTCGACACTGCACCTGTCGTCCTCACAAGCTGCCCAGAGGCTCCTTACGAGCCGTAAACCTTACGATTCGTAGATCATTCAACCGGAGTCTTTACCAGCCGAACCTTCACACCGATCGAGCGGCCCCCATTCTTTTCCACATCTCCAATTGGTTCCTAGCTTCGTCTCTTTCCGCAAGTGGTGACCTGATATCTCCACATTTGTCCGCGGGCGGGCTTACAAATGTAAGTAGCCCCATCCCTGCGGATATATCTCTACCAAAGTCCGTCTGATGGTACCTAGGCCGCATGAATTAGTCACATGGCACGCTGCGGTGTCATCCGCCCAGACTATAGAATAAACCAAGACATTGCCTACCGTAGTGTCGCCTCCCTCTGGAGCGGATATCTGAGGTGGACAGGAACTCAGAAAGCCTAGGCGTAGATAGACATGGGAGACACAGCTACCGTCTGGCGGAGAGCGTGCGTCGGCTGCACTAGATCGAAACGCCAATGCACCAAAGCAGTCCCCGCATGTCGGCGGTGTGAAGATCGGGGGATCCCATGCGAGTATCCCCCTGCCCGACGGTCTAACGGTGTTATGAGAACGGTAGCTCCCGCTCCCGCTCCCGTTCCCGTAGCCCTCCAACCTCCCTCCACGACCGCTGGGTCGGCAAATCCGCCGCCAGTCGCGACGCGCGGCCCAAGCGCCAGCAGCAGTGCCGAAGCCGCAGATATATGCGGGCACCTGGCCTTCTCCCCGCTCCAGTTGACGCACGAAGACCTCTGCGCAGATCTGTGCCATACCACTCCGCAGCCCTCGTTTGACGATACCACCGCCCCCGATATACCACCCGGTATACCGACGGACACCTGGTTCCTGACGCCCGAGTCGTGGGACGCCGACTACTCGCTGCCGGAGACGGAGATGGAGGTGGTCGAGGACACGATCCTGCAGCGCTTCGTCGACGAGGTGCTGAAGTGGCTACACGAGTGGGTGACGAAGGGGAGCAGCCCGCTGCACCACTGGCACCTCTACCGCGAGAAGATGCCGCGCTACGTGCAGGACGCGTACACGGCGGTAGCCGCATACTACGCGGCGCAAACCCCCGCGGCGCGGAGCGCGGTCGCGCGCGTGCTCGACGACCGCGTCGCCCAGCTGCTGCAGGACCAGGCCCTCGGCACGTCGCTGCCGAGCGGCCGCCAGGAGATGGACGTCCTCGACCACGTGGGCCGCGTGCAGGCGCTCCTCGCCTACCAGTCGATCCGGCTCTTCGACGGCGACGTGCGCATGCGCGCGCAGGCCGAGGCCCTCATCCCGACGCTGTCGCTCTGGAGCAGGCAGCTGCTGGAGGTCGCCAAGGACAGCCTCGCGCGCCCGGGGCGATTTCTCGCCGGCTTCGCGCCGGCGTCGACGTCGACGACGGGGACCAGGGGCGGCGGCGAGGAGGCGCTCTGGCAGGCCTGGGTCTTGGTGGAGAGCGCGCGGCGCACGTGGCTCATCGCCAATTACATACAGGAGATTTATTTACATATGAAGCGCGGGTGGAGCGAGTGTGCGGGGCGGGTGACGTTCACGATGCGGGCGGGGCTGTGGGAGGCGCCGTCGCCGTACGCGTGGTCGCGGGCGTGCCGGGAGCGGGGCGCGCTATTCCTCGCGACGAAGCAGACCGAGAGCCTCGTGTTCGACAGCGGGCCCGAGGACGTCGACGAGTTCAGCCTGCTGATCCTCGAGCTGAGCTACGGCGCCGAGAGGATCGAGAGGTGGCTGGGAGGCGGGAAGGAGCGTAGGGAGAGGCCGTCGTTGATAGGATGCTGCGAGATTGGTGGGTTATTGACGTGAGGGCGTCCGTTTGAAGTAGGTGGTACAGCATAGCACGGACCAGTCGTGTTTTTAAAGGCATTGTAGATTTGTTTTTTTTTTCATTCTGTTAGGTATGTAGGTACTTATATGTACCATAAAAAAATACTCTTCAATATCAGGTATTTAGAAAAAGCGGCGACAGTAGGTCAGTCAAGAAGCTCAACACTTAGGAAAATCTACTGGTAAATGACGGCTTCAAAGGCCTGGTTCCAATTGGACACAAATAGTAGGTACAATCACTTCGTAGGTAGACACAGATTAAATAGCAAATCCATCTTCCTCATGGCGAAGCAGCAAGGCATCGCGCACAACGAAAAAAAGATTGGAAAGACAGCAAAAATTCCGCTCCCTACGATCCACGAGGGATAATAGAAGAGGGCCGACTCCGCGATGTGCAATGCAGGTCCTCCCCCTTAAGAACCCCCAATCTTGAGCGAGGGTTCTTGGAACAAGGTAAGTATGAAAAAGAAAGGAAAAAGAGAGAGAGAATGAGGGAGGATGGCCAGTCTTTTATAGATTTTTCCCTGGACGGTGTGGGGCGGCAGAATCAGCTAGGCGGAAAGGGTGGTCAGGGCAACAAAGAAGTGGCACCTTAGGCAGCCAGGTAATTAAGACAGTACCAAACACAAATTGAGATTCCAAAGGAAGCTACGTGACGTGTATGGAATTAAATGGAATGAGCTCACAGATATTGCATGTGCTAATACTTGGGAAGTAGATATTTGCATAAACATTTGAATAGAAGCAATACCCACCCCTATATGCCCAGGACCTAACTACCTTGCCAACGGCGTTTGACCGTGACGCAAGGGGTCGATGGCCAAATGACTAGATGTTAGTATTACCACAACATTCTCTTGGTGTAACATGTCTCACTAAGTCCTAAAACAATATTGAGTATCATTTTACAATATTGTAATTGAAGAGATGCTATTCTGATGTATGGACGGTTCGACTGAACCTAATAGGTATACTCAATTCCCGCCAATACCATCCCTCAAATAGATTGATTCAATGAGAATATCCTCCCTCCTTGGTCATGACATCGTGGTTCCACGAGGCGGGCTTCGATGTATGGTTTATAGTACAGTAGTTCATTTGCTATAACCCGAGACGCCATACCCAAAACCTCCAATATCGTTTTAATCCTGCTTAGATGAAGAGTACCAAACTAGAATAGTGCCGAAGCTAGTTATCATGTTTCGATTTCGTAATTGCTTAGCGAATACAATTTATTGTATTTACTCAATCTTCTTGCTGTGGCTCAGGATGAGCACCATCTCAGGGATGACAACGGCCATCCAAAGGAAGGCAAGGGCAAGGCCGGCCAAGAAGATCTTGACGTACAGCTTGACAAGTCGCATCCACGAAGCGCGGGAGAACGACTGCCAAGCATCCTTGATGGTAACGAAACCCTTGCCACCAACAATAGCAGGCTCCACCTTGCTCTGGAACGAACGGTCGAAAGGCACGATGGTGTCATCGTCCTCGGGAAGGAGGGAAGCCTGAACACGGGTAAGGATGACCTGAGTGGGGATAACCAGGAAGATGTGCAGGACAAGCGTAATAAGGAGCACAATGACACCCTTCCAGACGTCGTTCTTGTCGCCGGCGGGGATGGTGCCAGGCTGGTTGCGGTCGGGCAAGTTCATCGACATGGCATACGCGATCATCGTGGGGACGAAGACCGAGACCTCGGAAGCGAAGAAGTACATGACAACAGGGAGGGCAGTGGCCTGGAATGCCTTCTTGAAGGGGGGTAGGCGCTGCCAGAAAGTCTTGGAGCTCGGTGTTGAGATGACAATGTGTGTCCAAGCAGTGTAGAGCTGCACGAGGGCGATCGCGGAGAGAGGTGCGGCGATGAGAGACGGAATGAAGGCGCTAACTAGAATGCCGTGGACGAACGAAGTAGCGACGGTCAAGGCGAGGTAGCAAGCGAAACCACGGAACAGAGAGCGCCAGCCGCTGATGGCCTTGAGGGTACGGTATGTAGAGCGAAGGGACGAGGTGATGAGACGGGCTTGGGAACCACCACGGGCAGCTTCATCGGCAAGCATGGCATTGTCCTCGGCGACGGATTGGGTATCCTCGTTCAGCGAGACGGGCTCGTAAGCCGGAGGGGACGGGTCTTCGACGATAGCGAGCGTAGGGAAGACATGCTGGAGAGAGTAGTTGACCTGCGACGTGTTAGCCAATCTGATACCATAGATCAAAAGCCGAAAGATGTTATACCATCAAGACCAAAGGCAAGAAGATCAGAATGTCCAGGATCAGTAAGCCCCATCCCCACCCAGGCATTTCGTAGGACTCTCGTAGCTGGGACTCTCCCCGCTTGTAAACCGCGTGGGCAATGTCGCGATACATGTTGGGCGACGTATGATAGTAGTTAGTCAAAATCAAGGAAAGAAGGTATAATTGATACGATAAAAAAGAGTAGAAGGAATTGGCAAGAATAATTGTAATAGAATAAGGCGAAGAAGGTAGAATGAAGTTGTAGGAGAGAAAGAACACGAAGCTGAAAGCTCCCTGACAAATGTCAGCGTATTGAAGTCCTTTGAAAAGGATATGGAACAGAATGAGGCTAGGGATATACAGTACGCAGGATGACCATACTGTTAAGTAGGGATTCGGGATTGGATTTATTAGCAGTTAGTCCAGGTGGTTTAGCACCTAATAGACCCCACCAACAGGCTATTCAGGCCACTGTAACTTCCGGAGGTTACGTAGACCTACCGTAGGAGATAGGTAACTGCTAACATCCCCGGAACGTCGGCAGCACAGTGCAGCCCCATTACGTCGCGTTACTCACAGTCCAGGCAACCATTCCATGATCATCGGAAGATATTGTACTTTGCACTGCCTCACTCTAAACGTCCCAACGCCCAATTTGTGTTAGGTCTGCCTTACCAGTCTACCAGCATCGCTTACACGGACCCCGAATCGTCGAGAAGCCGCACAATTGATTCGCCCCCGTCGGTTTTGTCTGATGCACTTTCGGTGTCGCGCTGTTCGAAGCCAATAATAGCTTCCATAGATCGACAAGCGAGAAAAGGAGCGCTGAACCCTTGTCCCTCTGCCCCTCGCTGCCGCCACTACATCACGTCTTTAGTTTCATAAGGCTGGTGTCTATCAGATTCTTTCTAGCGTATACGTCAAATATACATCAGTCCCAATGCCCAACATGCCCGCCCCGTCTATCCCCAATCTTCTGTCTCTTCGCGGGTCTAGAGGCGGTTCCCGGGGCCGGGGCCATGGCCGTGGCCGTGGCCGTGGACGAGGAGGTGACGCGCATTCGGCCCCCAGTCACGACTCCACCATTCAAGGCACAGACACAGACGCTGCAGTATCACGTATGAGTGCCGTAGATCTTGGCTATTTACAAGATCCTTTTGCGCAATACTTTGTCCAAAACCCCGTTGGTGGCGCTGTCAGAAGATTACCCATTATCAATCGAGGTAAGATGCCCAATCGCTTCTCCGCCCTAGCGAGTGCTAAGGCTTCCAGGTAGGCACTTATACTCGGACTATCGCGTTGGACAGGTTGATTTCGTCATTCTTGTCGGGCACAGCGACGCGAGAGCGGCAGATCATCTCGCTTGGTGCTGGCACGGACACGAGGTGTTTTAAGCTGTTCTCGCAACCTGGTCTGGCTAATCTCATCTATCACGAGATCGACTTTCCTGCCACTACTTCCAAGAAGCTGCAGCTCGTGAATGCTATCCCTCAGCTGAGAAGTATCATTCCTAACTCCGTAGCCGAAAATGACAGTTGGAGCAGTCCAAACCTGCAGAACGGTTGTCAATATTGGTGCCACGGGTTGGACTTGAGAGATCTGCTCAAAGATGACGTCAAATATCTCGTTGGCATCCGGACTGACGTTCCAACAGTCCTCATCTCAGAATGTTGCTTGTGCTATCTAGAGGTCCCACAGGCTCGGGGAGTGATTGGTTATTTCACTGAAAGGATCTCGAACCTGGCTATTACCATCTATGAGCCGATCTACCCCGATGATTCTTTCGGCAAGCAGATGGTATCCAACTTGGCAGCACGACGGATACGTATGCCAACTCTGGATGCTTATCAGGATCCTGAAAAGCAGCAGCTTCGACTAAAGGAAGCAGGCTTAAGCCTTACGAGAAGCTTGACAATAGGAGACGTATGGCGGAAATGGGTCGTAGACGAGGAGAAGGAGAGGGTTGACAGTCTAGAGGGCTTGGACGAGGTCGAGGAGTGGAATCTTTTAGCAGACCATTATGTCGTCGTATGGGGATGGAGAGGCGATGGATTTCAAGAATGGGAAAGTGATCTAACGGTATAAATTCACAAGCTGTTCTTTCTTGATTCTCGCCAGGAGACACAAGTTTAATAAGAATGGAATCTACCCAACCTTTACTAGCTTCTCTCAAGAGTGTGCCTTTCTTATGATACTATTTCAGACGAAAGACAGTTATTGACTCGGCGAATAGGTACATGTTAGCAATATATTGGTCTAGAATTTCTAATTGGCCTCTATGTATGTTGGTCAGGTTCATCGCCTTTTTTCAAATTCGAACATTTTCACCGTTTCAAGGTGAGGTACCAATAAAAAGTTGAGTTTGTATTTTATGCGTGTTTCTCTCGTGGCTTGCTACTTGGGAATGATTAGCTTTGGCTTAGTTCCAAACGATCTCAGCTTGAAGTCTAAACCCATCACCATTTTTTATAGGGAGATAGGTAAGTACTTCCTATTCTTTGATCCGGTCACCAACGTGGAAGTACCCAGATAACGTAATACTAGTGCCACGTCCCACTCCCCGCCAAACGGTGCACGGCTCAGAACGTTAACTTTCGCTCTCCATCCTTCCAGCCCTCGTAGCGCATTTATTAATCCGTCATCCTTGACGGGTCTCTGTGACTCGTATTTCTAGGTCTATATTATTTTGACTGGCTTTGCGCCTATTTTATTCATCTCCCCTGGTCCATCCGGCCAATCTAGGCATCAAGGCAATATTTTGGACTCACCCGCTGTACTGTCACTTACGATTAGACAAGATGGCGGACAACAATAAGCAGCACAAATACAGGCAGGAGATCCAGCAGATGATGTATGTCTCTGGTGAGACAGGAGAGCCATCTGTCGAGACCACGGCTATGATTGAAGAGATCGTGCGCCAACAGGTCATTGAAATGCTGCGAAACTGCACTGAACTAGCCGTCCGTCGCGGCTCTCGGTCTATCACTATTAATGACCTGATATTCCTAATCCGCGACGACGCCCCTAAGGTTTCACGTCTACGGACTTTCTTGTCATGGAAGGATGTCCGGAAGAGCGCAAAAGACTCGGACGATAAAAATGCTGATGGCGCCGACATTGGCGTTGCTGACGACGCTGGCGGTGGAGGCGGCGTCATGCCCGGTGGCCCCGCTGTAGAAGAAGCCGCCAAGAAGAACAAGAAAGCCAAGGTCAAGCTCCCGTGGGAGCCTTCCTCTTACTACAGCCAGGAAGTCCCGGAGCGCGACGACGAGGAAGACGAGGAGGAGGAAGAGATGAACCACATCACGCTCCAGCGACTACGAAAGGCCGACGAGCGCACCAAGGCCATGACAAGGGAGGAATACGTCACCTGGTCCGAGTACCGCCAGGCATCGTTCACGTACCGAAAGGGCAAGCGATTTAGAGAGTGGGCCGGATTCGGCATCGTGACCGACAGCAAGCCGTCAGACGACATCGTCGATATCCTCGGCTTCCTGACCTTCGAGATGGTCCAGACACTGACCGAGGAGGCACTCAAGATCAAGGAGCAGGAGGACCTGTGGAAAGAGCGCAGCGGCGGTGAGGACCTATATAAGGAGCGAAACGGCGGCGAGAACCCGGGGACCAAGAAGCGGAAGTTGACCCAGGGGCTGTTCGACCCGCCGAGCGAGGGCAAGACGCCCGTGGAGTCGCGCCACATCCAGGAGGCCTTTCGCAGACTCCAGGCCAGACCGAAGAAATCCAGGGCCATGCTGAACGGAACCAACCTGCAGCAGAGGACGAGCTTGAGACTCTTTTAGTCGAGGTCTTCACTCTGACCTACTCGCAATTCGGCGTTTGGTGGCTACGTTCTTGGGGAGGTGGAAGTGAGGAGTATGGATGCTACGGATCAGGGGATACCCAAGAGGAATGGCGTTTGAGGGGGCATTCGGTATTTCATAAGCGATTGGATTGAGTATCCTCATCGTCTTTAGTTGCTCAAGTCGGCGACTGGTTGTATTATGCTTTACGGTACTCATTAATCAAAATTAATTATGCTTGACACTGATTCCTCCCCGAATTCGCATTATATACTAATACACTGCATACAAGGTAGAGGTTAAGGCAGTATAACCCTCCTTTCCCAAAAGAAATCAGCATAATAACCTCAGCTAATAAACAACCCACAAACCACAAAAAAGGACCTGATTCGGCGAAGGACAAGTACACATATACACAGGTCTGACAATGGGTACCCATAAAGAGAACCCGCCGACTAATGCAGTGGGAAGACGAAACTAACTTAGTCAGGTACGGAAGCGACATTTTAATAGGTTTCCCACAACAGTGGGTAAGACCGCCTTTCATCGGAACTACGTCATCTTTCACTTCATAATAATTTTTTCCTGTCTTTCCAGAACAACAAGCATCACTTTACGAACCATAGAAAATAGATTAGAGAGAGACACATCATGGCTCCTAATTCCCGGTTAATCCTCACCCGTCATGCCCAAGCCGAGCATAATGTCGACCTCGACTACAGCAGTGAGTTGTTTAACCCACCAAAACCCACACCAAGATGCCCAACTTCATACGTTAGGTACCTTAGAACTGACGATGTCAAGTACCCGACGCACCACTCACACCGCTGGGCAAGAAACAAGCCGCGTCACTAGCACGACAGGTTTCAGATCTCCAGAAGGAAGCCGACCTAATCGTATCGTCGCCGCTGCGACGGACCCTGCAAACGACGACCCTGGGCTGGGCGCCGGCGATCGAGCGCCTCGGCGGCCCGGGCAAGGTGGTGCTCCTCCCGGAGGCGCAGGAATGCAACGCGCTGCCGTGCGACACGGGATCGTCACGCGAGGCGCTGGCGGCCGACCCCGAGTTCGCAATCTTCAACCTGGACCCGCTGACGCCCGAGTGGAACAGCAAGCAAGGCTTCTGGGCGGCGTCCGAGGAGGCCCTGTTCAACCGTGCCCGCGCCGTGCGACAGTTCCTACGCACGAGGCCCGAGAAGAACATCGTGCTCGTGGCCCACGGCGATATCCTCCGGCGCATCACGGCGCGCCCCAAGGGGATCAGCGATTACCCCTGGAAGAACGCCGAGGTGCGCATCTTCGAGTTTGATCCGGAGTATGTCGATACGGAGGATTGCTTCCTCTATCAGAAGGAAGATGTGGCGGCGGCTGGAGGATACGGACCCACGAGTACGGAGCTTGAGATCGAGGAGGTTGAGGGCAAGTTGTAGTTGCTACGACGGGTTTTGTGATTTGGATGAGGAGTTGGGATCGGTAGACCTGGTGAGACTTGGACTTAGACTGCTCTGATGCTAACATGAGATGATAGAGTAGACGATAGACAATGAACCACGCATCATGAATCAGATTTAACTTGCTCGTCTTCTCAGTTCAAACATCCCAATGGCGTTAGCAGCGATAATATCTCCCAATCATATGCCGTTGAAGCGAATCTAGGTCGGTTAACCACCCTTTCACTACGAAATAGTGCCGTCTCAGTGGCCTCAGGTAGCAGATGTTTGACAAAATGCAAGTCCTGACGACTAGGCCGTCATGAAATAGCCGAATGTCTAATCACGATAGAGGCAAACACTTGGCCTTGTACCTAGGTCTCAAATGCTCAAGTCAACAGCGAGTCACATCTTAACCATTAGAAAAAACCCTGTTAAAGCTGAATGATGCGCCTACGCAAGCTTCGCTTTAGGTATCAGGTAGGTATCTAAGAACTTTTCCTACGAAGAATCTACAAATATGCCAAAGATCCTTCAACATAGGTAGACCAAACATCTCGCGATTGCCCCTATCACTCTATTCCAACCCAGAAGAAGCAGAATTACAACGACGACAGTAGCAATGGACGACCAGCTCATCAAAGTGTACGCGACGTCCGACGGCGGCATCGCCCACTGGACGAACCCGCGGCGCGTGCACCTGCACAAGAAGACGCCGTCGGGGACCACCGTCTGCCGCCCCTCGGTCATCGCGGGCGGCATCGTGCAGGGCCGAGCCGGCGCGGCCTACTTCGTCACAACGGACTCGCTCGTGCCGTCCGGCCGAGACGAGCTGCAGTCGCACGCGGACACGAACGACGGCACGTGCGCCCGCATCGGGCAGGTCAGGCACGCGGACGACGAGCTGCACTTCGCGCTGATCGCGATCGGCGACACGGTGGCGCACGGCAGGGCCGTCGCCGCGGCCCGGGACCGCTACTTCTCGTCCCTGGGCCCGACGGCCGCCTGCCTGCACCGCCAGGCCCTCAAGTGCCGGTTCCAGGAGACGGGCGTGGCCCTCCTGGCGCGGACGCGCTACGACGAGGCCATCCACGGGGTCGTGACCAGCATCCCGGGGGCGCGGCACCGGCCGTCCGCCTCGCGCGCCGAGCCCGGCGCGCTCATCGGCGCGCGCTTCGGGGGGCGGGCCTTCCCCGGCCGCAGCAGGATCGACGTCGGCATGTGGGTGTACGCGCGGCGGGCGGGCGGCGGCGGCGGCGGCGGCGGCGACGCGGCGACGGACGAGATGCTCGACGCGAAAGATGTCGGGCCCTACCGCCCCGAGACGTTCCGGTACTGCCCCGTCGGTGCTTCCGCGCCCGACCCGAACCCCCTGGTCCTCGTCGGCCACGTCGTCGAGGTCCGGGGGCGGGATCTGGACGCGGATGGGTCGGTGGCGGTGGGGATTCAGGGCTTGTACGAGGTGCTGGAGCGGGTTGTGCTGTTTGGGGTTTAGTCTCGGGGGGTCTAGCAGAGTATGGAGGCTATGGAGATGGAATTTGGCTTATTGAGATGACTCTTAGCTCATCGCGAGCTTGTCTGACTTGATGATTCGAGATATGGCGTTCATGGATGGGGAAGAGGGGTTTTAATATCTAGAGTGCCATGGAAGTAGAGGATAGGAGTAAATACCTCCTGATACATAGAGAATAAAGAATGCCGAGAAATGGTCAGTCGTATTTAGCTAGTTAATGATCTAGTAACAATGGGAAAGTGCATTCCTCTCGAAGCTCAAATAGACGCCGTGACAGATACCGCGCCTATTAACATCGTCATCGCTATCCGAGGACTAGGTCGATCCATTCTCTCTGCCGGGCTTCCCACGCATTCTTGTCAACGCGTCCCAAGCCTTTCCTGTATGCTATTCCGTCCCTCCATTCAATCCAAAGGACATAGTAGTATTCGTAGAAGAGGTCGCCTCCTGACCATTCATCTAGATCCGACTCTTCGGGCGGCCATTCGACATACGAATCATGCTTATAAGCACGACCGAGTGCGACTTCTACCAACTCTATGCCAGCCCAGTCATCTGCGTCCCTCTCCACTTGCGGATTAAATGGTTCATCCGTCTCTAGAGTCCCTATGATGCAAGTACCTACTTGGTCTCGCAGAGATACGTATGTATATTCCTCTACTTCGTCTGAGTGGAGCGTTTCACTTGCTACTAACCACCCTCTCCTAGTCTTGCAAGTGATGAAAGGAGCAAATATCTGTGTTTTGGTAGGTTGGTTTGGCTCCGGCGAAGGGAGGGGATACCAGAACTCAGACTCTGGTTCCGACTCGTGCGTATAGAAACACAGTGGAACTATTCCCGGCTCCGGTTGCGTAAAGGCTTGCTGATCAGATATCGTTTCCGGGTTCGCTATGCGATGCCGAGTCCATCCTGTCGGGCAAGATGCCGTAAGTTTATTCCAAAACCTGTTCTTATACTCGAACCAGGCATCTTGTATACAAGTTGGGGTACCATTTTTCTCCTGAAGCCAGTTCCATTGGACCAGTGGAAACGCTTTCTCAACAGGAGGATCATACGACCCTCTCGTAGAGCACTTTTTGATAAAATCTCCTGCTAGTTTCGTCTGGCAGCTAACAGCGCCCTTCCAACCCGCCCAGCTCCAAGAGGGAAGACAGTGGTCCGTACCAGACTGTTCCGGGATTCTTCGACTCAAAGCTTCTTCTGGTATCCATAATAGGCCTATATGGAATAGCAACACCGGAAGACCCGAGATGAAACCATCGTAGGTGCGACTAAGTGCGGAAGCAATACCAGAAAATGCGAACAAGGCATCTTCGGGAAATGTCAAATCTTTACCGTTGTATTCCCTGATGATATCGCTTAACCTTCTCATGTTGAGTACTTCCTTGGCCACAGCAAAGATTCCGGGACTGTAACGCATGAGTTCGACATGTTTGTCAAGGTGGTTGGCGTCGCTAAACTCGTGCCAAATCGCACATCGACACTCCCAACGGATCCAGCCGTGCTCAAAAATGACCCTCCTTCTTGAGAAAAGAGCTTCTTGCAATGTCCATCCTCGAGTGCACCAAATTGTATCCTCCAAGAAATGATCCGGACCGTACGTCTCAATGGCTGCCACGCCTCGAGTGAAAGGGTAAACAACCTGCTCCACCGATCTCGGGGCAGATATACCTCGTAGACCAAGTAGTCCACTGTCCGCGTCCACCCCGTCCGAGGCTATAATTGTCACCGACGCGTTAGCGTAGATAGCAGCCATCTTGGCTATCTCGATACTTTGCGCGTCATCCTGAACAATACACAGCGTGTCGACCCACAGATACCTTTCACCTAACCTTTGAACGAAGGACATGGCATGCCTTATAGTCCGTGGTATGGGAGGGCTCGTATTGCCTTCGGCTAAAGAGGAAGGTTTCTGCAGTTGATTAATGTTCTCCTTTAGAGTCTTGAAGATGGGAATGCCACCCCATACATAACTAAGAGCTACATAGGTGATCGAAAGCGAGCATGGAACAAGGCACTGTAGCCAAGTGTCGACAACCCATGAAGGGCGTTCTGCAGTCAAGTGACCTAGATTATGGGTAGAGGAGCATGTATGAGTCTTGTCACATCTCCATTTCCATCTCTGAGGAAGGCCGAGGTCGATCCAATCAGAATCCACCAACCTTTCCCATACAGTTGACGCATAACGTGAAGCCGAAAGCAGCCTCAGCGTTCTGGATTTGCGAGCGAGTCCACCTCCCCAAGCCTCGATGTAGATGAAGTTTTCGTTCGTGTATTCATGAATTTCAATCCAAGTATACTGCCGAGCGGACTTTAGGTCGACGCCAAGACACTGGGTGATGAATTTGAGATGGGTTTCGCATTTCGTATCTAGCCACTGCTGGGAAGTTGCAAGATTGTACGTTCTATCTCTTCTCAAGTGAAGGGGCCTCGTCAAGGCGGAAAGTATGTACTGGCATACCTCACAGTTTTTGGAGGTCTTCTCGATGTTAGTATAGTATTCAAATCTTTGCAAGGATTAATAGCTTTTGTTAACATACACGATCTCGAGAGCGACCGTTGGTTTTTGGCCTCTTGCTAGTAGCCTGGAGGCGTGCGCTTCTTCTCTTCGCGGATGCTTGACGTGTTTTGACCATTTCGCCTCCCGTTTTCCCATGCTAGAGCAGTCTGCGAGGATTAATCGGATGATATAAATGCTACGGCGATGAGTTGACGTAGCATAGGAAGCTGAATTCGACGTAAATCGACTCAATTGATCTCCAACGGTGTAGGGTGCCAACTGCGTTCCCCTCCTTTAACGAGAGCCTTCTGTATCCGTACCCTCCCTCATATTTCGGCACAGCCCTCTGCTTATCCTGCTCCGGCATACCGAACTTGACCTCGAGGTCTTCTGATGGATGCCTGACCTCTTTGGTACCTAAAACCTCGTGTAACACAGTTAGCTTATTGGTCTTACCAGCCTGATCCTCCTAGGATTCGACAGATGATGGAGAATATGGAGAATAGGTTTAGTAATCTTCTAGATCATAACATAGGTACGCCGAGATTGCATTTCTCTTACATCGCATTCAGCCTTTCTTAATCGAGCTCTTATCCATAGAGTACCTAGGTTAGGTATGTTCACTAAGCACACTGCACTTACATACCATTACCTCACCCAGCGACATAGTCACGCCCAGAGCAAGTTCCCAAAAATGCAAATTAGTATTCCGTCATACCCTACGCAGCCTAAAGCGCCCAAGTTTGCGCCGGCCTCACAGCGGGGCGTTTCCCCTTCGGGTCCTCCGAGTTCCTCCTCCCCCTCCCATTCTTCCCGCGCTGCCTGTCCTCCATGCGCTTCGTCATGACGCGCTGCAGGCTCATCGGCAGGTCCTCGACCCTATCGTCCCTCTCACCGTCGCTGTCCGCCGCCGCGTCGCCGCCGCCGCCGCCAGACACGGCGGTGAGCCGGCGCCGCAGCCCGAAACCCTCGCTGCTGGCGACAGCTGTCGTGTTGTTGTCGGTGGCGTGCGACGGCGTCTTCCCGAGCGTGAACGCGCGCTTCCTGCGCGCAAAGCTGCCGCTGCTGCCGCCGGATTTGCTCTTAACCTTCCGGACGCCTTCTTCAGCCTGTGCTTCGGTCGCAGCCGCAGCCGTCGCGGCAGCGGCGGCGGCGGCTCGGTCCGACTCGCGCTCCTTGATCTTGCGCGCGTACTCGTGGAACTTGGGCCGCTCCAGCATCCCGCTGCGGAACGCGTTGACGCCGACGAGCAGCTTGGCGAGGTCTACTAGTTCTTCTAGGTACTCGATGATTTCCACTATGATGAAGCATACGGTGTTAATAGGGGTATTCTTGGGTGGTTCGTAGATCTCAGAAGACATGTTTTATGGGCTCGGCGATATTTCTGAAAATACTTACTCACGCCCGCCGAGCCGGCGTTCCAGGACAGAAAGTTCTGCCGAGTCATCGACTTCAGCACGTGTGCTTGGAGAGGGATAGAGCCCCCGCCTATGGAGGCGGGAGATTGGGCACCGGTAGCTGGTCTCGACTCGGCGTCACGCGCGATCAGGAGCTCGCGAACTCGACTGATATATCGTAGTTGTGCCACGCGGCTAGAAGGGAGGAACTGTGGAAGAGGGAGTCGAGTCGTCAAGGCTTCGTGAACGGCGAAGAGAGTAAGTGTTATACTGGCCGCTACGTTGCGGCGGTAGGAAAGGACTTCGGCGTTTAGTTCCTCGATTACGCTGCTCCCGTATGCCCTGCGTATATGAAGCAAATTATCCATGCGATCAATAATCTGAAACAGGACGTAGATCATCTCGCCGTAGATTAACGCTTGCCCCTTGAAGCTGCCCTTCATCCTCGGCTCCGTTAGGCAAAAGGGTAAGAAAGTGCGGGCTGCGGTAAGGGCTTGCTCAGCTTTTCCTTTAGCGTCCTTGAAGCTCTCGTTGAGTGCGTGGGATTTGATATCGATGTCCTGAGGAGAGTCGATGCCTATAGCTACCGCGCCCTCCATTTGGGATATCTGCTGTATGGTCGAGGCTAGTGACTCGACAAGCCTATCTCGAGCTCTGACGGGGAATAGAAACATCTCGATGATTAGGGCAACCGTGCCGCCGACGACAAAACAGACCATTCGCTTCACAAAAATTTCCCACGTCTCCTCTCCCCGCGGTTGCAGCACCGTTGCTAATTGCACATTAGAATCGCAGGTAACTTAGATCGCCGTGTCAATGTGCTACTTACCTAGCCCAACCACAGACATACTAACGATAGAGATGAGGCCCGATTTGACATATGGTGTACCAAGATGAACGTAGGACGAGGGTATAATCCCCAGAACGAGGATGACTATGGCGACAGCACGGTTTCCTTGACCAATTTCGTAGGCAAGAAACCCAACCACGCAGCCAAATATCACACCTAACCCTCTCAGGAAGAAGCCTTGGAAAGATGTTCCCACTGACACCTCAAAGACAAGCACCAGTTGGAAGGACGCCCACGAACCTCGAACTGAATTGTACCATGCATTCAACGACGGCACGAAGGCAGGCCACGACACAATAAATGCTGCAATGCACATTTTCAGGGCGAAAGCGAGATCGTCGGATTCGGCAAAGAACTCGACCGTATCAGCAGCGAGTCCGCGCAACCATAAAATGTTGCTGGTTTCAGACTTCAGGGGGCCTTTCCGCATCGGGATCTTTCCTTTTTCCTGGTACGTAGGTAGCTTTTCGAGGTCATGACCGGTCTCTTCGTCTTTAGTGTGTCCCAGTAGCTGCTCGTTACTATCGTTTGGGTCATCATCCCTCTCTCTCGGGTCTTCCTTTAACCCGTAGCCAGTTCTTGCTTCTTTTCTCGCATTCTCCGGAAGAGCATTGATATCGCGCTCACCACCGGTGGCCAGCCACTTCTGCCAGCTAATATTCGGCCAATAAAGTCTTCGGCGATTATTCCTTTCCTGCCTTCGTTCGACAAGCTCCCTAGAGTGTCTCAGCATTTCCATCACCTGGGAAGCTGCCTGTCGTACGCTAATAAGGAACGAGGAAATAAGGTGCGTCTCCATCCTAGGCATGATATCGCCCTGTGTATCACGTACCGTCAGTAATGTGTCCTTCCCCCATTTATGTAAAACATGCGAGATTATTGTTGACGAACTTACCATCGATTCTCGCCCGTATTCTATAGAGGCGGCGTGCTCGAGAGCTGCTGCGGAGTCCCTGTCAAATTGCGACAATGCTTCCGCAAACATGTTGACTCGAAGGTCAATCTCTTCCAAAATGATGCCCTTGGGCGTCGGCGCACCTGAAGGTAAATGAGGTACATCGTAGCAATATGCCAGAGACGAGGTGATTACGTAAACGGCTGCTTGGATATGGAGGTGTAAGGCCATGGTCGGACCCCTGATCTGGCTAAGAATATGCTCCAATAGCTCGATATCGCCAGACTCAATTTCCCGAATTGGTTTAACCAGTTCGAGATTTTTCACATATCTGGACTTCCGCCGGACCTTCTTAGCCTCGCTTCCAGACTTCTCGTCGTCGCTATCGTCTTCAGAATCGCTGTCGGAGCTCGAGTCTGATTCGGAATCAGAGTCTTCGTTTTCGTTTGGTGATTCTGGTTTGTCTTCCCCATACTTGTGTCCCGCAAGCGCGTATTTGCTCTCACAAGCATTGATAAGACAGATGGTGACCTGGACGAGGCGGGACATCAACGTCATGCTGACAGGCTTTAAAGACCGCGGAGGAAGGACGGCAAACACGAGCTCAAAGTTACACTCCGCTTGAGCTTTCTTACAGCTACCAAGTTGAGCCCTCAGCTTTGTTTTCTTCTCCGTCAAGGCTACCAGTCTAGCCCGTAGGGCCGTCGAGGCTGCCTTCTCCTTCTCTGCGTCACCGCCGTCTAGCTGTTGAGAGTCGGACATGAACCAGTCCCCAGACTCCTGAAAAGAGCTGATAGTCGCACATAAGGTTTCTATCGTAGATCTTCCTAGGAAACCACTCGAGAACTCAGGGAATATCGTTATGTTTACAAGTATAATAACACCGACGGCCGTAAGGATGGGGTAGGCTATATTGGTAACGATGGAAGCCGATACGGAAGTGGCCCTGCTCGTTAAAACGGTGATGTTGATAAGCAAAAAAAAGAATACAAACATGAATAATCTAGGGGCCGAAGAACGCAGAACACCGTGTAGAATCAAGGCAAAGGTAAAGAACACGGCTCTAATAGCCCAGGCCGCTTCGATATTCGTTTGGTAGGCGAGACTCGAAAGGTATAGTCCTAGCATAGCCCAAGCAATCCCGACGAAGGTGCCGAGGGTAATGAGCATTAAGACTTCGGCCATCTGGCCAAACCGCTGTCCGGGATGGCCAAATACCGAAGCCATGGCTCCGAGAAAGGTAGACGAGCCATACACGGCTACTACCGCTGGGATGAGCCCGATAATCAGGTTAATAGTGGTGCAGATGGCGTTTTTGACTATGTTCTTCCAGAGATGATTCTTCCTGAGATTCGAGACGAGTGTGGCTAGCGATTGTTGGCACTGGCGCTGAAGCCTCCGTCTCCAACGATGGAGTATCGCCATGGTTCTATGGCTCTAGATGCTCGCGTTCGTTCTAAGACAAAATCCAGCCTCGGTCGATATTTCGATATACACCTGGCATTGTAAGGGTCTCGGTTGACCGATGCACGTGGGTCACGATCGGTCAAGGAAGACTCATGATGGGTGACGGGTGACTCTGGCACTGACTAAGGACCCACAGGCGCCTAAAGATTAAATCCTGGAGGGCTTTCCTGGTTATCTCCCGTCCTCCTCAGTCTCCTCAGATGAAGCTGTTGTTGATAGCTAATGGTTGGTATGAAATATGCTTCTAAAAGCCCCTAAAGCCCCCACCGTACCCCAATCTGCCCCAACTGTACCCATTATTTCTTGGCACTCTACATATGATATCATCCCGGGACACGTCTGATCTTTAATCTCGGTTCTTCAGGAGTAAGGTTGTGTGACCGTTACACTAACAGGGACAAGGGGGTGGCTGAGCTATGCATAAGCTAGAAGTATAGCTACATGGACGAGCATTGTAGGGTGGTATCTAAAGAAGTACAACGACTTTCTATATCATGGAGCCTTGGAGCTGCATATTGCGCCGCGGGGTTCGCAGCTATTAGGATATTTAGCGTCAACGTCCAGTGATGGCCTTCAAAGTACCTCCCACCATCACTCACCATTGAAAGTGATATCACAAGCCTTCGGGCTATACCTTCAAAATGCCACCATCAGCAACTCTGATTGTAAGCCTCCGTTACTAGTAGTCGGCAGAGCTGTTTCTGCACCTCTCTCTTTTCCGTCCTCCCGATAACTAACCAATTACTTAACCCCGCAGACAAAGCTGAAGGTCCAGCTGAAGCTGTCCATCGCGCGACTGCGCATGTTGCAGCAGCGCGATGAGCAGATGGGAAAGACGCAGAGGAGGGCGATGGCCCAGCTGTTAGAGGTTGGCAAGATCGATTCGGCAAGGATAAGAGTCGAGAACATCATCCGATCCGACATTACCAACGAGCTGTACGAGATCATCGAGTTATACTGCGAGCTGCTGCTAGCGCGGGCCGGTCTATTCGAAGGCCACACCTGTGATCCCGGGTTGGAGGAAGCGGTGAAGAGCATTATATACGCGGCGCCAAAGACGGAAGTGAGAGAATTGCAGCAGGTGCGCACGCTGCTGGCGGAGAAGTACGGCAAGGAGTTTGTGCTGGCCGCTATGGAGAACACGGATCACAAGGTTTCTGAAAAGGTCATTAAGAAGCTTAGCGTCACTCCGCCTCGGGAAGAGCTTGTTCAGGGGTACCTGGAAGAGATCGCGAGGGCGTACGGGGTCGATTGGCCGAAACGACCTAATCTTGGAGACCCCCCGAAATTTGTTGACGACGACCTCGACGATAATCCGAGCGGCGGCCAGGCGCAGAAAGCTTCTGAACCTGCCCTTCCTGCTGATAGCAAAGCTGCCCAGGAAAGAGAGGACTTGAGTCGCGCAACACCCCCTCGATCCTTAGGACCGAATACCCCTTTACATGTTAATCCACCGAGCCCTTCCACAGACAATCCTCGTCCAAAGGTTACGCTGAACTCAGTGGAACTGAAACCTAGCAAGAAAATGGTCGATGCAGGAATATCAAAGAAGAGCAACGACAAGAAAGACGGATCGGGAGATGGTCTTAGTTTTGACGAGTTGAGTGCTCGTTTTGCTGCTTTGAAGCGTTAACCTGCTGGCCTGATCGTATCGCCAGCAGTGGTGGAGCAACTTCATAGTAAGGCTGCCTGTGTTTCTTTATGAATATCGTCCTACGACTCTACCTACCCGTCTTATATGTGTCGAGGTTGAATCTGGTGGAATATGCCAATGACGTAGCTGAGCTGTCGGTATCCGTCTCGGGCCAGTTACCACCGTAGAATATTTGGCTACGATACAGTCCTTGAAGACATGCATAATTCAACAGCATGTAGAATCCCGCCGTCGATCTAATCACATGCAGGTAGACGACAGTTTGTATCATCCGCCGTTTTTGTATATTCTTTTTCATTACGAACCAAACAAAAGACTTCAGCTAACAAGCAAAGCCTGTAGGTATTGACACTGATATGCCTACATGGTTTACCAGATGTATATCATGTTGGCACATAGCAAGGATGCAGATGCTGCCTACCTACCTACCTAAGGTACATATAATATATATTTACCTTATAATGAAGGTACGTAGGAAGTAGGTACTTGCATGCCACTGTGTCCTCGATGTAGCTGGTTGACTAGGTGATTTGGGAGAGTTGATTCGATAATAGGAGTTTGCATGTCAATTGCTATTGCAAGTGCTGTCGGCGCCCCTGAATTGCCCTGGGTTACCCGTCCAAGTAGTCCCATGTTTATTTGGCAATTAGTCGACTGGCTATTCCGTCGTATTAGGACAGTATGCGTGAACTAAACAATCTTCCGTCGTCGACCTGTAACCCTAAGGCAAATCTCTCCTTTCAAACACATCTTTGGTTTTGTATTGCATTCACTCCAGGCAGTTACCTAAATGAATGGTGAATATTTTATTTGTCTTCACTCTTTTAGTTTTCATGCATCGCCGTCTCGTTCGCGTCTGCCTACCTTCCTTGTGTGGCTACTTGATGAATCTTATTTGTCTCCGCGTCCTCTTTCCTTCAATATTCCCATTTGGGTAGTGATAAAACCCTTCACCTTTCAGAATTGAAATCATTTTTCCTCTTTACATCGCTCCTTACATCTCAAGACCTGCAGCTTGAGTGCATTGGCGAGCAAACGAGGCGTATCGCTGACCGCTCCTTAAACATTCAAGTTGTCAATCAGCTCTACACACTCCTGCGAGTTAGAAACACCAACATCGCATTGATATACAGTTCCGCGACTTACGATACTAACACCTCCCTCTTCGCGTACTGACCAATGTCAACATGGATCTTCGCCCGACTCTGGAAGCTTTGGGTGTAGACAGCCTAGCTAATCTCACTCTGGAGGAGCTTGAGGGCAGGATCCAAGCTGTTGGGCCTAGCAAATATCACACACTCCAGACATGCATGGGATGGCTTAACGAGCACACCAAAAATGATATCCAACAAGACCTGTCTCACTTCGTCTGGATGCTGTTACAGCAATTCGGTGAAAGTGAGATTAAGGCTGTTTTTGAGAAATGGCAGAAGAAGGACGCTGAGGAGAACCCTACAAACCGACGTAGGTACCTGTTAGTCAAGGATGAAATCTTTGGCCTATTGAAACATATGAGAATCGCTTCCAACATGGTGGCCGGTTCGTCCTCGGGACCCTCGTATCTACATCGCGAATATAGCGACACACAAGACCCTATCGAAGATCCCGTGGGCCTCTCACTCAGCGACATTCACCAGATGGTTTTCAACAAGAAGAACAACAAGGAGAACCGCAACAAGGATTTGGGAAAGATGCTGGAGGAGAATATAGTACCTACCGAGCGAGAATCCGATTACAGTGTTGCCTTAAAGGAGACTCGCCAGCCCAACATCCCACCACGAGCATCCCCCCGGGGCTACTATGTCTGCAAGCGTTGCGACCGACCAGGTAAGGAGGGTGATAAACAAATGGATTCGTCTGCTGACCATGAATTAAGGCCATTGGCTCACGAGTTGCCCAACCCTTTTGGACCCGGCATTTGACCAGGCTCCTGAACCGGATTATATCTGCATGATCTGCCGCGCGGTTGGCAAGCACTTTATCACCCTGTGCCCTCGAAACAAGAAGGCTAGTTCTTGGACTCAGAAGCGTCTACAAGCTAAGGGTCGAGCAAGATCGCCTGTCCTGTACAGTCCCGTCAGCAACTCGGGTCGTCCCTTTACCTCTCCGCACCGCGGATGGCCTACAGGGTCATCTCGATTTATAGAGCGTGATACCCGTGGGGCCAGCAGCATTTCTCTCTCGCCCAAATGGGATCACGGGCGTATTCCGCGCAGACCAAGATCTGATAAGTATTATGGATTGGATCTTGAGGACCGTTATGGACCCAAGAAACCCAGATATCGCTCGTCTAGCCCATTCCACAGTCCTCTTCGCAGCGCCCGAGAACGAATCGTTCAGAAAGCGAAGGAGGGTAGACTTGCATACGATGACGATGTATATGTGAGCCCTTCTCAGCAGAGATCTGACCCTCTTGTTTCCTCTCCGGCAGTAGTAGTCAACGAGAAGGGCAGAGAAGGTGAAGTAAGGAAGGGAGAGCCACCGGTCGTTAAGGACATGCCCAAGGAGATACTCGATGAAACAGAGAGAGCCAAAAAAGATACTGATGAATTCTTGGGCGACCTAGCAAAAGACTTTCCTCCGAGCAAATATTCATCTAAAATCGTTGCCTTCCTGGATACGTGCTCCAAGGCTAAAATCCGCGAGAGGGCCCAAAGAGTGAAGGCAGCCGAGTTCCTGGATTAGGATTACCCTATAGAACCAACAAAGACCGCCACGTCTCTCATACTTCGAGGATCCTCTCTTTTGTTTTTCCTATATTTATTTTGCGGCTTACGACGACGCATATGTCAACACGGTTTTGACACATGGAAAGTTGCCGTCTAGGATCCTCGCTTTTGTTCCCCCCTCCCCCAGTTGTATCCTCGCGGCTTATAACGATAACAAGACATTGGCTAAGGAGGATACGAAGCCGATGTTCTGGAGATCTCAGAAGGTGCTTCGGAGGTCGACCGCCATCGATATGGCTATTAGGGATCGCCACTAGCCTTATATGCTAGTGGTGATACCTACTCTCAACATAACTCTCGCCTTTACGTTGTCTGATACATCTCATGCTTCTTGCATGTTTCCTGCAGAACTATTTCCTTCTGCATCTTCTTCACTTACCAGCATGCCATCTGTCTAGTAATCGTCAAGCTTTTCCTAACATACGGAAATAGCGGAAGATCAACCAAGACAATAACTGGCTATGCTTTCTCTAATTTCACATGTCCCCAAGACCGTTTCAGCAAAGATTTCGTCGGACAGAGTCCAGGAACGCCAGCTAGGCGAGGACATAGTTCAGAGCTGCTTCATCCTGGTAACCATCACGGTTGGCTAGGTATGGTCGAACATATAGTCATCGATCCCCAGGTGACTCGGAAAGGACATCAGATCCGCTGGAAGCTCTCGTATACCGAGTTCACTGCAATAATCGGTCGAAATGATGAGATATCTCTGCGGTAGATGTTCGCGTGGAATCGTGGCGGTGGAAATGATCTCGTTGAATTTTGCTTTGCTTTCTATCACCGGCGAGATGATCGTCGAAGATGACCATCGCGTGTGATGCGTCCCAGAACAGGATTTGCAGTACTCGCAGATAGGTAGTTAGGTAGTTCTAGCTCTACCTGTCTACCTGTTCAATGGACACGGCGTCATTAATAAGTAACCCTTGGAAAACTTCGTGATGGTTGTAGATATGCCAGTCCTACGTGAAGACATATCGCGTGCTCCAACACAATGCCTAGGACTAGACATCTAAACACACTTCGAGACTAATTTGCTTGCTCGTGTTGACTTTTACCAAAACGCCAAAACGCCTCCGCCGGGAAACGTAAAGTATTGACAGTACAGGCCGCAGCCTAGCTTCTATACCCATAGACCGCTCACATATCGGCACTCCCCCTCTTTCTCCTTCCGCAAAGCCCTTCTTCCCTGCTACCTCATCCTTGTATTTCCTTACTCGAGCTTGTCCAAGTGTTCGAGGCGGGTGAGGACGACCTGCTTGCTGGTCTCCTCGATCTCGCCGGCGAGGAAGACCTCGTCGAGGATGGCGTAGACCTTGTAGAAATTGAAGACGAGGTCGAGCTCGCAGACGTTGCCGAAGAAGGCGTCGAGGACCTCGACGAAGAAGTGGATGGCCTCGAGGTAGGCGAGCTCGTTGTCGTTGGTGTCGACGCAGGCGCAGAAGAAGAGGCCCGCGTACCGCCGGTACACGATCTTGTAGCTCCGGAACTCGACGAAGTTCGACTGGTACTTCTGGTCCCGCGGCGCCACCAGCCGGTGCACCTCCCCCTTCAGCTTGATCTTCTCCTCGTCGCTGTACGGCACGTACCACTTCGCTAGGCGCGTCTTGCCTCTATGGAAAGGGGAGGAGGGTTAGCTGGGGTCGTGCATTCGTGGGTGTGCGTGCAGGTACGTAAGTATACGGGGATCGGAGAGGGGAATCGCGGGACGAGGGGAAATACGGCTTACTGTCGGTTCTGTATTAGTATGAAGGACAACATTTTGGCATGTGCGGCGATGTGGTATCGCGATTGGGAGGCTGTTGGGTGCTCCCGTCGGAAGCGGTGGATGTTGAACTTCGAAATGGAGGTTCGCCAGGGGTTATCTTGGCAGTGGGGTGCTAAGGTGCTATGCAATTAAAGAGTATTATGCAGGCATCCGGGCTAGGTATAGCATGGATGTGGCTTATAAGGGACCCCAACCCCTGAATTTTAGCGAGGTGACGCTCGCTAAGCTTGTGCTTACGGGCATTAACATTCCAAAGATCAATATCCAAAGACATCAGGATTGTAGAGGGTAGTAAAGAGAGTAGCGTCTATTTATTTAATATACAGATTTTATATCTAGCAACCAAGTTCGATTCATAGAAGCGATCGGTTATTCCAGCACTCAGATATCAAACTTCTCGCCGACCAACTCCTCGCTCAGCTTCCACAGCCTCTCCGCGAGCTCCGGGTCCGTCGCGTACTCCCTGACGTACTTAGGATCAGTTGTGAGGACGGTATCGGTCATGTAGACGCCCTCCTCCCTGACCAGGTCCGGGTCCAGCGCGGCGCGGATCATGGTGCCGCAGCCCTGCTGCAGCGTCTTCCACGGGTCGGCCTGGCGCTGCTCGGCGATGGAGCGGCCCATGGCCTTCTGCGACGCCGCCTCGAACAGCGCCGCCGCCCGCTCCGCCGGCATCTGCTTGACGTAGCCCTGCAGGTTCGTCATGATGCCGCCGGGATGCACGGCGTAGGCGCGGACGCCGCGCGCCGCCAGCCGCCGGTTGAGCGCCACCGCGTAGAGGACCTTGGCCGTCTTGGACTGCCCGTAGCCGTCCATCTCGCTGTACGACCCGGGCCGCGCGTAGTTGGGGTCCTCGAACCGCACGCCGCAGATGCGGTGGCCCGAGCTCGACAGCAGCACGAGGCGCGCCCCCGGCCCCGCCGCGAGGACCTTGGGCATGATGGTGTTGGTCAGGACGAAGTGGCCGAGGTGGTTGGCCTGCAGCTGCAGCTCCAGGCCGTCCTCGGTGAGCTGGAAGGGCGTCGCCATCACCGCCGCGTTGTTGATGACGACGTCGATCTTGGCGATCTCGCCGTCCTCGAGGATGGCCCGCGCGGCCGCCCGCACGCTGCGCAGCGAGGCGAGGTCCGCTTCCACGAACTTGGTCTTGACGCCCGCGTTGACCTTCTTGATGGCGTCCTTGGTCGCTTGCGCCTTCGCTTGGGATCGTCCGACGAGGATGAGCAGCGCTGGGGACTCCGCCGCGAGGGAGATGACCGTCTCGGCGCCGATGCCGCCGGGGGTGGGACCTGTCAAGAGGACTAGACGCTGTGAGTATTCTGAAGGCTTTCTCGTAAAGGGGGGAGCGGGAGATAGACTTACAGGTTCTTCCTTTTACCTGGTCGGCGAATTTGTGTACGAGGGTCAGGCCCTCGGTCTCTCTAGTGTAAGTGGCCATTTTTTGCTAATAGTCACCCCTTTTAACAAGCTTGATAGGTGAGTATACTGGTTATAGACTAGGTAGATTAGGTCAATATGTCTTTCACATACGCTGGTCTTCTGAATTGCTCGATCAAACCGAACACTGCATCGCCTCTCGTCTTCATCTCCAACTCTTTATATAGACGATTGGGATGTTGTGATAGAGTTGCTGACGCCACCATGATAGTTACCTAGATGTCATTTCTGTGGTTTTCGTAGAAGCTTCTCTGCATGATCCGGCTTTAAGTCGTTCGTATCGCTATATCGCCGGATTATCGTCACCTTTTGTATTACCTAATAGCTAAAAGTGCCCAGTAGTATGGATGCCGCCCTGGCCTTTGCAAGCTGTACAGTATACATACCCTAGTAGGCAACTTCACTGGTCATAGTTGAGCCTCTAGTGGAGTACATGGATGGTGGTTCAGATTGCGGCTTCACTCCGTTAACTCCATAATCCGATGTTACGTGCAGATGAGGGGCCATGGACGAGGACGACGGGAACTATAATTGGATGTATATATTTAGAGAATAATATATATGATCAGGCCCACAGGCTTACGATGGGTGATCTTTTCTTTTCATTTGACTCCTTTGTATCGCTCATCCAGCTGACAAAATCTCGATCCTTTGATACGTCAAGTCACGTAGCGAATTTTGCTTGCTTAGATTTACTAGAAGGGAACAGCAAGTTTATCAAGATAGACTCGTAGACTCTACGCCATTCATAATGAATTGGTTTGTGTATTAACCTGTTGTCATAGCTTCTATTATGATACCTTAGCTAGGGGTATAAAACACTAACATAGTAGTATATGTTAACGATTCTATGTCCTATTCCCGTTAAGTCGTAGTATCGTAGATCTCTTGTTAGGTAATCATCAACGCCACAAAGCAAAGCCACAATAGCCCCTAGATGCTGTGGCTGAGCTAGTGTTTGCGGATTCGTTCCAGACCTCCGATTGGCGTAACCTTGACTTAGCTTGCCTCACGTTAAGCCGTGAACGTGAACGTGAACGTGAATTTGATATCCTGAAGACGTAACGTGTAAGTGAGAACTTAAACTTGTTTATAACAGTTTCCATATCCTCCTTCGAGCTCTGGATTTCTTCATCTTGCTCACCTTAGCACGCCGTCTAGTAGACTCAGTATTTTACATGGTATTCCGAACTGCTTTGAGTCTATAACTAGTCAATGAAACTGCTGTGCTAACTGTTAACAAGTTGACAAACGGCTATCTGTTGATCTACTACTACCTACTGTAACAACCACCGACTATACGCCGCTGCAATCATATAAGCTCATGAAGCGGATACTAGACTGGGTCCTGCGAGGTCCCTGCTCCTAAGCCTTTCTCTCGGCATTCCTGCTAAGGCAGTTTTTATGTGTAGCGACCCGGTAACATCGCGAGGGGCACCAGCCTTTTCTTCTTAAGCAGGACCCGCGTCTTTTTTTTTTTTTCTGAGAGCACCTGCATTTTGGTCTTGAGAAAGATCCTGTCTTTTTCTCAGCATTCACCTTTTCTCCAGATCGAGAAGTACCAGCCCTTTTTCAGGGAGCA
The DNA here is from genome assembly GCA_022578845.1 of Hypoxylon cercidicola. NCBI lineage: Eukaryota > Fungi > Ascomycota > Sordariomycetes > Xylariales > Hypoxylaceae > Hypoxylon > Hypoxylon cercidicola. The sequence continues at coordinate 68,096 of MU399523.1, forward strand.
CTCGCCTTTTCTACTTAAGGAGGACCTACATCTTCTTGGAAAGCTCTCGTCTTTTCTATCTCAATCCACATCATCTTGAAGAGAACCCGCATCTGCTCACGGAGTACTCGCCTCTTCTTCTCTAGGAGGACCCTCGTTTTGTTCTCAGGAAGCAACCGCCTTGCTGTCTCACCCGTATCTTCTCGGGGAACACTCGCCTTTTGGTCTCGACAAGCACCCCCTTTTTCCAGTCCTTCCCAGTCTCCCATTCTACCAAGACCAGCAGCCTCCCTTCACGATGGTAGATCCTCCTCAGAACAGCGCGGCTGGTTCCTCGGTTTCCGAAATCCGTATTAAGCGGAGCGATGGAAAAGACTATCCGGCAGGTCGCTGCCACGGCCGGGAGGAGGCGCCCGATGTACAAGTGCAGAACTGGTTGAAAAAACTGGCGGTCATGATCCGTGACCAACTTTATCCGATGTCGGGTTTGTCAATGGTTATAATTAGTTGCCCAACGAAGGATGCTAATCTTGGTCAGATAAACCTTTCGTATTACGCTCGTTCCCGAGTAACTATCGGCTGAGGATGCAGTCTCGCGGTGCAGGTTCCTCGCATGTCGACTACTACTTGTATGGCTATCCGACCGATAGCGAGAGGGATCCGCTCAAGTACTTCCGGTCCGCTCAAGAATTCTGGCCACATTTGCTGTGGCTCCTGGGAGACGAGAACGTGCAGTGCCATTGCAAGCATTGCACACCAAAGACAACAAAGGCGGCATCATCTGTATCCAGTCCTAGTCCTGGTCTTGTTCCTGACCCCGGTTCGCCTAGAGTGCCCGCAAAGAAGAGCGCCACCACGGCAATCAGGCCGACGACTCAAGCTGCGGCCAAACCTGGAAGTCGCCCTGTTACCCAGCCTGGAAGTCGCCCCGCCACGCAAACTGCAACTCGGCCTGCCACCCACGCTCAGATTACCAACGCAACCTTCGCAACTCCAACTCCGTCTGCCGCTGGAGCTCTGGTTCATCCTGCGACGCGCACTTCGGCTCGACCTACAAGTCAGACTCCAGCTCAAGCTACGGTCCATCCTGCGACTCGTGCCCCGGCTCAACCTTTCAGCCAGACTCCAACTCAATCGGCCCAACCTTTCAGTCAGACTCCAATTCAATCGGCGCAAGCATCAGCCTCGAATTACGCAATGGCTTCCGTGCCGCTTCAACCCGACGAGGCTGTCCTCTTCAGAGAAGGCGAAGTCATTTGGTTCACCATAGACGAACGTCTATTTCGCCTCGCCCTTGTTCTTGAGAATCTACCTAAAGAAGACCCCTCTGAACCCTTCATGAACCGGCTCCAACCACTGTCGAGTCCGATGTTTCCCGTCGACGTGATTGTTCGATCGGAAGCTGAGTTGAGGCCGTTTCTCACTTTCAGCGTCCCCTCCATGCTGCCTTGTATTGTGGCAGTAGCCGACCAGCTCGTAGCTGATATCGATTGGGTCGCCGTCCAACGTGTAATGCCGTGGCCCACGGCGAAAGCGAATGCTTCGTATCTGAGCATCGAGGTGTCGAAGTTAGCCGCGAACCAGATGGACCATTCCTATTCGTTGTTCAACCTCATAAACACTGGCGAACACCTGCCCGACCAACTATGCTTCGGCGGTGTCTTTCTGGGTGCCGAGAAGATTGGTGTCATGGAAGCAGTCCGAGTCTCTCTCTCGAAACAGGAGCACGAGCTCGGGGAGAATAAAAAGGAGGTTTTCGCCATGGTGGTTAAGAAAATCATACTCCGTCAGACTGCGGCCGGAGAATCGCTGTCCTTCTTCGGCGATGTGTGGCACGTGGAGGCGACCCCCGTAGCGTGTCCCGACCAACTCCCTGCTGCCATGGAACGGGAGAGGGCCTACCGCACGAAAATAATGGGAACCCCCTGGAACTGGGTCCCCGTACTACGCGACGCCGAAAAGCCCGAGAAGGCCATCCGAGGTCGATTCTACGAGTCGGAGAAGCTTGGTCCGAAGCTGTTCTCGCGTTGGAACGACTGGCTGCAGGAACCACAAGTCGGGGCAATCCAGGAGAAGCTTAATAGCCGCTTCGATTGCACCAGTACTCAATACATTGGCAGGATGCAGTCACGCCTGACCACCCTCGCCGGAGCCATCCCCCCCAACACCGACTTGTCCTTGGGCCCTCACATTCTGGAGTGGCCTCCCTTACGACCCCAGTAAGAAGAAACCAGGAAGACTATGCGCGGCAGTTCAGGTGGCTTCATGGTATGCTTCCAGAACAAATACCTAATTGCAGGTAGCCAGAGCATAGGGTGGAATGAAGGATGGCTCGGTTTGCGGAGAAAGAAAGGGGGGGGGAGGAAGGATAACTCGATTTGCGCGGTTTGCTAGGTTCGGTATCGATGATTTTCGTCTCACGATTGCAATTAGCAGGCCTCACTTCGTAATGGCAGGTGGAAGATGAGGTCTGGCTGGCAAAAGGGACGACAGTGGTTTTTTTTTCGCGTTGATTTACGTATCGCGTTGAGTTAGCTACCCTTAGGTAGAAAAGTCTTCCCCCCCCCATCTTCATGCTGAAAGTGATTTCCTACGTGTTGAGCTAACATCCTTCGACAAACACAATCTAAACAAGAAACCTCATCGGTTATGGGTAGGTTCCGTAGGTTTGAAGTAATACCTTCGATATGTTTTGATGTTGATTGTAGCCTCATCTTTAGAAGCTCCTCTCGCTATCTTTTCAGGTATGTTTACTCAAATCTCCCAAGGATGTCTACTATTTCTAACTACTTGGTGTTACAGGAACATCCCATCTCCTCCACAGGAAACGAATCCAACGCTCGAATCCCTCCCTGCCTCCCTAAATCCTTCCTCGATAAGGTATCCTGAATAGTCTGCTCTATCCTCCGAAGCCTCCCGCACACACCGCCCCCAACCCGATGCCGCCGTCCCCTCTTCAAAAAACCCGACGAGAACCAGCCAATACCCGCGCGGCACCGAAAGTGACAGCTCGTTTCCTCCACCTACCTCATGACACAAGCCGCGTGACGTCGTCTAGTTGGCGACCTCCATCTTGGAACAGAGAGCAGCAGCAGGCAGGGAGCTAGATACGCTCTCCCACGTGGCTAGGAAACTCGCAACAGAGGGAAGCTTACGGTCGAGAAAAACAGGCCGGTAAGCTGCCATCAGTAAGCAAACCGCGCTGCAGCTGCGCGTGTCCCGTCCCTCCCACTCGCAATCTACGCGTAGGTACCTAGGTACCTGCCTACGTCGTTCGACCCAACAAGCCGGGTCGAAGGGGTGGTGGTTGGGAGAGAGAAAGAAGAACAGCCCAGGTTTTTATGCTTACCTTGCTTACTGCTCTGCTTTTGTATTTTTTTTTTCCTTGCTCTCTTGCCCAGAGGAGGTTACCAGCTAATGTATGCGATACGACGGGGCGAATCAGTGTCAGAAGCTTGTTTGTCGCCAGCTAAGCGTGCATACCTACATATCTGCACACCAAGATCGTTCCGTTGCTTCCGCGACGGCTTCTATCTAGATGGGGCGTTTCATCCCGCCCTCCGTAAATAAAGTCAATCTGCAACTCCCTTGGGTAGGTAAGCCGAGCGTTCGACATACCTCCTCCTCTCGTCTAGTATATACGCTTCGAAAGTTTGGCACAGGAGGGTCGCTTCTCGCGAAGCTCTTGCTACATGACAGCGCACGCGGTAAGCTGACGGGAGATGGTCTTGGATTTTTGTCGTTTCGGTCCTGCGTCTGTGATATATGACGAGACGAGACGAGACGATCTCGGATGTATGTGCGCGAGGGTCTTATTTAGGGACGGCGGCTCGGCGCATTACCATTCACAGGATATAGCAGCAAGCCTTTGCTGCGAATAGGACTACATACGGAAATCGGGAGGAAATACCAGCGCATTCATCACTGGCATGCAACAAGGCAGAAGCAGTCATCTCCACATGACGCATCGTAGGACTTCCTTTCCCTCACACCCCCATCTGTTGCTATTCCCAGCGGATCCTCGAGCTGGGCGCGTCCTCTCTCGCAGCAGTGCCCCTTCTCTTCAACTGAGACCGGCCTGCAAAAGGGGGTTATGGGGCGGAATTGATATCCCAGACCGTTTCATGCGCCCTTCGGTAAGTTCCTGCAGTATCGGATCCACACACGGGCTTGGTAAAGCTGTCGCAAGTCCTTTGAAGGTATGGTTGAGGCCGCATTACGTGCACACTGCGTAGAAGTGCACACTACGTAGAAATTACCCTTCAATGCAGCATGTCGTTGTAGATGATAGCCGTAGTCAGATGGGGGGTGGAAGGCTATGGAACATCGTAATAGGTCGAGAAGCAAAAAAGGGTAGGCAATTTTTTTGGAATTACGAAAAGTTCGCCGCGGAGAAGCTAAATACCTCGCCGGTACACGGTTACCTTACCCATCTGGAACTCCCCGTCCATATGCAACCTATCCTGCATGTGTCACGGGTCAGGTAACAAGCGACGATGTCACGGCCCGGGGGGGTTAAAGGACGGTTATGGTTATGATGGTTATGGGGATGGTTTATGGGGGATGACGTTTCGGCGGTTTGGAGGTTACAAAGACGGGAGCTTCCGTTGGTGCCGGACATTATCACCTACCATCGCATAACTCTCGAGCCTCTTGTGGCTCGTGGGCTCATGTCGCTAAGCCCCCCCTCCTGCATTATCGGAAGCAATGAGCCGATAAACACTGACGAAAAGATACCCATCGCCGCTACGTTTAGATGTATGAAGCAAGCAAGACATCACGCGTACAACAGAACTGGGCTGGGGACAACCCCAAACTAGGCAATGCCGGTGTGTGGATTCAGGGTCCCTTGCGGCGAATGCCATGTAATATGTCAACGACAGCCTGTCGTGAACCTTGCTGCCTCTACACCGGTGAACATAGCGCGTAGCATCTATCATATATCAGCTGACTCATCCATGTCCTCGGGGCTCTGATTCGGCGCGGTCTCGTCTCTGGTAGCGAGGACAAAGAGGTGGAAGCGCTCAGACCTTTGACGACTGGACGAAACCTCCCATTGCGGTAAGAAAAGGCCCGCAAAACAACCGGGAAACTAGACTCAGTCGAGTCCTCGGTACCAGAAAAACACGTGTTGCGTACAATAGAGTGAATGGGCGAAGCGAGAGAAATTCGGAACTTTTTACCAATGTAGAAGTTCCGAAAACAATATCCCCACTAGACGGAATCCGGCATAGACTATCCAGACTGTCGGGTCTCTTCACTTGCTCTCGTCCCCCCATTCCCTGCTTTTCACCTAAATTCTGGGATCGGCCGGGACCGGGTTCTAAACGGACCTTTCCTGCTCCGCCCTATCAAGTCCGTCCAAAGCTTGTCCCCATCCTGCGCTCTGGGAACCACCACTTGGCAGCTTGGGTCCAAATGTATGGGGGGGACGGGGGGGACCCTCCCTGCTTGGCTCCTGGTCCTTGTCAATCAATATAATCGTCCCTTGCGAATGTACGCGAGTCATGAAGAGGTTCGCGCACGACGGGGGGCAGCGAACCATGGTTACGCTCGTAACGACGCTTGACATTTTTCTTGGGTAGCGCGCGGAGCAGATTGCTCTATTTGTCGGGATCGTTTTATCCATGTCGAAGTTTTTGGTTTAGCTCTTGGGTTTTACTTAGGGGTTCTATTCCCAAAGGAGGGATCTTGGTGTCATTTCACCTTTTTTTTTTTTTTTCGCCTCCTTTCCCCCCCCCTATCTTAGTTCCCTAGCTGCTGCTGCCGCTACTCTCTCTCCGCGCCCCCGCCCCCTGCTCGATCGAAAAGAGACCTAGCGTCTGGGAAGCCCTGCTACTTTTCCCATTCGTCAGTCTTGAGTCAGCGGTGATGGGAGGGCAAGGCAAGGCGAAGCTAGCTGGGTCCCGTTGCAAAAGTTCCAATAGCTTCAGTGGGTGCCGCCCGCTACGAGCCCTAAGACAGGGCGCTTAGGCTGCTAAATCTCTACTTCTTTAGGGGGCTATGTTCACGATACCCGATAGGTACCTCTCTGCCTCGGAGGCACAGTGCTGCGCACGGTAGCTCACCCACACGTGTTTGGTTTCATTGAAGAAGCGAGAAAGAAAAAAAAAAAGCCACCGCCCCGAACTGTTGGTTCCTCAATAGCGGGTTTGCTTTTTCTTCGCCTTTCCCAAGTCCCAAGAAGTCGGAAAAGACTCCCCCACCAGTACCGGGAGCCTGGGTAAGGCGCCACAACGACTTTCCTGTCGCTGCCCGAATCGCGATTGCAACGACTTGCGTCGGGGGGAAGATCTTCAAGAGTAGATAGATGCTGCGCTCGGAATAGGCGACTTGAGATCCGAGTGTCACCTTGCGAAATTCTACAGCCTATATGTGCAAACTCAACCTAAGAAGAATAAGAAGATGCAGAGGAGATTGAAGAGGCAGGTGTAAGATAGTGCCAGCCTGTTGGGTCTGACCGACCGTGAAATAGTAGATCATGGTTCCGACAGACCGGTGTTGGCTTACGGCGCGTTGCTTTCCTGTGACGTTGGTCTGACTGTTTGCATGCAAGCGTGCCCGGGAAGAGGGTGTTTTTTTGTTGCTTAACTGAGCCTCCACATCATTGCCATCCAGCCATCCCACTCGGAGGCGCGGGAGGCGACGTTGAAAATGAATATACGGTTGTCATAATCGCCGCATGTCCCCCATCGCCCATCGGCAAGATGCACGAGATATGTGTCGGTTACTTTTTCTCATGCGAGTGATCAGAGGAGCATGCGGTGCAACCAGCCTAATATGTTGGTCCCGAGATGTTGTCACTACCTGGAAGTTAGGCGGAGCGGGGGAAAAGGAGGGTAGGTCTAAGTTGATTAGGGGGAATGCAATACAAGGCAGAGAAGAGTCAGCAGTTGCTAGCTTTTGAACTGCCCAATACGAAAAGGCCGTCGTGAGACCCCGAGAGAGCCGGAACTATGTATGTACCGGAAGTTTGTCTCGAATCACGAACCGGACTCTATTTGTTTAGACGTTCACGGAGCAAGATATCACGACATCCATTACACGGCAAGACGTAATATTCCCATATTAGCATTGCGAAGGAGGCGAAATAGGTTACATGATAGGGACTTAATAGCTTGGCGTCGTAGCTCATCGCAGCTTATCACGGGCTCGGGCAGAAACTATCAGCTTTAGTGTTAAAACTTGTATTGCAACTATTCTGACTCGTATAACCTAATATTCACCGTAGTTATCTCACATTTTTTCCCTCCAAAGCGATCCCTCGTCTAGTTTGATCTCTAATAGATCAGATGAGAAGAAAAGAAAAAAAAAGAACAAACTGCAGATAAGCTTAAATGGCAAATGCATGCTGAAGATGGTATAATGCGGCTCGTATCGTAATTCGTTGCACATAATGGTTTTTTTTTCGTCGGACACTCCGATATGTACAGTTTATTCGGGATATGCGAGGAAAGAAGAAAGTGCATAACGATCGTCCAAGGGGCCTACGCAGTTCGTCGCTGCGAGGTGATAGATATAGCGTAACAGAGTTTTCGCCGTAGGATTTTCTTTATCGTAGGTGGGATTCGGTAGTTCGGGATCCGCGTCGGGCCTCATTCCTCGAAGGACCAGACGAGGGTGCAACTGGAAGCTATTGAACATCCTCCGTCCGTAAGGCTTCCATGCGAAGCCGCAGGCTTTCCAAGATGTCGGGATCCGGCTCGGGCTCGACCTTCTTTGGCTTGACTCGCGGGCAGTCCGCGCATTTCTTGTGCGAGCAGTTCCGGCACTCGGTCCCATCCTCCGCGTTGGCCGGGAACTTCTTCTTGCACTCGTGGCAGGCGTGCACGCCCTTGAAAGTCGCGCCGGGCTCGTCGTTGGGATACCCGTACGGGTACTTCTTCTTGGCATCCCTATATGTGGAGTTAGATTGTATGTCCGCCTAAGCAGATTCGTCATGGACTAGGAGAAACTTACGGGTTTCTCGGGCAGTCTGCGCAACGCCTGTGTCCACAGTTGTCGCAAGTCCTGGCCTGCTTTGTGTGCGCCGTGATCAGACTGTTACACACGTGACAGTGTCTTCTGACTCGCATGCGAGGCTTGCCCTTGAAGACCAGGTCTTGTCCACCCGTCTTGGCGGGGCGCTTCAGGATGATCTTCTCCGAGTAGTCGTAGCTTGGGATAATGGGAGCGTTTTCTTTGTTCCTCCGGATAATCGCCTCCCGTCGGTCTCGGTTGGCCTGCCTCTCCGACTCGGTGTGCTTGACGGGATACCGGGTGCAGTTCTTGCACCGTCTGTGCTGGCAGCTTGGGCACTCGTTGCCGGCGCCGAAGGCTGTATGGCACCGGTGACACTCCCGGTGGATTCGCATGCGGACCGACTTCTCGACCCGGAGTACATCCCCTTCGGTAGTATGCCACTCGCTCGGCTTTATCTCCAGGCCGAACCGGGAGCCTAGCTTCTTTGCACGCTCCTCGTGGATCTGCGACCGAGGGATCCTAGTCGCACCCTCATACTGCGGTTGCTTTGGAGCTGCAACGGAAGCAGGAGGTTGGCTAGATGTATGTTAATACTTGATGCGACTTGGTAAGAAGGGGAAGAGCTTTACCTCATAAGCGCAGGTGCAGGCACAGCAGCCTGTCCGCTAGGCGTCTGCTTAGAGCGTCTCTTAAAGACAGTCCTGACTTGGTACAGCATCTTGCCAACACCCTTCCTCTTCTTACCCTCTTTCGGCGCGGCCCCCGTTGGGGCAGTGGCTGCTGGTGTACTCATGATTCCTTATTACTATTCTCTTCCCTCTAGAAATGATGCTGTGAGTTCAAAGGCGACAGCGAGAATATGTATGCGTAACAATGGCTCCTTGTGTAGTTGGTGAGACCAATACGTAAAGTCGTGAGTCCTCCAAGTTGCTAGAAAAGTTCCACCCGGTTCAAGCTGCACGACCATAAATTTGCCACACGCTATGTAGCAGTAACAATGGTAGAACCGGGAGGGTTCCGGCCCCCTTTCCCTGTAGGTGACGTGACGGCTGGTTGTCTATCGTAAGGCTAGAACGAGTGGCGTCTTTGTTGAGGTGAGAGGCGCGAAGAAATATGTATTATTGAATTTCGTTTATAAGCGTGAGGTTATGAGCTGGGTATTAGGGCCATTGGAAGCTAGGTGCTAGATTGACCTCCTTTTCCTCCTACAACTGTGAGACAAGTGACAAGGCAAGGTACAACGACAATTACGCGAACGTAGCTAAGAGAACAATCAGCGCTAATTGATGCTATCGGGAACCTGGTGTCATTCCACGGGAACAAGATGATGTTATAAGAGAAAGGGAAGAGGGAGGGCGAGGAAACAAAGAAGAACACGGAGAAAATGTGGGAATTGGGAATGGGTTAGTTACAAGCAGATTGTCCCGGCGCTAGGTCACCCCCAGGTGAAGAAGCGTCTGCCAGGTCGGGATCGAGTCCTGATAATAAATAGCTAGTAAGTGGGACGGGCTGGCCAGGAGCAGTCTAGCAAGACGCAGACCTCGCAGGCCTTGCAGGCCTTGCAGGTTTAGCAGACCAACCGAAGAACCAGCTTCTACCCAGGAAGCGCAAGTCGAACATTCGCGCGCTGCACGTCTGCTCCGTCCGGGTGGGTATCGACTGTCTTGGCGGTTTCCACTGACCCAAGTGCGGTTGGTAGTGTAGTAGTCGTATCGTACAATACAATACCTGGGCGGTACCGAGGGCAGGATGCTGGATCACGGATGGACACTGGGAAAGTATCTCGGTATACTGTATGCGGGTGAATATCTATGTACAGTATAGATATGCATTGCGGACCAAACCAGCAGAGGGCTTGGCTGCGGCCGCGAGATAGGCAACCTGACAAGCGTCTGTATGGTCTGTATGATTACTAGGTATGGTCATGATGGTCGATAGGTCATGGGGAGGTTATCCAAATGTTTCTCAGATAGGTCAGATTTGGAGAAGGGTCTCTGCTTGTTGGTCCAACGAGCTATTATCGCAACCAACCCAGCAACCAACCCATGAGATTAGTATCAGGTTTATGTCATCCTATTCGGACGGCTACAGGCTACAGGAGGTAACATTAAGGTGCGTAGGTGCGTCGGTGTGTAAGTGTGTAGTGTAGAAGGGTGATACCTACAGTATCGTATCCCGTATCCCGTCTGTCTACATCCAGACATGACCAGATCTAGCCTCATTTAATATAGGGCAACCAAGGGTTACTTCAGACCCTACACTCCAACATGGCAACATCTCACCGTCGATTTGGAACTTTTGCAAGTTTAGGCACTTGGCGGTAAATTGTATGCGCACCCAACAGGCCGGTACCTACATAGGGGGTGGGTAGGTACTCTTCAGGTACCTACTTGAATGTCCAGTACGAAGGGATTTACCCACTGTAAAAGAAGAAAGAAGAAGAAAGAAAAAACGTGCTTGGGTTTGGGCTGCTACGCTAATGTCTGCGAAGAATTTATCGGGAACCCAATCATCGTAATTGTTCTGGAATCGCGCGTCACCCACGACGGCACGGGAATAGGAATCTGACATGTCGATGACGGCCTGGTAGCGAGTCAGGCACCTTAGGATCATAACTTTTGGATACATGTAATATTAGGTAATGTAGCAGCGCAGCGCAGCACAGCAGTGTTATCGACTCTCTTGTGTCTGTCTCTTATATGTGGATATCGATACGACTCGAAGGGGCTCTGATCGAATTGCATTCCTCCCCGCAGTCGCATCAGGACCGGAAGAATGTCACTGTCACGACCACTGCCACCGTCGTGTTTCTGATAGGAACAATACTGCAACCTACCTCCATAGAATGTAGGCGGTAGGCGGTATTCCTGACTTCCCAAACGGCTGGACGGGCGTCGTGTGGTGCGGATAGGTGTGTATGGTGTAGTGTGGGCGTGGTAATGTATGTGGTAGTAGTGGTAATATAAAAGGTGCGTGCGTTGCTGATGAGAGAAAAGCGTGCGATGCGCGTTTCTGTAGGTACCTGTTGTAGGTATTGGTTCCGCTGCCAGTCCCAGTCTGCCAGTGGATGGGCCGTGGGGACTGGGTGTACCTAGGCCCTAGTAGCACGGGTGGATGATGGGATCCAACTACATGGGACGGAACTAAACTCCATACAATCACCGTCTCCACACTCAATATCGATTCTCCCTACTCCCGCTTGCAACCAGATGTTATTGAAACTTGCATGTCCTATCTTTTCGACTTCTGCAATCGAACACATCATCTGCTGCAGCATCACTCTAATCTAAACATGTGGCCTCTTCGATCTGCTGGCACATTTCGAATCATTCCTCGTTGTTTTGCATGGGAGGGAGTTGACCGCGTCTAAGGCCCATTTACCCCCTTTGAATTTTGGAAGCTCCCGAATACCCCTGGCCCATCCTGCCCATCCCACTGCATTACACGACACAAGCCTCGCTTCTGGGTCGAGTATGTAACGAGTAACGCACATGATAGGAAGCACTTCCGAGCTTCCTTTATTAGGTGCCTACATACACATACCTACATACATAATACCCTAAAATTCAATAGCGGCAAGCCATTCGCCTCCATCTCGTTCTCGAGCCGAGGAGTCCTCGGCTTCGGCAGACAGGATCTCCAGATTTCAACAATTGTCTCCGCCGGGGATGCGAGGCCTACATATTCCCGCCCCCGCAAAGCTACTGTACCATACGAAGTAGTATCTTCCACGCAGCATTACCTTTGGTTAGGTACCCATTCCCATCCAGCTGCTCTGTCTTATTGATTAAGGTTGTTCCGGCAGCCTGGGGGTGGGTGGGAAATCATTTCTTAGCAATGACACGTCGCTTGACACAACGTGTTTTTTCCTAGCAACTTTGATATTGATCAGCCGATATTCTATATGCTTGGTCTCGTACTTCGCAAACATCCTAAGACTTTCCGAGAAAGGCTAAAACGTTTGCGCTTGCTGTCCTTTCCCAACGCCTTCTCATGCATCGCTGTCGCCGACAGATTAATCCCCCTCTTCCTCTCCACTACAATTGGAAGGATACACCTATGTTAGGTGGTAGTTATGTCGACAGTTCTGCAGCAACAGAGCCCCGCACGCCATGTAACCCTCCTTTGCCCTCGCGCTCGCGCTGGCTCAACGATTTAGTGACAATTCGGGCGGCACTCAGCCAACTGTCATGATTCCTACGGCTGTACCGAGGGGCGTAAAGGGGAAGCATCACCAGGCTAATCCAAGCATGTCGTCCATATCCTGGCAACCTGGGGCAAAGGATCTCAAGATTAAGTATGCGGCAGTCTCTTTCTTCCCTTGCCTAAACGGGCTATAGGAAACTACCGTGTATTTCTCCGACTACTACACAACTAATAGCAACGACTGAGCATCTGAAGTGAACTGATAACTAGGTACATACATAGCTGACATACATAGCTGACCAGGTAGACAAGCTACAAAGAACAGACGGACACCGCTCGGAGACAAAACCATGGGTCGAATGGAAAAGTTGAGCTGTCAGTCGGCCAAAAAAAAACATCGATTTGCGGTTTGCATGAATTCTTACGTCGAAGACATACCACTCGGTGGCAACGCGAGTTCCAACGTTTGGATCCTCGGGCCGCTGATATGGAACCATTCGTGCTTTGGCATATCCCAATGCGCTGGAAACGCAGCATCCCGGCTGGTCGTGAAACCACACTGTACCACCTATGCGTATGCGACGTCAGGTCTTGGGAATCAAGCCACTGGGCCCGTATTGGACCACTCACATGTGTCATCAGAATGCACATCGCTTTTTTCAATTCTCTCGTCAGTCCCGGCTGCTTGGTGCAGCAGCGCCGCAGACTCGCATCCACCTTCTCCTTTCCCTTCCCGCCTCTATTCTTACAACGACCCAGCCGTCTGGTTCGCCTTTTTCTCAGTGGTCCGCCGTCCGTCTTCACCGCTTCCATCCTTTGGCGGCATCCTAGCTAGTGCCTTCAGACACAGTAATCCATTTTGCGAGGAGCTGTAACGGAGCGCAGGATTCTTCCCACATAATCTACCTAAGGTTGTTGTCCAACCTGCGAAGCAACTAGGAGCCTACCACCGCAGCGGGCGATCCTGGAGACGAATGGTGTAGTGCATGCGTGGATACGCTTGTTTATTTTTTTGTAGTAATATCCAGGGTCCTTCTAATAGGCCGAGGCTATGACGTGCAGATGAGCTATGGTCAGATCGGAAGTATCCCGGCAGTCGAATGACCCAAGCTGCCAAGTTGCTGAACCCACCCGCGGTCTATTAGACCTTGGCCGCTCTGCTAAGTTGAGATGCCCGAGATGCCCCCAATTCCCCATCTACATACCGTAGTTCGCCAGGGGGACGGTTTGAATGCAGCAAAATCGTACCATCTGAACTCCTATGCTACGTCACTCTCTTTACCTCCTGTCACATCGAGTCTGATACTCCGATCCCAACTCTTCCAAGCGCAGGAGGCACATGCTTCGCCTTCAGCAAGATCGCCATCCGTGCCATCATCTAGGTTAGATCTGCGGGACGGTAAATCCTCCTACCTGGCCGCCTTGGCTAACCACATTTCCCGAATCCCGTTCCTCCTTCTCAAACGCCTCATCAGATCATCCAAGGTCGAGCTGAATTTTTATTTTAACATGAGAAACATAATCTCCTGCTCTGCTGCTCTACCTAGATAACGCACCGGGCATCTGTCGGTATCGGGACACTGGTAGATTCCGGTAACAGATGGATGAAGGATATAGGTATTCCGTGTCATTTATTGCATAAGGCCACGAGCCACGGGCCAACGAAGCGACGCTATCCGAAAAAACTTGATATATCCACGTTACACCACCTGACGGATAATATCATCTCATCTTTAAACGTCGACCTCAAACCACACCGAAATCGCGCAGGGCCACAACGTAACACGAAACTTCTGCATGCTGGTGGCTTAGGCGTGGCAGTCGATGCTACATGATACGTCTATTGAGAGGTCACATGGTTATGCTTGGACGTATGGTTTGCTTCACTTACTAGGTTCAAGGTCTTAGATAATGTGGTTTTCGCGTCGTGCCATGCGGTCGACGGAGTTACTAATGTGAGATTACGTATCTCTCTATGCCGTCCCACGAGTACCATTATACAATATCATGGTACACCTAGAGGCATCCATCTTATTTGCAGTTGGGTCAAAAGAGTAGCATCAAGGAAGCCTGATCACATGTTTGTACTGGGTCAAACGGTTCACCATGCTACGACGGTTCACCATGCTACGGCGAAGGTAGCGGGTGGTCTGACAAGACCAGGAAAAGGGTGTGGATTGAGGAATTGCCACCGCCCTTTTCCTGCCGATGTCCCAATCTTTGTCCGCGGCTGTGAGTATGGTGATGGTGGTACCTGAATTGCGGCCATATGGCTGCAGCAGTTGCCAATATACCTCACGGTCGGCATATCAACATCATCGCTTACAATGGACTTCACAGATCTGCCGGCAGTCCTTATTTATGTAGGTCTATGGGGCATATTTGTTCTCGGGCGGTCTGCCTCGGCGCAGCGGCCTGCTTCCTACGAGTTCCTGTCTTGGATTATCCGGCATCCTGCCTGGCGTACGGCAAGGCGTCCCCTCTCGTATGTCGACCTTCTCCAGCAGCACTTTTAGCCTTCCGTGAGGCTCTTCCCCCAGAGTCGCCGGTCGCAATCTCCGGCTTTCCCCCCGACACCGGATTCTGCATGTGTCTCATGCGAGCAGAATTTTTTAAATTGCTGCTTACCCTAGGTACGCACCGAAGATAAAGCCCTTGTCTCAGACGTTTGCGCTTACGAGAAGATCTGTTGCTCACCTTTGCCATTCACGTTCGGCATTGGTATCTCTGCTCGCTCCTTGATTACCTCGCTGCCAGATGGATGTCATCTGGATTCTGTGTACTACACTACACTTTGTCTAGACGCTGTCCATGCGGGCAGAGCTGTATGGAAGGTTGTGTATGCTGGTGGCAAAGGAAGATCTAGATGCACCAGTCCGTCATACCACGTGCTGTGCTCGAGGCACTCATGGCAATACGTTGTATTAAGAAGATAAGTTGCTGACTGCTGTGCATCATCACACCACATGTAGGAAGTCAGTTTAGTATACGCCAGTCTCTTCTACGAAGATGTGGCCATCTGAGACTGCACTCAACACACCCTCAACTGATTCACATCCCTTATAGGACTTTTGACACGCCGAGGGCATGAATCCTGTCGCAGCATTCGCCCAAACAAGGTAGCAATGGTGGCAAGTATTGCTTGTGCTGCTTACAGTTGTTAAGTCTTCCTAAGTCTAGCCGCACTAAGCCTCCCTCCTGGTTTATCAAAACAGGAGCTTTCACTGAAGTTATGATCACGTTGGAGAAACCTCACTACACGAGCACTTCATTCGTAAGGGTCTTTGACAGAAAAAAACCAGAGTTCCTTGGCATCGATCCATACCAATGGATCGGGATCAAACCGGCCTCGGGGGACTCCGCAGCGGGTGCGATCGCGGTATCCACTGCTACTTAACAAGCCAAGAAGCGGAGTACCGAGCGGAGTTCGCTCGTCTTATCGAACGATGCCTATCGTGAAGATGACTATTCACAGGTAAGGTCTTTGCTTCCGTAGATGCTTGGAAAAAACAGAGTAGGCAAATACTACTAAGCAATTCGGCCGAACTGCCATTCTGCTCATCGGTAATCTAAATCAGACTACTTTCCCATTTTGACATTACGATTCTCTTTTTCGGTGATCGCGATTGTAGCTCGGCATCGATTAGACTAAACGTACCACCCGTGCGTGTGTGTCACAAGGTTACCTAGCTTATTAAGAACAGCCCTGTCGCTAAGATGCCGAATATCGTGGTTGTAGGGTGAGTCGCATCAAATTGCCATCGAAACCACGAAAGATGCCTGTCGGCTGAGAATCCTCGGATAGCGCGGGTGTGTCCGGTCTGACGTCGGCGTATCTGCTGTCGAAGCAGGAGGGCAATGTCATAACGGTGATAGCCAAGCACATGCCGGGCGACTACGACATCGAATACGCTTCACCGTGGGCCGGCGCGAATGTCTTACCGTAAGCGGAACCGTACCCCGTCTATCTACGTCTCGCTCTAGAAGGTATGGAAGCTTACGCCGCGCCGCAGCATGGCGACCGAGAAGAATAGCTCGTGGGAGCGCCGCACGTGGCCGGAGGTGAAGAGGCTTGCCGTCGAGGTGCCCGAGGCCGGCATTCATCTGCAGAGTAGGGAATCGCGATAAATACAGGCGAGAACAACACTGATACGCTCCCAGAGTCTCGGGTCTACCGCCGAGAGAAGGATCTCGAACAGCTGAGGAAGGGCGGCTACAACTTCGACGGCCTGTTCCAGGAGAAGCCGTGGTACGAGTCGCTCTTCGACGACTTCCGGGAGCTCTCCAAGGACGAGCTGCCCGAGGGCATGGCGTCGGGCTGCGAGTTCGGGTCCGTTTGCATCAACGTCATGCTCTACATGCCGTGGCTCGTGGGCCAGTGCCGGGCCAACGGCGTCGTGTTCCGGCGCGGGAACCTGAAGCACATCTCCGAGGCTGCAACCCTAAGCCACACCGGTGGGAAGGTGGACGTCATCGTCAACACGACGGGGCTCATGGCATCCAGGCTCGGCGGCGTCATGGACCACAAGGTGGTGCCGGTGCGCGGGCAGGTAGTCGTCGTGCGCAACGAGTCGCCGTACATGGTAACGAAATCCGGCACCGACGACGGCGACGGCGAGGTGTGCTACGTGATGACCCGAGCCGTGGGGGGTGGTACCGTGCTAGGCGGCACGTACCAGAAGGGAAATTGGGAGAGCCAGCCCGACGCCAACTGCGCGATGCGCATCATGCGGCGCGCCGTCGAGGCCGCGCCCGAGCTCACCGGCGGTAAAGGGGTCGAGGGTCTGGATATCATCCGCCACGGCGTCGGGCTCAGACCCTACCGGGAGGGCGGCGTGCGCATCGAGAAGGAAAAGATCGGTGGCACTTGGGTCGTGCATAACTACGGACATGCGGGATGGGGATACCAGGGCTCGTATGGCTGCGCGCAGGATGTCGTTGGCCTGGTGGACGAGATTCTGGATCGGCCCAAGTTGTAAGAGCTCTGGCCTTTTCTGCCTAGGAATTGGAAGCATGTGAAGCATAATCGTAATTGCATTGACATAATTGAATTGATATTGTTCCTCAACAGAACAAGATATCTTGGAAACTGACCCCCTTTTCACTACTTGCTTAATCTACATCTTAAGCTGCCTACCTAACCTAAGGTGTCTATCACAGCCTCAAGATCATAATTTGGGCGGTTTTAATTCTCGGGCAACTAAGAATTATTTAATTGAAGCAAATTAAAAGATACTTGAGTGTAACTGCAAGATACGAGCTTTGTTTGTGAGTGACTTGGTGAAAAAGGTGAAAAAGTTGAGAGGTCCAATTTGCACCGAATAACAGCCGGCTGGCAATCAGCTGCCAACATTCAACCACTTTACGTAACGTGTCAGCGTGTTCTCAGTCTCAGAAATTCCAGCGCGTCGCGATCTCTCAAACCCAACGCCGACAACCAAAAATGGCGAATAAAGAACCAGGTCTCGCGTCGCAAGCCGTGACTTTGGCTTTCGACGTCGCCAACGGCCGAAATGCCCTGTCGAAGCTCGTTGCACCGGTCTTATTCCTTCTGGACGCGGTGCTTTGCGCGCTTGTCATCTGGAAGATTCCCTGTATGTTTGCGCGTGGCTTAGTTCGATGCTCGAAGATACAATGTACTGACGATCGGCTCTTCTGCAGATACCGAGATCGATTGGAAGGCGTACATGGAACAGGTCGCGCAGTATGTGTCGGGAGAACACGATTACACTGCCATCAAGGGAGGCACCGGACCCCTCGTCTATCCCGCGGCGCATGTCTACACGTATACTGGGCTCTATTACTTGACGGACGAGGGCAAGGATATCCACTTGGCGCAACAGATCTTCGCGGTGCTATATATGGCAACTCTGGCGCTGGTGATGGCTTGCTACTCGAAGGCTAAAGTACGCTCCCACTTATCTGATCGTAAGTATCTGCTAATCGGAGGCCTTACGAAATAGGTTCCGCCCTACGTCTTTCCTCTACTGGTTCTCTCGAAGCGCCTCCACAGCGTTTTTGTGCTGCGCTGCTTCAACGACTGCTTCGCTGCCTTTTTCCTTTGGCTCGCCATATATCTCTTCCAACGACGAATGTGGACTGCAGGTGCTCTGGCATACGCATGGGGCTTAGGGATCAAGATGTCGCTGCTACTAGTCCTTCCGGCTGTTGGAGTGGTCTTACTTCTAGGGCGAGGTTTCTGGGGCAGTCTGAAATGTGCCGGTCTCATGGCCAATCTTCATTTGGCCATCGCCACGCCGTTCTTGCAAGAGAACGCTCGGGGTTACATCAGCAAGGCCTTCGAATTCACCAGGGTATTCTTCTTCAAATGGACCGTCAACTGGCGATTCGTTGGAGAGGATGTATTTCTGAGCAAGCCGTTCTCCCTCACCCTTCTTGCCATGCATGCTTTGGTTCTGACAGGGTTCATTGCCAGCAAGTGGCTAAAACCTACCGGGAAGCCTCTAGCAGCGATCCTTATGCCAATCTTGCAATTAAAATCGCCTTTCAGCGACCAGGAAGAGCGTCTACTAGCAATACGCGTGACACCCGAATACGTGATGACCACCATCCTCTCAGCAAACGTCATTGGCCTCCTCTTTGCGCGCACGCTACACTATCAGTTCTACTCCCTCCTAGCATGGTCTACCCCGTACCTCCTGTGGCGTAGCGGAGCTCACCCAGTCGTACAGTATGGACTTTGGGCTGCCCAAGAGTGGGCTTGGAATGTATTTCCGAGCACCAATATAAGCTCCGGTGTCGTGGTTGGCGTGCTAGCCATAACCGTTGGTATGATAGCCAGCCGGAAAGACGAACAGGCTGCGCCGCTGGCCTATTATACGCAGGAACGTAAAGAGAATTGAGTTTAATACACTTTCAATCCTCATCTTCTGAATCGGACGGAGGCATTCGGCCCACAGTCGAGTCTTCGTCCTCGTCCTCCAAAGTAGATCGAGGAAATTCTTTGGGCCTGGACGCAATGGTGAGCTTGACAGAATTTAGAATGGTGCCGAGTCAACTGACCAGTAGCTCTGCTTTCGCCATTCCTTCTCGTCGCGGACGACGTTTATGATCTCGCCCTCCACTTTGCCCTTTTGGTCTTGGGGGGAAGTCAGATCAAGCAGGACATACCCCCCTCGCTTGATCCATATGGTGTTGCGGAAACGCGATGCGAGCTCGACGAGCACGGTTTGCCGGCTCGGTAGATAGCAGGTGTAGAGGCTGTTGCCCTCGGCCTTGACCACCTTGGCGACGGATTGCGATGCTGTGAGCTGGTCCGGAGGAGTGGTCGACTCCTCGGCGGCGGCGCGAATATCGCGCTTTGGACGGCCCATTCTTTAGTCACTGAGAATCTATAAGTGAGTTGTGAGTTGGCTCTGGGTCGACAAGTCAAGGGTTTTTTTGGTTTTTTTAGTTCTGATCGGACTCAAATTCTCACCAAAATTATGGTGGGGTTCATGCTATGGATCTGCTGGCTTATGTAATCATGGAATGGATTGTGTATATCGAGCGCAACGTCAGGTTACAAATCACACCTGTCAGTTTCCCATGACTGGGAAATGATTCCTGCGTAGGAAAAGAGAAGAAACCCATAATCGAAGCCTTCCAGGAAGTTAGTAACCCAAGTTGTCAAATCCAACCCACGATTTCTCGTCTTCCTACTTAATTTGTGACAATGTAAACCAAAGAGCCCTGAAACAATGACGTTGTTATGTGAAATACTATCAGTCTAATAGTAAAAGGCTATGCGCATACACAGAAATTGAGGCGCTTTATCCTTCGGATTAGCACTACTAACGCCTCGTTTAGAGCGTCAGGGGCTGAAAGATTTGAATCTCGTAAATTCGCAACATGTTTACACGAGCTTGCTATAGGCCCTTTCTGGATAGCCGCTTGGTGTAAGTGTGCCGTGCCGGGCTGAGATAATATGTTATACTCATAGGCAAACCAATATGGAATCATCTATAGTTGTCAGGACCTCGTCCCTTACCGGTCATCCCTCGAGCCTGAAAGGAGTTACGGGTTCTCCCATGGCCAGGATGTGGTCCTTTGTCCTGGCTTCTTGTGTATGCATAGGGTCTGGTAACCCCTTCAGGTTCATAGTTCTTTATGGAACAACGTAGTTGTTTCCCTTCGCATATGGTTGGCATTGTGACAATGATAATGAGTTTTAAGAACTCCCTGCCTCACTGTTCCTCGAAATATATTATACCTCTATGTTAAGTAAGTTATATCGGTAAGAATTATATCAAAGTTGACCGTCTGAAGAAACAGTACTTCTGGATTTAGGAAATATAGCATCTCTGATCTGTTACATTTTCTACTTCTTTGGATTTGATAACGTGGGATATCTTGGATGGTAGCTCCATACGGCGGATTTCCCTAGGGATACCAGCCTCGGCGTCAAACAACAATAACGGATCCTGCTTTAGGTACCCAGATGCCTCTGATCCATAAACCTCAATTAGATCACAAGGTTCAACAATTACTACTTTCACCTGCAGGTCAGGGACCTAAGGTACAGACAATTACTCCTCGACACCTTAGGGTATCAAAACTACACACAAATACTTCCGAACAAGTGAATAAGTACTATCTCTAATTGAATATAGAGCTTAGACTAGTCAAACCACCAACCATTGTCTGGATACTTGATACCTAAGGTGCCCATATCCTCCCAGCATATATAAGAAATGTAATAGATTTCTGAATCCTCGAATAGTTTCTACACCAACACTTCCGACTTTAACACTTCTGACAACACTTCTGACACCTGGACTAGGTTATCATACCAGTAATTCCGATACCTCCCCTAGGTTATTACAACAATACTTCCGAACTCTACACTAGGTTATCATACCTACCCTTCTCATAACTACCTACTTACACTTCTCACACTGACCTACATCTCATCCGTTTCTCCTCATTCCACTCTTCAACGGTAGAGCTCTGATATCAACATCGTCGAACATGGCTACATCGACGGACCTGACAGCATGGTCCGAGGGGGGAGCAAAGCCAGAATTAGGTTGCATGCCCACTGAGCTCCTGGTCATCATCGCCAGCTTTTGCGGTCCGGAATCAGCAACTGACTTCCCTAGCCATCTCAAGTCGTTAACCCTAGTTAATCGGCGACTACATTGCATATTCGATGAAGAGCTGTGGCGGTTTGATCAGAAATACGGACCAGTTCGGTGGGCTATTTTCAACCACAGGATCGATATTCTAGAGAAAGCCCTTGTTTACAATCTAGACTTTGGCTCTGCTCTTCTTGGCGAGCCCATACACGACGCTGTCGGGGTATTGAACAATAGCGCCTTGTCGTGGCTACTGGACCACGGTGTGCCTGTAGATGGAAACGAAGTCAATTCCGCTCTTCAGTCTCGAGACGTTATAGACGTCAGTTACTCACCGTTGCACACTGCACTTTGTGCGGAGAACCAGATAGCCGCCATATTCCTACTATCACGCGGTGCCACGTATCGTTTCGAGGATCCTACACAATGGGTTGGAGAATTCCTAGCATCAGCCTTGCACAAGGCTGTCCGCGCTCGCCTTCATTTGGTCGTCAAGTACCTGGTCAAGATGAAAGGAGCAGACCCCAACGAGACTATCCAAGACGGATCCCTGCTCAAGACGCCTTTACACCTGGCGATAGATAGCTACTACAATAAAAAGGTGATTCGGAAACTATTGGCTCTGGGCGCAGATATCAATGGGGACTTACGCCCTGACTTGACGCCTCCTCTCACCTACGCATTCCAGCTGGGACGCTACTACTATGCGCGGCTGCTACTAAAGGCTGGAGCAGAAGTCACCCCCAAGAACATAACCGACACCATACCATCTCCGTTGATGGCATGTATAGTCGATTATTCTACTAACGGGAGGTGGTGTCCCAGTGCCCTGTTCAGTGACATAATTGGCAGAATCGTTCAGAAAGGGCCGGATCTTGAGAGGTCTTTTGAAGGAAATACACCTCTCACTGCAGCTATCGAAAACGACTGCCCAACACCACTCTTCGCTGCTCTTCTCAAAGCAGGGGCTGATCCACAAAAGCCAAGGGAGCTTGACAATAAGACACCAATTGAGGTGGTATGGTCGTCGCTAAATTCGCCATGGGACAATGTGACTCGGAAGGCGAGTCTCTTAGCCGCCGCGGGCGCTCGTCTAGATACGATAGATCCCAAAACCGGCAGACCGTATCTACTGGACGCCATTGACGGCGTTCTCAGGACCAACAACCGAGAAAGGCTTGGCCGGCTCCTCCACTTAGCAGCACGCCATAATGAGCTCCCCGTGCATCTTAACAAGCTCCTCGAGGGATGTCTACATGGTCGAAATCTTTTTTCTTCCCAAGTACTCATACATCATGGCGCAACTTCACCCGAGGCAAAAGACTTGGCTTTCTCCTGGGCACAAGAACTAATTGGGAAGCGTTTGAGAGACGTCAACTATGAGGCAATGTCATTTTGCCTTGATTTGGGACTTGATACCGACCAGCTCGAGTCCCTTTTCCGCGACGCATTGTGCGGAGTACACATAGAGAATTGCCACATACTCATTGGTCGTGGCGTCCTATCGCTCTCCAAGGAATTCAGACCATGGCTTCACCTTGCCGCACGCCACGGTTGGACGTCACTTGTCCAACAATTCCACAAAGCCGGAATGGACGTCAATGCCTTAGACGACGACTTCGGTACACCGCTATTGAGAGCCCTTGAAGCCAGCCAGACGAATACGGCCGAACTGCTATTCCAGCTCGGAGCTGATCCATTTCACCCTAGATCAGATGCGGAATGTCGAAGAATGGCAAACACGTCCACACAAGTCATCTCTCCCGTCGAGCTAGCTCTCCGCGGAAACCACCTTAGACTCGCAAGAAAATGGTGGCTGGGCAGTCTCCCCGACGCTCGACCTACGGAGGAGTTCTACATCCCTCGCGTACTCGCCAGAGGACCTCTAGCCCACGGATACATGGAATCCTTGCGCAGACGGACCGGTGACGGCTCGGCGGAGGCCCAGGATGGAGATGACCAAGAGAGGACGGACGAGGACACATATAAGAACGAGGAGGAAGCAGAGAAGAACTCTAAGCTCGACAATGCACTGGCATATATACAAAAGGGTGGGCTAGAATATTTCGATGAGGATTTGGCCGCGGAACCCTATGATGAAGATCGGGAGTCAGATGAGATGGATTGGTGAGCAGTCGAATTGAGGGCTGGTGGGCATCTCCGCGAAGACTAGCGGAAACGAGGCGATGGATCCAAGCCGGATTCGCTTGGATTGCCATACACATTGATTACCTAGGTAGATAGAGGACACCTACAGAATGTCACGCGGTAGACTACCCTCAATATATCAATTTCTCAGGAGTATTGTCACCGAAGTAGCAAATAGGTAAAGGGGGTGATGAACTTGGAGAGATCCCATAAGCTCTGTCCGTTTGAAAATACATATAAACTTTACGTCCAGCCAACACGCAGCAGACCTAATGCTTGGACTGTATGTATCTAGCTCTACATAATTAAACCGACTAGTCCCGTTTCATGATTGTTACTATCTGGCTCTTGATCTCGACGTAGTGGTTGATCTCGCCTAGCTTATAACTTGCCCTGGTACTCATATCGATGAATGTTAGAGAAGTAGCCCCTTTCCATTGAAATGATGCTACAGTCTTTACATGATTATTGAGTTAGCATTGAATCTCTCATTGGATGATTTTAGAGCATCAAAATTGCTGCTTGGAGTTGACGTACACGCATTTCCTATTCTGTGGCACCGTCGACGTCATGGACTTAGAGACTCGCTATTGCGTCACAGGGACAAAATCAACGTTACCATTAACAACAAAGAATTCAACTCAGCTAAATTCATTACTTTTAATATACGACTCTTTCTAATATATCCAGAGAAAATATCCAAGTAATCCGCCCCTAATTCTGCATCAATACATTGGGTACATAAATACCTAGATAATTCAAGATGGATCCTTCAGGGCCAGCACAGCCTCCCAAGGACACCGCATACAAGACGCAGGGCAATCCGGTCTCCTCGAACCCATCGGAGCACCGCAAAGCACAGCATCACGTGCAAAACGGCAGGCCCGTAGAGGAGCGCTTCCCAACCAGCGGCGGCCAGTCTTCAGATCTCGGCGAGGCCGCGCCGTCGAGCCTAGGATACGGGATCCACGGCGCGCCGGCGGGAGAGGAGCAGTACGGGCGCACGCAGGAGCAGGTGGGCCGCGGTCGCGAGCTCGAGGGCGACCAGATGCGAGCGCCGGGCGAAGGCGACGTGGCCGACGTCGTCGACCGGAAGCCCGGGGCTAGTGGCTCGCAGCCGGATTTGGCGAGTGACCTTGACCGGTATGTCTGAGTGGATGAACGCGTGAGAGGGGAGGGAGTGCTAACGTCCAGAGAAGAAAGAAGCAGGAACAGGCTTCGAAACGGGAGGCCATCAAGGAGGATAGACGACATGGCAGGGCGCCGGATGAAGGGGATGTTAGAGCGGGTGTAGAAACTTGAGTCGCTGGATGAGTACAAGACTGTAGGACTGCCGGTTAATTCCCGTATTCATATTACAAAAAAAAAGAGTTAGGTGGCTGACGGAATGATGAAAATATTAACGACACTGTTTAGAGCTTTTGAATGCGCATTGGCAATTCCAAGGGGGCATGAACTTGTGCGGCTCAAGACTAACAAGACAGGTGGAACAGGAATTCTCAAAGGGTCAAAGAGCTCTACGAATCTCGTAGCTAAGATCACCGTCAATTCTGATCGTACATCTCACTCGTCGAGGGACAGTTTTTCTTGAATTGATTCTAAACAGTCTTTCCGGCCTCGTCGATTTCATGGCAGATCCACAGCATATATCAATACACCGACTCCAACCATCGACCGAGAGATACTTAATTTGGTTGTTTTCTACGGCTCAGACGCTTCTTGAGTGAATGGCACATTGTCCGTTGACTTATCACGTCTGTCTCGCCGTCTTGATGCTATGAACAATCTAGGTACTCGAGCAAGTGCACCCACCACTCATTCATCGTCGACATTGTCGCCGCTGAAACCTTTTCCAACCCTACCCCAAATAAACCTGTTAGGCAATAACTACCCTCAGGTATACGGGCGTATTCCACAGGTATTCTTCCTCTATTATATTGTCAGCCCCATTTTTCCGAACCACCATTGCACCCGCCCCTTGGACAACCACCATTGCACCCACTCCTTGGACAACTACTTGACTCTGCGAATTTAGGAAAATCTCTATTGATCCAACTACCTAGGTATTCAACTAGCTATTGAACATGTGGCACTGGCATGCGCTTCAACCATCCAGCACCGACGAGCTCAAGCTTCTCGAGAAGGAGGCGATCATCAAGCGCAGACACGATCGCGCGGTGGGTCAGCCGAACTGGCCCTCTGGGCAGCTGGAGGTGCGTTGCTGGCGAAGCCCGAATTGCGACCCGCGCCTTCAGTCGACCATGTCCAAGTACAACTACTCATGGTACGCGCAACTCTAGTTCCGGAGCCGATGGAGGTATGAGCGGGAGATCCAAGAACGGACACTGCTGGTGAGGACAGCTGGGTGAGGAAGAGACGAAGAGACAAATATCCGGATCGAACGCCCATCGTTACCCAGTCCCAAACTCTTCTAAGAGGTCTGTACATGTACCTAGGTAAGCAACCGGGAAACCGACTAGTCTGCTACGTCTTCGAATAAGAGGGTGGAATGAGGGGCAACACCATGTAGTTGTGTTGCATTTGGGGAATCCCTGGATGAGACCAATTGGCTATAGGAACTATAGGAACTAGTCTATACTTCGATGCCATTCTCATATACAGAAACAGAAAGGATTGACAGTTGACGCTTGTGACGATGATTCTTACATAGCCGAGGCACATGTATGATGATGCATGCTGCTGACTGGCTTGATATGATATCTTCACTCTTTCCTTTGTGACATGAGAACTTGGTCCCTATACATGCTCAGAAGTATTGCTAGAACTTCTTGTAGGAAAATTCTAATTACGATGCTGACATTCGTTCACCTTGCGGTCGCCTGCGCGCTGTCGTTGGCTTGCGCCTTCGCTTACTATGTGGTCCAACGAGCGAAGCACGAACTTGCGATCAGGAAGATAGGGGGAGTTCGCGCACCTAGCCTCGCAAGCAATCCCGTCACAGGTAAGAAATTCAAAGCAGTTTTCCTACGCTGCTCGAAAAGAAGATGATTTAGTCAGTTTAAGAACACTTTCCTAACGTATAAGATGCAAATAAATAGCCGCCTCGTGGTTCTTTACCGCAGCAAGGGCTCAGATGAGAAACCAACTTCTGGAACATTACACCGGTTTTTACGATGTGGCAACTCCCGAGTGCCCAAACTGCGTCGAAATTCAGATTATGCCTAGGGAGAGATATATACTCACCAGAGACCCGGAACACATCAAAGCAGTGCTTACCACACAGTTCTCTGACTTCGGCAAAGGACCACGCTTTCACGACCTATGGCGACCCTTCCTCGGCGATAGCATCTTTACAACTGATGGCCAGCTCTGGCACGATAGTCGTAGCATGATCCGGCCGATGTTCCTCAAGGATAGGATTAGCGACTTAGCGACGTTCGAGAAAGGAGTGTCGACACTTCTCGAAAAACTTCCGCCTTCGGGGCAAACAGTCGACATCATGGACGTCTTATATCGGATGACTCTTGACGTGACCACTGAATTTCTGCTCGGAGCAAACGTCGATAGTTTGAGCAAGTATGTGAAGCTCTCCGATACAATATCGTGGTCGCCGCTAACTTAGTCCAAGTCCCCAGAGCGAGTTCGCCCAGGCGTTCAACGATGTCCAGAAAATTCAGATGATGATCACCACAGTTGGGTAATCAAGCAACCCTCGAATACCGCGCTATTGGTGGCCCTAACTAACCTGTGATCAGTCCATTTGAGGCAATCATACCCCGTCGCCGCTACAACCAAGGAATCGAGGTGATCGACCGATTCATGATGCCGTACATCGAGCAGGCACTCGCGCTGCCTGGAGACGAGCTCGAGAAGCTGTCGAACTCGGACAAGGACTTCACCTTCCTGCACAGCATCGCGCGCTATACGCGCAACCGGCAGGTGCTGCGCGACCAGATCATCGCCGTACTTATAGCCGGGCGCGATACGACGGCGGCTACGCTATCGTGGGCCTTCTACGAGCTGTCGCGCTACCCGGACAAGTTCGAAAAGCTACGACATGAGGTTGTGAAAGCCGTCGGCCGCTCGCGGACACCCACGTACGCCGACCTCAAGGACATGACGTACCTGCGGCACACGCTCAACGAGACGCTGCGGCTGTACCCGGCGGTCCCTTACAACCGTACGTAACATCCGGAGCTCTTTCTTTCCCTTTCAACCAGTTTCGGGTGCGAAGATTCGATATTATGAATGTCATTACTCACGAGACATGCTCCATACCCTCGAATATCTTGCGTGAAGAAGTAATCACTGACTTCCCCGTTGTTGCAGTGCGCAGCGCGCTTGAGGACACTACGTTACCGACAACGCCGGGGAATCCGCCGATCTCGGTCGTCAAGGGCGACATCGTCATCTACAGCACCCTCGCCATGCAGCGCCGCCGGGACCTATATCCGCCCGAGTCGGACGCGTTCAAGGACCCGGCGCTCTTCTCGCCCGAGCGCTGGGAAAACTGGACGCCGAAGCCTTGGCAGTACGTGCCGTTCAACGGCGGGCCGCGGATCTGCGTCGGGCAGAACTTCGCCATGACGGAGATGGCCTATTGCAGTAAGTAAACTTGACCTTATGATACCGAGCGAGAAGTAGTGCTAATACTGATCGGTTTTAGTGGTTAGGATTCTACAGAAGTACGACCGCCTCGAGTATCGTGGGGATTGGTACGCGCAGCGGCACGAGGCGGAGATCGTGGGCAAGCCGAGTCAAGGGGTCCAGATTGCGCTGTACGAGGACTACGAGAAGGTGGTTGGAAATCCAGTGCCGTTGGCTGTTTAAGCATATTAATTCAAGCTTGTCTTTTTTCTTAATCTCTCGTCTTCTATGCCATACCAATTGCCATACCAATAGCAAGGACAATAAAGTAATAATTTCTTTCTGGCAAGATAGACTGAGAGCAATGTCGATAAACGTGAGGAATAAAAAATAGGGGGGTCAAGAACCAAGTCCTGTTGGCTTAGATATGCCGTTGACCCGTTGACCCCGTTGACCCTTCATACCAAACTGCCAAAATCGATAAAACCGAGGTGGCTAATCCTAATCGAAAAGCTGTGTGGTGACATAATACAGTGTTATGCAGTAAGTCTATTCCTCTTTTAGCAAAACTTAAAATCAATTTTTCGATTTTGGCAGTTTGGGACGTCCGGTCTACCTACCGCACCCCACTACCTCAGGCGCGTAAATTGGTTGGGCGCGTCGCGTTTTACTGGTTTTTAGTTCCCCTGGATTTGCGGATTTGCGGATCTAAAGTCAGGAAGCCAAGGCCAGCACAACGATATTCCACTTCGTTATTGAACCTCAACATGACTGGATTTCTTTTTAGTTGACACATGTGAAGGAAATTTCTGAACTTGTATGCGCTATCAATCGCAAAATGACTAACCAGACACCCTCCGGCCGGCGCAAGCGAACTCGTCCTCACGATGAACCCGATTCGTCACCATCAGTTACGCCCAGTATAGCCTCCACCATCAAGAAGCGTCGGCTTAATAGCTTTGCGAATTCGTCGCCGTCAACTCCGAAGGGCTTCTCCGCCATTACCTCAGCCATTGGCGGCGCTCGTGGGCAAGGTAGCCCGTTGAAGAATGCGAGCACCATTGACACCACTTACGAGGTACCCGAATCTCCGGAAGATAACAGAGCAGCCGAGAAGCTACAAAACCTACCTATTAAGCACAAGAAACTTGGTCTTCGACAACCAAACAAAAACCAGCATCCTTCCATCAATGTCTACGAAGTACCCGACTCGGGAGATGAGCTCGATGCCAACCAGAGGGGAATAAGCGAGAGCAATGATGAGCTCCAGCGGACGCTGTCGAGAAGGAAAGGGGCTAATGCAATATCGACTACTTCTTCCAAGAAGAGTGTGAGCACGAGGCTATTAGAGTCGCGGAAGAAGAGACCAGTTAGTCCAGTCCAAGACGAAGTCACCCTACAGGATACACCAAAAAGGAGAGGGAGACCCCCGAAAACTCAGGACAAGCTCGATGTGCCCTCGCCCAGTGTAAAGTCGACCAAGACTCAGCTCCGAGAACGCAATGCATTGGCACCACCGCTTGGGCCCGCCGTCAAGGGGATATTGACGCCGCGAAAGAAAAGAGTCGGTCGACCGCGGAAGAGTGTCGCATTTCACGATGAGGACCCCGGAAAGGAGAACGAGGTTTTCTTTAAGGACATACAATCAACACCCCCCAAATCACAACCAAAAGAAAAGACTACCCTTATCACAGTTGAAGAGGAGCCGACATCTGAAGGTGACGAGAGCGAAGCACAAAACAGCGAAGACGATGAGGTGTGCGCCATATGCTCCAAGCCGGACTCGGAGCCGCCGAACGAGATCATCTTCTGCGAAACTTGCGACATGGCAGTTCATCAGAAATGCTATAATGTACCGGTCATTCCAGAAGGAGATTGGATCTGTAGGAATTGTTCGCAAGACGATGTGCTGCCTGGCCCGAAAGCAACTCCGAAGAAACAGATACATGTAACGAAAGCGTCCGAGGCTCCTAGTATTCCCAATTTCGAGCAGCACCTACGACATATGCAGCGAGTGCTTCTCGATCGCTGCTCCGGGAATCGTCGCATTAAGCTCTGTGGACAGACCGATGCTTACGAGAAGGCGTTTCAACTCGTAGAGCAGACGGTCTTAGCCGGCGAAGGAAACTCAATGATGATGATAGGCGCGAGAGGTTGTGGCAAAACTACGTTGATGGAGGAAATCATCTCAGATCTCCGAGCCGACCACCAAGAGGAATTCCACGTAGTTCGTCTAAACGGCTTCATTCACACCGACGACAAGCTAGCTCTTAAGGATATCTGGCGTCAACTTGGTAAGGAGATGAACCTGGAAGATGAAGTAAACAAGGTACGCAGCCAAGTATTATACGCTAAGCAGGATCAGAGCTAATTCTACTAGACGAACAACTACGCCGATACGATGGCTTCACTATTAGCTCTCCTATCCCATCCCGCGGAGATCACAGGAGCTGAGGATGGTGTGACTTCCAAGTCTGTCGTCTTTATTATTGACGAGTTCGACCTATTCGCGACACATGCGCGTCAGACACTGTTGTATAACCTGTTCGATATCGCTCAGGCGAGGAAAGCACCGATTGCAGTGCTAGGTCTGACGACTAGGGTGGACGTCGTAGAGAGTCTAGAGAAGAGAGTGAAGAGTCGATTTAGTCATCGATATGTCTACATGTCTCTACCAAAGACCGTCGCGTCTTATTGGGACATCTGCAAGCAAGGGCTGTCCGTCGACGAGGAAGACCTTGAGCGAGAGGGTTTCGATACTAGTCTGCAAGGGCTTTACGAGTTCCGCGATTATTGGGACACGAGGATTGAGGTAATGTACAACGCTATATCATTTATTTCACTTGCTAATGCGTATCAGGCCCTTCGCAAGACACCCAAGTTCGAAGACCACTTGGAATACCATTACTATACGACGAAATCCGTGCCGGCATTCCTTACGTCGTGCATCTTACCACTTTCGACTGTATCCGCAGCTTCGTTAGATCTCGCGATACCATCGTCTTCGGCGGGATGCATTTCTCTTGAGCCTTTAGAATCGAAGCTTCATCTCTTGGCGGCGCTTTCGGATCTCGAGTTGGCAATACTCATTTCCGCAGCCCGCCTGGATATTATCGCTCATACCGACACAGTCAATTTCGCCATGGCGTATGATGAATACAGCTCCCAGATGGGCAAGCAACGGGTCCAGTCGGCCAGTTCGGGCATGCTAGCCGTAGGAGCGGGAGCGAGGACGTGGGGTCGAGGCGTCGCAGCAGTGGCCTGGGAACGATTGGTATCCCTCGGTATGCTAATTCCAGCTGGAATAGGCGGCAGGAGTAACGCGGCGCACGGCGGGCTAGAGGGCAAGATGTGGAAACTCGACGTGGTACTGGACGAGATTCCCGCAGCGTGCGAACTGCCGGGATTCCTCGGCCGATGGTGCAGCCAGATCTAACTCGTTATGGAACTATAAGCCAGCCACCGGGATTTGGCGATGAATATAAATACGCGAAGTCCAGCTCAGCCCGTCGGGTATGAAGAGACCCGCGATAAGACCGCAGAGCTAGACATGATAAAAATATTTTGCGTTGCTGATTATAACTTGTAGCGCACAGGCACAACGCTTGCAACGTCGGTAAGACGGGTATTGATTTCTTGCATTGTGCTGGGATTGCTACGAACGGGCCAACCAAGGGCAGTGTTCCAAGGAGTGGTACATGACATGATGGATGTTCTGTAAGCCGTTCTATTTTGGGCTACAGGCTACAGCACCACTTTGGTTCGAGCCCAAAGTAGGTTGGCTTGCCACACAGCCTCAAGCCATGCAGGGAGAGGCTGCCAGAAACGCCAACGACGCATGCGCACCCCCTCCTCCTGGTTAGGTGGTTGATCGCTGCAACGGAGGGAGCCAATCAAGCAGGCCAGACGATGATCCCTGTTTCGTCTTTATTTCAACCTTACCGTTGTGCGGATTCAGCTTCTACTCCATGAAACATTTCGCGATGGGGTCAAACATGGTATAAACGTGTATAGAAACATCTGGCTGTTGTCTGCCCACACCTACTAAAGTCGTGACCAGCTTATACCTTGTTGGTTTGCCAGCCATTTGTTCTTATTCCCTTTTCTCTTTCTCCTTGCTGTAGTCTTAGTCCCTTCGACGACGGTTTAGTCAGCTTATCGTCACCATACAGCCTAGAAACATCGCATCGAGTAGCGAAAAACACCTAGACTCTTGTCATCCCTACCTAGACTCGTACACGCACGGCGCTTATTCGTCTGTCATTATCGGATCTCATCTTCATCCTGTCCCGACGAGCAGTCGTTTTGTTTTCCTGCAAGTCATTTCCCATTTCTTCCCGGGTTAGGCAGCACGAGGCTTCTGGATCCTTCCTCTTATCGGCGCTCTCTCTCTCTCTCTCTCTCTCTCTCTCTCTCTCTCTCGGCCTTGCCGTGGGCATTTCAATAATACGCATCACCGCTTTCCTGAAAAGGAAGAGGAGAATTACCTAATGGCGATGTCGAAGCGCACGACGTTTACGACGATCTCGCCGCTGCCGCCGGGCATCACGCGGGAGGTGGTACTAGAGTTCCTGCACTCGGCGTCGGAGATGATCGACCTGAACCCGCTGGTCATCGAGCGGCATCCCATCTCCCCCCCCTCGCACGCGTCGCCCGAGGAGCAGCGCTGCGCCTGGTGGAGCATGACGGACAAGATCTCGTACCTGCCCGGCGGCGTCGTCACCGGCGACATCACCTACACGGCCGCCTTCAACGACCTGCCCAACGGCGTCCAGACCCACGTCTACGCCCCCATGGGCACCGACATCCGCGAGCGCTGGACCCTCAACGGCAACCTGCCCGGCGAGCCCCCGGAACCCGTA
Source organism: Hypoxylon cercidicola (assembly GCA_022578845.1). Taxonomy (NCBI): domain Eukaryota; kingdom Fungi; phylum Ascomycota; class Sordariomycetes; order Xylariales; family Hypoxylaceae; genus Hypoxylon; species Hypoxylon cercidicola. The sequence continues at coordinate 100,818 of MU399523.1, forward strand.
GAGTTGGGCATCGGCGCCCCGAGACAGGGTCTCTACTTGCGCGAGGTAAGCTACTTTCCTCTATGTATCGCAGATGTTTTAACACGAGACTAACACGCACAAAAAGGACGTCGAGCTAAGGTGCAACTTCGTCATGTCTTCTTTCGTCAAGAAGACGCTGAAGAAAGCCCACGGCACGCTCGTGGAACGGCTCGTGCAGAAGTCGAAGACGGCTAGCGCGGCCACCGCCCCTGCTGCGCAGGGCTTCGCTAACGCCGTCGCTCCTAACCACCACCACCACCACCGCGCGACGTCGAGCGTGCACAGCAGCAGCGGCGCGCACTCGAACCGCTCGTCCAACCAGTTCGCCCCGTATCCCCCCGCCGCAGCAGCCGGCTCGCAGTACGCGCCGTACCTGCAGCAGCCGCGGCAGCCGCAACCGCCGCGGGCCGCGTCCGGGTCGCCGCTGTACGGCCACGCCACCACGACGTCACCGCCGGGGAGCTCGGCGTCGTACGGTCATAGTCATAGACATAGCCCGGCGCCGAGCGCCGCCAGCAACAGCAACAGCTTCGTGCCGGAGCCGCTGCGGGTGCACAAGCCGCGCGGGTCCAGCGGGCAGTACGGACAGCCCCCAAATCAGGACCGGGGCCAGCGTCCGCAGCAGCAGGCGCAGGTGCAGAACGGCGCGTGGGCGAACGAGAAGTACGCGCTTGACCCGCACGCGCCCCGGCAGGGGTTCGCGGCGGAGCTGGAAGGGTGAGCGCAGCGGGCCGCAGGTTTCTGATGACGAGCTGTGCATATTCTGTCGGTCCGCGAGGCAAAGGGGGTCGATCCAGCGGGCAGCTATCTCTGGGCGTTGCGGCGTTAACGCTGGGTCAGCAACGGTTTGGGTTGATTTACCTAAGGGAGAGGGCCGGGAGACGGGAGTAGTTTGTTACGCGGCACGCTTCATTATATATACCCCTAGAGAGTTGTGGGCATGAGTCAATATACTGGTTCGGGTGTGAATCATTCGCTTTTATCGTGTTGCTGCTGTCCAGAGCTTGGTGTCATTGCACGCGCAGTGAGGCATGGGCTACGTCTATAAAACTTAGAGCCGTCTGGTGTAACTCCGTGGAGAGCAACTACAAGTTCGACATATGCCGAGAAGAAACTACGCCGGCAAGGTCAACGAATCTACATGGAACGGTTTGCGTTTACAGTATAGCGCGGCAGGTTATCAACTTGCTTCGTGCTGTTTGACGCATGGATACACTTTACGTTAGAGAGCAAAGTTATAGATCCCGTAATATATATAGATATCCTCAAATAACCTACCTCGTTTCTTCCAGCATCCTCACCGCTCTACCTATCCTTGCTCTCCCCCGTCTAGCTGGCGAGGAGTCTCGGTCGGGTAACATGCGGGCCGGGAAGGTAGACGTAGCAGCGGGGGCCAAGAATACAGACATGGGCCCATATGGAGCCGTAGTTATCCTCCCCTGAGAAAAGATGCCAGCCCGTTATATGCAGCAACAAACTGCTCATTTGTCGGGGCCGGTTACCCGCCACGGCGTTGGGAATCCAGCTAGTGAAATTTACAATTAATTTGTAGACCTCCTCGATATATTTATGTAATGGTCCCGAGTTCGACGTTGCGGCAGCTTCACCGACGTCGTATTAGGCTGTAGGGTTGTATCCACGGCGTCACACAGCGCGCCCTGTGGCTATGCGGGATACGTATTAGCGTTCGATACAATGAGCAGCCCCCTTTTTTTCTAACGGGCTTGCCTTCCCGGGGCCACCAGTTTGTCGTATGGAAGTCTCGCGGTGTTATGATTGGCACCACCTCTTTAATAATAGAGCTCGTTCGTCCTAGCCTCCTTTCCGGGTTGCTCGGTAGTTGGATAGTCACTCGGGCATACGCAGAGGTGAACTGGCAAGCCCCGGCAACAGCAAAGGACGACGATTGGCCATGGACAAGACGGGAGTTCCACAGCGTCCCAAACAGGTTCGTCACCTACCTTTATTTCCGGTAGATAGAACTGCAGAGCCTCGAGATGCGCTGGCGTTTACTTACGCACGACTCAACCCCTGAGTAGAGGAGCGAAATCCACCCCAGGTTCCTTTCCGTACTAGGTAGTGCTCCTAACCCACTCTTCGAGTCTGCTGATAGAAAGGCTTTGGGGGTTTCAACTGCCGTAGCAGCCACGACATCATACTCCTGGCTGCGCGAAGATACGTGACGAATCAGCATAGCAGGGCCAATTCTAAACGAACCCAGCTCTAACATCTCGGGTGGGATACCATCATCACAGCCCCTTTATTCAATGTCACGTCGCTCGAACTCCCGCCCTACCCGAACTGTTGCAAACGAGGTGTATCTACTTGAGTTAATGAACTCTCCGCCATATACACGACTACAGCGACATATAAAGAGTTGGAAATGTTACGTCAGCGCCGGAGTACAGCGTGCGAGTCCACCAGATTTCGATCTACTCGGCACTCATTCGGCACTCACTCGGTGCCTTTTGTGTCTGTCTTGTATCCCAACGACGACGGTGGCATTTGAGGATGACTTCGTATGACCGTGCTTCTGGCTCATGGTGGTCGAGACTACCTACCTAGGTATGTAAGAAGTAAGTACCAAGTATGTGGCTGCGATCCTGCACTATTACACGATGAGTGCAATTTGGCAGTGTGACACGGAACATCCGCTATGTCATCTATCATGCGTGATTCTGCAGGTCTATTATACATAACTCGATGCTAGACTCTCAGCCATAAGCAGAGTCAAGAGCTCAAACGTAAGAACCACGCTGACAGGCGCTGGTTGTCTTAGGCCACCTCAAGTATATTTCGACACACTTAGCCGGGATTGGAAACCTTTCACCGCAAGAACGCCACGAACACCGGCAATAAACGATCTATCAGCCATTAGCGTCCTCTCATCCTAGCGACGGCACGACGTAGTGCTACGCGACTTGTCTAGATCATAGTCGCCCTCAGAACAAGGCTGAGGCCAGCCTGTTGCAAATTTCTAGCGGAATCTTACACCCCATTGCCTAGCTGGAGTTATTTATACCTTGCATAGCACATGGCAAATAGCTTGATGAATTGCTGGGAGGGCTTCGGCGCCCTGCCGAGCCGAACAAGACTCAACCATGCTCTTAGGCGCGTGCAGAAGATACTACGACCCGAAAGCTTGAGGTATTATACGACCGTCTTCGAGTAAAATTAGATTGATCGCATGACCGTCGTACATACTAGGTCGTAGGCAAGGGACCCACGGGTTCTCCTTGGCCGAATATGTATAGAACAGAGACATAAGGTGAGCAAGAAGGCGAAGGCGTACCTTGCTCGACCATCCCACATCCCAAGCAAACCCAGAATAGACGTTCGTCGTAGTTACTGGCCTATGTAGGGTCGTCGCCTGAGACACATTGGACCTACGGGTGGCACGTAATTGCCCGGCGAGAGTCCGTCTCCCTTCAGATGGTTGTCATGAACCTGGTGAACGAGCAAGGTACGCGATGGAAATAGATACCGGATGATCCACGTGGCGGACCGCAGAACCCTGAGTCCTATGTATGCGAACCCTATTGCTACCATCCCCTTCAGAGTCCATCCGAATATTAGCCCAGTCGAATGTTATCTGGTTTTAACCTCATCCCTACCCTGGGTGCGACGAAGTTTCCATACAAGTTCGAGCACCCCTTAATTTGGAAGGCCTCGTACGGTTCGGTGAATCCGAGTTGCAGGTGTTGTTCTTCGACGTGCACGTCCTTGAACTTGGACCGCTCGTCCTGTGGTGACAGCGGTTAATTCTCATGACTCTGCTGAGCCCGCCCCCCCTTTTTTTACGGGCTTAACAAGTGACAGGTTCAGCTCAGGGGTTTAGTGGGGATCTCCCATCGTCGGCCATCCCGATCCGGGGATGAGAGCCAGGGGAGCTTTGCGGAGAAGGTTAAAAAAAAGCAGATCAACATTAGCCCTAGTGGGCATAAATGTCAACAGCGGACTCGTGGTCTCTAGTGAGGCTAAAGTATGCAAGGGCTTGCCTGGTTCGCTGCTGTGAAGGACCGACACCTGAGCGATCTAGTGTCATAAGAGGAAGTTGTTTTTACCAAGCGGAAGGGTATTCTAATGTTAGAATACCTCTTACGTACGTCAAGCGTATGGATGCAATAGGGTAAGAAGCACGACGGTTCAGACCGTCGGCCCGGTAACCGATCTGCTCGTGTACGTATTACACTCCGGGATCTTCAACGCGGTTACGTAGTAATCATGTAAGGCAACACAGAGCGGTTCATCGGTAGCGCCAACTTGTGTGTCAGTCCTACCACGTGGGATACCTACCCGCACGGATATTCAGCCGCAACACGAGACAAGTCCACCGGCACGGGAGGTCGGTAGAAGGGGTTCACAAAGAGATTGCCCTCGGACTCGGTGGGACGCGCTTATGGCTGGGCGCTCGCCGCTTAACGTCATATGGTGAACAAGGTATTGCTTAATAAGTGATGCCTAATAAGAAGACATGGTCTACCGACTAGAACAAGAAGTTTTTTGGTGAATTGATTCGCTGGTATACGCATAACGGCCCTGTTATTGAGATAAGACTATGCCTAATAGTAACAAGAGGTTAAGGGTTTGAAGGGTTCGAGGGTTCAGGGGGTTTTCACCTAGTAGAGCCACTCTAGAGAAGCATTGTACATGTACATACGGTTAGGCGCGATAACATGCATGCCATATCAATAGCAAGAACCCATTTCGTGCAGTCGAGTACCGAGTGGCTCGAGTTTTCGGGACGAGTCTAGATAAATCTTCCGAGCCTTTGCTTGCCTGCCACGTGCGAGATCGCCAAGTTGTGCCTTTTATTATCCTTATGGTTTCGTGCAAGGGGCGTGGCAACGTGGTTTGGTTAGAGCTGAAAGGCCGTGCCCTATGCCCTGCCTATACCAGGATCTTCATGACTAACGTGAAGCGGATCTCGTCCACAAGTTGAGTGGCTGGTTTCTCGACGTAAAAAGTCCCATTGAAATTATGGCGGTGTGATAAGACTGGCACATGATTCGGTGTGATAAATTATATCCATCCATGGATGTATTGTACGTACATCCGCTACCTTACCCTGGGTACCTATGTATAGTATACTAAGTATACTACATGGTATGCGAGGTGAAACAGGCCGTCGAAATCGGTTCATTGATACATTGATACCCATCGTCGAACAAGGGTGTGGTAGATCAGGCGCTGTTACACTATCTCAGCCACTGACATTCCGCGGACTGAAGTTGCAGCAATGTAAAGGTGGCAAAAGCACGGCCTGACTTTTTGCCAGGACGAACCGATGTGACAATCTCACGACGACGACGATAATGGAGATGAACGATGATAATGAAGATCCCGTCCCATGACATATGGAAAATTGCCCATACCAGCCGCCGCATGCGCACTACTGTGCGTTAGATAGCGCATTTACTTGAAAGATAGAAGCACGCAACTCGTACTGTGTCAAGGTGCACACATGGAGATCGGAGCCGAACGCGTCTATGTGTTTGGCGAAACACCGCCTCTTTAGTGGAGCCACATTCGACTTCGTAGCTGCATGCGTTAGGTACCTACACTTGCAGGGCAGATAAAGGGAAACAAGATATCCCACCGCGTGTCGGCGAAGAAAGCGCTTGATTGCAGAAACCTCATCGTTAGGTACTATGGAGTCTCCACACCTGGAGGGCATTGCATTGCTGAACACGAGGGGGACCGAGCAGTTTTTATTATGCAGGGGATGACGACAACGGAGAAGAGCGAATGCCCGATCTCAGCAGGGTGAGAAATGGAAAAAGCTCAGAGCCGGCCCGGGGGACTGGCTCCGGCATCCCCGTTCAACGTTCAGTTGAAACGAACCAGGCACACCGTCGCACAGGGCTTGTTATACGGCCCTCGGAAGAGAGTATGTGGCTTTACTGAGGATTGTCGATTGCACAAGAGCCTGCTTGCATCGGTAGCCGGCTTTCTACCCCCGTCGCTACCTATTCGGCGATGGATTGAAACCAAAAGCAGCCAAGCTCTTCCTTTCTTAGCGTTAGAGATCCATACATGCGTGCCTCGAGTGTTCGCGTGGGTGACGCTTGGCAACGGCGTCACCGCTAGAGGATTCGCCACGGCTGGCGTTTTTGGGGGGCACATCTCCATGGGGCTATCGAACACAGAATGATCTTTTGTGCTTCGAATACGCGGCAGAATGGTTTTTTGGAGGATCGTGTCCAAGGATGAGCTCACGTAGCGGTCAGTGGAAAATTCTCTGCGAGACGGTTGAGCTGACCTAATCTCGTTATTTCCGCTATCCTCCCATACATACGTACGTCTTGGAGCTGGAGTCTTATACCTGATCCTACCTGTATCAACTAGGGAAAAAGCTGACTAGGGATACCCGACCAAATTTAGAAATGGAAACCATTCCAGACTGACGGACCCCCACGGGTATGAGAATGGAGCCTGACTCTCAGCACATCTCCAGGCAATGTCACCGTAAGGGTCTAGGGTCTAAGTGATGGAGACCTGGTCTTGAGATTGTGACGGTAGCCTGGCAGCCTGGGTATCATTTTCGTGTTGATGTAAACGTCAGTGATAGTAGTCAGCTAGGTAGAATGCATTGATGCTCTACGAAACACTCGGGCTTTGCCCTGTCCAATTATGTTTGGAGGCAAGGATTCTGTTTCAAGATGCCGTCATCAAGAGACGGATATTCCTAGACCACTGGGACGGGTCGCCCTAAGAATCCTGTGCTATGCGAAACTTATCAGATCCAGTTTAAGAGAAGTAGACTCCGTTGTGTTCTCCCCGGATGCTTGTCTTAATTTGGCCACGGTAAGCCTAACAGTAGACCTTTCGAGATTCTTGAACGGATGCATGACTGCCTTTCTTGTGCGTGGTTACAGGCTCAAGGATGAAGCGTACCCAAAGAGGGGATTCAGGATCCGCCGTGAGCAGAGAAGAGGAAGCTAAGCAGGCGGGCTGCATCCGGTATGCGCGACTCCCTGGGGCATGGTGGTACGGATGAGTTATTTGCTTTGGTGTTGACAAACATCAGTGGTGATGGGACACGAGCAACCGGGCGATCGACCCGGGCTTTCGGGTCGACTCTCCCGTCGGTATACAAAAACTTGACGCATCTAGCCGTGTCCGGAGATTCGGTGAGACTGACTAAATATGATGGGGTTCAACATGAGGAGAGACTCGTTCCAGAACGGACAGGGTGGACCTAGTCATTTGCCATGTGGCCTCACTGCAGGATCGGGGAATTGATCCTTTGGAGATTTGAAGTTGAGTCTGGCAATGCGGTATCTGTGTAGCTAGCTTAGGTAGGCATATAGCTGGAGCTAGGCTGGCAGGCTAGATTCCCACTCTTACAATCTTGGACTATTGGATGATGCTTTAAAAGTTAGTGTAATTGTGAATACCTATGTAGTCAATAGTGTATTCTAGCACGAGCCGTAATAACAATCTCACGCCTCACGCATTCTCGTGTTGGTAAGACGGAAGGCTTGAGATATGGATGCAAAGAATTGGATTGAGGAGGAAAAAAGTTCCTTTGCATCGGCACCAAGAAGTCATGCATGGAGTGCCCAGGCTGGGCCAGTGGGCTTAGGGTACGAGTGTACAAGTGTACAAGGCACCACACCAATACAGCAGGTATTGGTATTTTACAGCAGCCGCGTTTTAGATCTGCAGGAAAGATACCTGATAGGGCCGGCAATATCGACGGCACGCGAAATTGACCCATACTTTTAAGTCGGTGGCTTCTTCTTCCACGTGGCGGATCCACTCCATAAACGTGGGCTGGTTTCGGCAAAGATTTCTAATCGTTCATGTTACATGTACATAGCAATGTACTTGTACCGGTACAGGCGCGTTAGGTCGAAATTGATTCTTTTCGTAGCCATCTGTCATTTTCAATTCCCTTCTTCTCTTCGATCCCTATTCATGATTCATAGCGACGATTCTCTGCTTGCAAATAGTAACGAGAGCATTTAATAGCATCTTCGCCGTATTGCTTTATTGTTTCATTGAAAAAAGTCATATATGTATATGTTATGCATCTATACGTAGATGGAACAGGTTGGAAACGGCGATGTAAACATGTAGACTGGCGTGTGGACTAGTTGAGCTGAGCTAGCTGTAAGTAGAAAATTACAATGCACCAGCCCATCTGATGCTAAATGCGAAGTGAGAAGAACCGCGCTGGGTTTTGAAAACGAAATCGGCCGCAATACGACAAGTCAGAAAACGTGAGCTTCAAGGCTTTTGCTTTGCTGTGGAATTCGGCGTCTGCAGGCTTGGCATACAAAAATGCCACCAGATTGGCACACTACAACTGTATCACGAACCTCAGAATGAAAAAGAAAAAAATCAGCGCGTAGTAAGCATCGAGTGGCGGCTAAAGTGCGGGTTCGACAATTCCAACAACTCCGCGCGATGGAGAGTGGCAGAAGGTGTGCTTCTAGAAGCGATAGGAGAGAGAGCATAGCATAAATACTACCTACCTCTGCCATGACACGCCTTGAACATGCAAACCGGACATGAAAATAATGCATTGTCCATTCAAATGAACCATCACGGCATGCAACTCCAACACCTGCTAAACTGTTCGCGTGCATCGGCTTTCATACATCAGGCACTTACCCCCCTAGGCAGCACGCTAGCAATACATGTACCTACTGGTATGGTGACAATTCATCCCAACCAATAACGGTGTTAGTTACGACGAGGCGAACTAGGTATCTTTAAACTCCGAAAAAAAAGCCAGATACCTCCTTGCGGATCTTCATTATATCTTTCGAGAAGAAAATACCTACGTCTGCTAATCCCGATATCAGGTATTCGGCGAAGTTAGGATCCCCAAGCGTCAGACGCAAGTGGTAAGCCGAGAAACGTGGAAATGCCTACGATGCGAGAGCATGGAAAACATGGCAGATCCCGGCGCAAACTGACGACATCGGTCTTGTTTGAATATCTCTAGCTCCCTTGGTAGCTCCGGCTAATTTAGATTTCATCGTGCCTTTAATACCGACCCTGCTGATTTATTAGGTATTCTATCACAGCCTCGTAGTACCGAAACGTGGAATGTCGAGGACCGGGTTCGCAAGGCGGACCAGTCAAACCATCGGTCCCTTGCATTCGGATATGACTATGACCGTATCTATTTTCAGGGATGGAGATGGTGGTTCGTTCTATGATTTCTATTCTAGAAACGCTAGAAGTAGCGGAGAGTCCACATATAATTTGGCGTTCCTAACTCTTGGGTAGATTGGTTAGGACACGGGGTATTACAGTGCATATATATTTATATGGTTTGTCGTTGTTGAGGCTGATTAGAACCTGGCAGCCTGGTTCAAATCCATGGTGTAAAAACGAGAACCAGATCCACCACAAGAAGGATGACATAAAATATTCTATCATATTTCACAACCTTTTGGCCTATTTACTAGCGCCTATCCACAAAAGCTGCCGGGATGTCACTTATACCTAGTCCTATGACATGGAGGAAGACTCACCGCTACCACTTGGTCTTGAAGGTAGAGCTAGATTGTCAGGTGATGATAATGTCTCGCAAAGCCGAGTGATGCATTGACATCACTATCTAGCGGTCCGTCATATGAGAGCCTCTGTTTACAGCCATCTGAAATACATGAGTTGTTACGGTCTTGATACGTGTATATTATCTAGTTTCGCTAGAATCGTTGGCACCGTTTCTTACGACATCACGTGTACTTCGGTCGAAAGAACGGCTACCCTTGCGGATATGCCCAAGTTAAGACGGTGTCTATCGAATGAATCAATGTCTCTTCGGTATAGTACCTATGTATTACGTATTCTAGGTTACTAGTATTTCGTTTTTAATAATTTGTCGGGGCGAGCCTTATACGGAAGAACCCATCGCCAAGACCCGGCTTAACCTACATGAAGAGTGAGCCGGGAATAACCATATGCGGACGCTTCTTATATGTTATTACCGTAAAGGCCGGCCCAGGGGAGACAATAAGTTAACTCTATCCGGACTTGCTTGGTACATAATCATAGTTCGGTGCTCGTTATTGAAGAGTCAGTCGCCACAGATGATACCTTGCCACGCAAAAGTGATCAAGCTACCTAAGTTAGTTATGCAATCGTGTAATGGGTCGATAGATTGGGCTGCATAGTCGTGTGTTGAGTCTCCAACTTTGCTGACGTTACTATAGGCATTCGTTAAAATCGACCTCGTGCGGCCTCGCGTCCAGCCATGCAACCCACTGCCGTGGCCATGCAGTAATATAAGCTAAGAGCCAGTGGCGTTGTTCCATTTTGGCACCAAGAGTCAATGAACCACATGGCGGTCGCACATGGAACCGGAGTCTATTGGTTCTAGCGTCGTGTCTCGACATGCTGTCGCAGTATCGTACATCGATAGTGCGCTGTGCGAATAATTGCAGGTGTGGGAGTCATCGATATTGGAAGTGATAGCGCTAGTCCGTGTGGGCCATCGGATCTGGTTTCTCTCTGTATTCGATCTAGATTATAGTATGTAATACGGTAAGACGGTAAGACGGTAAGACTCCTTGAACAATCCTTCCCTATGGCTTGTCTAACGTATGTGAGCAACTTATGTAGGCCGAAATCGGGTTGGGAAGGATGAAAAAGTCCCCTAAGCTCGGAGTTGATTTCGTGAGTTCGGAGATGTTCTCATATGCCGAGCTCGTCAGCAGCATTTCGTGCACGTATCGATGGCCGACCTTACGAATAACCGTATCGTAACGTAAATAGCGACGTTCGCATTTCTATATCTTACATACATACTTGCACAGTGCTGACAGGTTCCTTGGCTGACTGTATATATCAAGTCATCCAGAGCCTAAAGGATGCTGGATCGTCCATCGTAAAAAAAAAGTGTCTCTGCAGCAAAAAGTTAACCATGCCACATGAAGAATAGACCTTGCTGGTTGGTGGAAGCTATCCCTGGCAGCACGTGCAGATCTGTCGTCTGCCAAATGTGTTGGACAAATCGGGCCACCTGGAGTAAAAACATGCTAGGCATGATTGAGAAGCGGAGTAGGGTCGCACCTTGGTGGAGGCGAAAAAAGACCTGGCCATTGATACGTTGTGATGAGATCAGGGGTTGACCTTACGAGGGGGTGGCCGGTAGACATGAAGAGAAAAAGAGCAAGAGAAACCTCATCACCGCATACCTACCTACTATACTGTACATACATGTCCTACCTTACAAATCCGTAAAGGCATGCTGAAAGGCTCGCAGTACACAACCCGCATGAGGCGCCACATGGCCTACTTTATACTGCATGGCAAACATCGGATCGAATCCTCAGCTTAGTCAAACTCATCCCGAGAAGCGGATGCCAACCCGACGAGCCAGCGAGCGTAGCTAAACTTTCAACATGACCAAAGGGTCGGTTAGGATGAAGCAATCTATATGCGTCCCATCTTCCCATCTGATCTCTTATTCCCAAATCTGCGTCCTACCGCATGAAATCAAGGGTCCGTCCGTCTACCCCGGTCTCCCACCCAGACGGTGTAAAGGAAAAGCAAAACGCAAACACGTGAAGTGATGCGGGCAATGCAGTTTCGCTGCTGTGCCTATGTTTTACCTGTGTCATTTTTTGCCTTGTGTAACTGAGATGAGGTGCTGCTGGTGTTTTGAAAAAGCTGCCGTGGATGGTTGCTTCTACCCGATGATCCTCCTGTCGGGTCCTACATCCACGCAAGACGCAGGACGGACATAGGGATATAAGATAAGGTTCCTCTGAGAAGACCACTTTTTATATTGATGATGAGTATGAGTATAGTAATCATCATGGCTACCACGTGATAGGAATTGTTGGGGTTAAACCAGCTCGTACCAACCCGCTGTGGCTGAAGGTTGTACTACATAGTATATAGTAGTAAAGTGTAAAAATTGCATATCTTACTGTTACTAAGTATTACGGAATGAGATTACGTGCTTTGGAATTACCTACCTATGAGTCTGAACTAACGGATGAGAATCCTTCTCCTCTACCGTTACAAAACGTCGAGGCTTGGATCCACGTTAGGTACCTACGATTGTATGAGTCGAGTGGAGCAGAGCAGAGCAGGGCAGTTTTAAGGAACGGTTATCTACGGAGCCACTCCCCGCTTCGAATGAGAGAGCGGAATTAAAATCTTCAACCAGGGGCCGCCTGCTCCATGCCTCGTGGCCGCCCCGGCAGTGTAACTAGCAACCGTGGTGGTAGTGAACCAGTGAACCAGTGAACCTAGAAAAATGCAAATGCGGTGGTCGTGTGGATGCGAATGCAATGGTATACCGCATCAACCCAATCAACATGCTAGCCCTTCTTCACACGAACGTGCTTATTCCTCCACCGCACATGGCAAGCCACGAATGACGGGGGTTCCAACTTCCAACGGCAGGTGGCAGCCCACTTAGCAGATGCGCTAGAAATGGGAACGTCCACCTGGGCAGCTGGGCATGACCGGTTCCATTCCCAAAAAAAAGCAAAAACAAAATTCTTCAGCTACCAGGTAACCTAAGGAGGCATCCAAAGTACTGTTGTAGGTATATCGCCTACATCTATCCTACCCCACATGCGTACAGCTACAGCTGCTAGAACCCAGGACCCAAAACCCGAAACCCAGATCCGAAAGCGGGTTTCCACCATTAGAGTTTCAACTGCAAGTAGACTAAAAGTAAAAATATCACGGATTTTAGACGACCGGGGGCAAGTCTGAGAAGACTGGGGAATGGAAGTCTTCCAGAATGATGAGACCACGTTTTTCAGGGGGGAACTTAAGTTTTTTATTTTTTTTTGAGATTTGACACACAGACCTACCCACTAATAGAAAAAATGATTACTTATTGCCCTACATCTGTCAGGGGTTTGAATGGCACTATAATGGTGCGTCTAGGTAGTACCTAGTAGGTGTCTTTCGGGGCATGGCAAGGCAGGTAGGTACTTGTTACGTCGCATCTGGCGCTGCAAGTAAATCATTCTCGGCGGGGCATACATGTGGCTCCCGCCTAAGCTGCTAAGACGCCTAATACGTAGTGTGCATATGGATATGTATGTACCTAGGTCAAGGTAGGTACCCTCTCCACGACCGCTGGTAAGATCAATGGAATACTCCAGCTCATATCCAGGACGACCCACTTATTATACTGGACGCAAACCCGCTAGGCCCTCTAGAACGTCGATGATCTTCGGGTACAAGTCCCCGTCACGTACCCCCGTACCTGGTACTTGATGATGGCAGAAGAGGGCTTGCTAATCAGGGGTTCTTCGTAAGTTCTCTACACCTTCTAGTGGTTCTACACGCGGTCGTGGAAAAGTACCTAATGTACCTCATGCATGCACCCATCCCGTCAGGCAAATGACTGGGAGTTCCTTGTACTTGGCTTCCCACTGTCCAGACGTCTTCCAGGTACCTCTGGTTCAAGAGCAAGAGGAACTGATATCCTTCGAACCACCCCCGTCCCGCTTCTCAATTGTTCCCATTCTATGCCTTCACCACTTCAACTCCACTTGCTCACTCACTCTTCCCTCTTCTGCCCTCCTCTACTCTCATTTCTAACTGCAAGAATCGATCTGTTACATGATCCCTAATGTTTTTGTCTGACCCGCTACTGCCAACCCACAAGGAACCCTCTGTCTCTCCCTCTTAGTAGTTTGATGGCTGCAATCTCCCAATCATCACTACCTCTCCACGACCACGAGCCTCATCGCATACTCTCTCACACAAAAACGAACAGTAACACCGACGTGCATGCCAGGCCTCAGAATACTTCTGGTGGTAGGAATCCTTCGTACACAGCGAATTCTACTGAATATTCTGGTGGCCAACCGACTACTTCTGATTTCCGTCAACACCAATTAAGCGCCTCTACCAGCTCTGCCTCACTGGGTAGGAACCCCAAGTCGGGAGGGCTGTTCGCTTTGGCTGCTGCTGCAATTGACAAGACCATTGCCAACATATCAGAGCCTACCATTCGAAGTCGCCCGTCTGCCTCTGGTCTTGGCCGGTTGTCAGTTGTGCTAGATTCGCCAACGAGCAGCAGCGAGAACTCGTCTAGGATCCGTAGCTTTTCGAGCAATTCGTCTGGTCCTTCGACCCCGTTTCTCTCAAGCCCGCTCTCCGACACGAAGCGGTCAAGCCAGTCGTCATTAAGGGATCCTATTTCAAAGCCCTATTCCGAGACAGATCCGAATCGACCTCTTCCAGTTCTGTTGCCTGCCCAAGAGAACAAAATGCATCAGACCTCTTCAAGGTTGCTCCGCATGACGGATGACGACCGCCCATTCACTAGAGTAAGTAGACAGGTTCTCTTGGGGGCTTTCGGTACGGTCATTTCCGTAGTTTAGAAGCGGCCCGTCGCACTTCTCCCATATATAGTAGCAATATCTACTTTAGCATTTTCCTAATCTCTTGCTGATAACCCGTGAAAGGACTTCAAGGATCTTTTCTCAACGCTGATCGTCAGCTTGCTTCCGTTATCTGCCCACCGAGTGCGCTTAACGCGGATTGAGCACACATTCTTGTCGGAAGATGCGATCAATAATCTGGGTTCGCTAAAGTTCTCCCAATCGAACCGTATGCCCGACCCTAAGGACCCATCGCGTATTGTTACGACCACTACAACGACCACCTTCTCCATGGCGAAGGATATGGCTCGGTCGATATGTCAAAGGTTTCTTGACGCCCGGTTTATTGAATCGGCTGATGGCAAATTGCAACAGGTCTATACGATGAAAGGTTCAGTATGGCAACTAACACCGAAAGGAGTCTGCGTTTTGGACCGCTTCTGTTCGAGAAATGGTATCCAGCAAAGGCAGATCAGCGACCTCATCGCTCTCGGAATGAGTTATCTATGCATTTTGGAAAGAGACAACCAAACCGATAAGTTGGTAATGGACAAGGGAACTATGGAGGTGATCTTCAGGAGAATGATCGGCACAAACGGCCTCAACGTAAAATCAAGTATCAGCGCGGCCGATTCGGATTCGTTGAGCGACTACCGAGATGGTCTTACAGGTGTGAAGATGGCCAGTGAGCGCAAGATCAACGGGAGGACTTTTAAGGACACATTTACTGGTAAAGCGTGTTCGGATTGGTTGATGGATTGTTGCACCACTGTCGACCGTCGCGAAACCTATGAAATGGGTTCCCTCTTTGTTGAATATCAACTTATGGAGCCTGTTCAGCAAGATAAGGTGTATATGGTCGGTTCAGCCTCGTCCCAGTTCTTCCAGCCCACGAAGAACGCGATCTACCAGTTGACTGCCAAGGGAAGAGATATCCTTACCGGTGGTGGTGGTGGAAGAGGGCGTACTTCCGAGAGCGAAGGGATTGTATCGGCACGCACGGGAATTGCGAGGGACTCGAATACGCAACGTCTTGATAAGATCTTGAACGATGCTGCTTTACGGCTACTATTTCGGGAGAACTTGCGTGAGACTCACTGCGAAGAGAATCTATCTTTTTACTTAGATGTGGACGACTTTGTTCACCACTGTCGCCAAGCGATCAAGCAGGCGCAGAAGAACCCTAGTGCGACTTCGATGGACGGGATAAAGGAGATCATGGCGCAAGCGTACGGCATTTATAATGCATTCTTGGCACCGGGTTCGCCTTGCGAGTTGAACATTGACCATCAGCTACGCAACAATCTCGCCACTCGCATGACAAAGGCGGTTGGCCAAGACGTGGCGATGATTGACACATTGCACGAGGTAACAGCGCTTTTCGAGGATGCCCAAAATGCCGTCTTCAAATTGATGGCTAGCGTAAGCGACGACGAAGAGAAGCCGTTTTCTATCCCTTGGCTAACGTATCAATAGGATTCTGTTCCTAAATTTTTGCGCAACGCAAAATACGAGCATACTTTGAAGAACTACGACTTTGACGCGATTGTTATAGGAGGTCGCGCTCCGGAACGAAGCCAAAGTCGATCCAACCGCAAGTGAAGGCGACGATGGTTCAGCATTTCATAACGTCTTGGATTATTGGGCGGCCTAAAGCGTGCTGCAATCGAGACAGCGGGTCAACTCAATCGACGTGGACTACCGAAATCTATATCTCATTTCTCATATCACGACATCGTTTCCCCCAGCGCTGTTTGGTTGCAAAGGCATAATACAATCTCCGACATTTGTTTCTCTACTTAAGAATTTCTTTGTTTACCAGGGCGGCGTTGAAGGATAAACCAGCATAGAGACACCCATCGGCGTTCTGAGCCGCACCCATCATCGCGTGGCCCATTTGAGTTTTTATCGAAAGTGCGAAGGACAGGAAAGCAGCCAGTGTGTATATTGAGGATTTGGCTGAAGAAAAGGGACCGCCCCACGGCCGGACGCGATTCCCAACGACATCCTACGCATGATGGAAAGATCAAGGTGCATCAACGAGCAATCGTTCCTTTGGCGAATTGAAGCTCGCGAGGCGTCTTAATGCGTCGTGGGGTTTGCAGCCTTGTAATTGTGGCTTCTAGGAGGATAGAGGATGGACTCGCATTATAGCGGTCCAGCATTATCAGCATATGCAATCATCTAGGCGAGGGTAGTGATTGAGTATTGGAGGACGTGTTCGGCTAAACTGTCGGCAGCTTGTACATACGATCGGCTGAATCCGCCGTGGTTCTCGAAAAATGGAAATTAAAATTTGAACCAGGGAGACTGTCTTTTGGTAGTCGAACTAATTGGAACGTGATCTACAGTGTGTTCTATCATCCCTGACGGCAATCGTCTGGATGGGCCTAAGGGCTGGTGGAATGGGACGATGGTCGAGGTGGCTTTAACACGGTGCTCCGATGCATTCCAAAACACGAGAGAAGGGATACGAAATGTGCTTTTTGTCTGTCTCGCTCAGCGCAGCAAATCTATTGGTGGCTACGGAGTATTGGCTGTCTTATTGCAGATTCTCCCGAGCTAAGTCGAGCCCCTTTGTTCCCCTTCCCCTGGGTCCTTTTAAGGCCACTTCTACCTCCTCTTCCCGACCTCTTATTCTTCAGCCAACCCACTACCACTTGCTCTCGTCGCTCGTTACCTGTTTTATCAGCCACTCGTTCCCTCGAAGCTATCTTGCTCTCACGATATCGGCCGATCTTCCACTCTCGAGACACATTCCAAGTCGCAACACACACACGCAAAGCACCAGCGAAAAATGATCTCCAAGACCACCGTCATCTTCGGGCTCGTCGCCGCCTCGGGCGTCGTGGCCGACTACCCCGCGTACAAGCCCGACAACATGACGAGCCCGGCCGCCAAGGGGACGGCGGGCCCCTCGCCCGTCTGGCAGTACTACAACATGACGGTGCCCACGACCGTCGTCGTGCAGCAGCTGACCACGGTCTGCCCCGAGGCGGCCACCCTCACGTACAACGAGATCCCCTACACCGTGACCAAGGGCGAGACTCTGACCGTCACCGACTGCCCCTGCACCGTGACCAAGGTACGTCCGTCCGCGCGAGTGGTTTTTCTGTTTCTATCCCGAACCGCCGTCTTTCCCCCCGAGGCAGCGAGCAAAAAGAACAAAGAGAGACTCATCCCTCCCTCTTGTCCGAACTAACGACTGATCGCTAATCTTCGTGCTCCGTACAGCCCGTCTTCAAGATGACGTCCTCGCTCTGCGCCCCCGGCGTCACGCCCACGGCCGTGGCCCCCGCGATGTCGGCGGCGCCAGACGCCACGCAACCAGCGATGCCCGGCTCGTCCGCGCCCAGCCATCCCGCGCCTCCCCCCGGCAACCCCAGCGCCGCGCCCAGCATGGCCGCCGGCGGTGCTCCCGGCGAGAACTTGCCTTCGACCCCCGCCAGCGCCAGTGCCAGTGCCGTGTACACGGTGCAGCCCGCGCCCGGCTCGCCCTCCGCCATCCAGGTCGCCGGCGCACCCGCCACCCAGAGCCAGTCGGGCTTCGCCGTGGCGCTGTTCGCCGCGTTCCTGGGCGCCCTGGCGCTGTAAGGGGATTCTTTGGTGTGGACTCGATTATGTTCGAGGAGGCAATATCGCCAAATACGCGGAAACTGTTGCCATGCAGTACGGTGGAACATGAAACTTTTCTTTTGTATGTAGGGACTGGTGTTAGTTGGGAGGGTCGAGATATACAGGTTTATTTTGGTCTATCTATCTAAATTGCAAATCTTGCTTTCTCCATCTATCTTTCTTCTATTTTGCTTACTTTTCAGGGAAACGAAGCATGACAAGCTTGCGGTTGGGGGTTTGGGTGGTTACGCGGTATTGGACTTGGGAAGGGGGCGTTGCTTTTTCTCCATTCCTGAGTGCTTTGGCTGTGTAATTCCAATTTACGCATACCTTTAACCATCCCTTATACGTGTCTAATCGAAAAGAGCATTGCTTCGGTTCATCCCTGTGTCGTGTCTCGATCTATGCACTTCTCCCTGTGGCTAGGCGAACATTCTTTCCAGACTCTTCAGACAATGTTTTCTTCCTCCATTCCTATAGACCTGAGTACACTGCGTTTTCCGACTTTTGGCAACTTTATCCCTTCTTCTCCTGCCTGTGTCTATAGACAGCCGGAGAGCCGACAGCTTCTAGATGGTTCTCCGATGTTTAATACATCCTCTTAACAGCAAGGAGCCCTAGTTAATCCTCCGATTGAAGGCCGGTCTCCAACGGATCCATTTAAAAGACCTCAGTCGCCAGATGTTGTTCTATTCGTAGCAAATTACCACCAAACAGATTTTTTTCTCCAAATTGCATGCCTACGTCCTAAGTGACACATCACGCAGTATCCAAAGACGAGAAGCGCATCGTTGTGGTATCATTCTCATTAACCCTCGGCGGTGCTACCGAGATGCCGCCGTATCCAGGCAGGCTTTAGTCTATAAGCATGTTTCCTCGCGGCTGTTAACCCCAACGCCGTCATTTGCAATATATCCCTTTTCTTGGTCACCTTAGTCTGCAGCAAGACGGCCTGCCAAACAGTGCTGCCGCCTTATCTCTAGTCGTACATAATAGCCAAATACAAAAGGCCTGAAGGCGTTCGTCATCCGAAAAAGCTTGCTCGGCGTATGATAGGACGGTTTGATGCTTCCATTGGATATTCCAGGCCTTATTCCAGTTCCTTTTCTTCCAGTCTTCGTAGAAAAGCTAATTATCGTTGATCTACTCCGTCAAAACAACACCTCATATGGACGTAGGGGCCTGGTCTCTTCGCCAGCCTTTGCTGCGCATGTTGCTCTCGATGGCCTTCCAGATATGTTCGACGACCTCGTGGTCTCTCCAGCGGCTAGACTCGAGGTTGGCATGGGCGGACTCCTTAAAGCGATCGATGCCAACATTGAGGACCCGGTGGCCCCAGGAGCGGACGCTCTCGGGGGGCTGCTCGCCGCGCCAGCCGACATAGACGCCGAGGATGTGGCGGAAGAGCTCGGTGGGGTTGCTCCACTTGTAGTTCTTGAACTGCCAGCTCTGGCCCGTGGTGAAGACGGCCACCACGCGGCTCCAGTACTCGGGCTTGAACTGCTCGGGACCCTCGACCAGGATGAACCTCATGGGCCGGTTCGGGTCGATGTCCTTCATCAGCCGGTTGATGTGCAGCATGCTCGCGCTCGTGCTGGAACTAGCAGACAGCGAGTCGGACGGCACGAACTGACCTCCCTCGAGGAACGACTTGATGTTTGACATGCGCAGGAGCGAGGATGCCGAGGGCGAGAGGAGGATGATGGGGTCGGGGCGTCGTTGCTTCTGCCGCGTTGCTAGCTCGGGGTTCCCGGCGATGTTAGTGCCTGAAGCCTGTGGTGGTTTCTTGGACATGAAGATCGCAGACGACTTGCGAACATGAGAGAAGTCCTGCAGAAGCGGGTGCGTTAGCTCGTATTTTGTTACAAGTGGGACGTGTTAAGATCCTTACCGTAGGCTTGACACCTCGGAGCACACTATTTCGGTCGCCCATCTTACGCTCACTGTTATAGATCACTGCCAGTCGCGGATCTAATGTGCCCTTCCCCGATCTTCCCAGCTTCGTGCCGATAGCGGGAGCAGCCGCGCCCTTGGAAGCCAGAGCCGCGGCCGCGGTCGAGGTCGAGCCATCTTTGTCACCGGCGAGCGGCTTGATGTACTCAGACTCTTCACTAGCGCCCTCGAGCCACGTAATTAGATCCAAGCGCTCGACGAAAGCGAACTTGCGGACCTGCGCCTTGTCGCCGAGCTCGTCGTTGAGCTGGGACGCGGAGGCATTGTACTCGGGGATGGCAACCTCTCGCTTCAGCCAGGCGAAGTAGATGCTGCGCAGGTCAACGGGCGTGTCGTTGGAGGCGAAGCGCGTCTGGGTATCGATGGGCAGGGAGATGCGGGAGGGCGTCGAGAAGGTGAGGTGCGTCGCTTGCGACAGAGGGACTTCGGTAGCTGCAGGGTCGTCCGACGCGGTTGGGAGAATGGCGCTGCCGGACGCGATGGACTGGCGGAGGAGGAGGAGCGGATCGAGCTCTGCGGTGGCCATTTTTGGTGGCGCGACCAGTTTAGGTACGTTACTACTAAAAATAGCCGCCGGGCTCACAACAATGGCTCAACAGTGGCTCAACGTTGGTTGAGCAGCAGTTGAACATAGGCTCAGCAAGAGAAGAAAGATGGTTGGAGTAGCCTCGGATTGTAGTTGTACGAGGTTAGCATTAGCTGTTAGCTGATTATGGGGTTGCACAAGTTACATATTAAGTTAGCCAGTCATATTATGCATTTATCCGAAAGTTCATAACGGTTTCTGTGAATCAGCAGTTGGCTACGTGAGCATCCACGTGGAAGTCGCTTTCCTTAGGTACCTTAGGAGGTAGGTAGATTTCACCAGCTGCATATTGCAAGTGGTAATTTTCACAAATGGCATCTAGTGATAAACACTTCGACCCACGGATCTTTATAAGCTTTCATTAGTCTCTTCCTATCTCGCAGACTTGTTTAACCTCTATTCAAGGTATTCCCGCTCCCTCTGGGATTAGCCTCCTTGAACTCGTCCCATTCCCTAGCTTTCATCGTCTCAGCATCAGCCTTCTCTATATCATCCTCGTTTGGCTCGGGCTGTCGCATGCTAGCCTCGCCGCCACCCTCAATGATGTTTCCTTGTCTGCGCTCCTCCTCCAAATACTCGTCGATACTCATGGTAGGAAGGTTGTGGCCCGGGCGGAACACGCCCCTCTGAAGCTCTTGCCGGTTCGAGGTGAGCGTGAACGGCCGTAAGGGCTTTCCTTCCCTGCTGAGAAGTGGTCCGTTGGAATTCGTCAGAGTACTCAACGGCCGGTCCAACCTGTCCGAGTAGCCATCATGCAATTCTCTGCGCCGCCTCTCGTCATCTTGAACTGTCGCTGTCGTTGCTTGTGGCATTATAGGAATGGGGGCTTGCGCTAGTATCTCCATCTCTCGGTTGATACCCTCTAGACCTTGGAATGCCAAATGCGTGCAGAAAGCAATATTCGTCAGGTACAGCTCCCGAACTGCCTCCTCGTCTCCCCCTTCTTCCAGGTACCGCGGCGACTTTTGCATATACGCTAATTTAGTCTTCAACTCTTTTTCCATCTTAAAGTTGGCAATCTTGGCATTCCGCCGAGCTGCCGGGTCCGAAGTAGATATTGTAGAGAAGGATGTGGGATCGTCATTGTATTCGGTGAAAAGCTTGCTGTCTGACTGGGACAGTATTGAGTAGCTGTCAAGAAGATGCAGGAATCTCTCATATGCGTCCCGAGTCGCTTTCAACGCAGTCTTTCTCTCGAGGGGTGATTGCGTTGAGACCTTTTGCAGGAGCTCAGCTATGCGGTAATTGACCAACAAGTAAGGGAGGTCCGATGTGGCGATATCCTCAAGCCCTTCGTTAGGACTGAATAGGCAAATCTTATTGATGATCTGAATGCATTCCTGATACAGCTCTAAAGCCTGCGCAAGATCCTCATGATAGGTGGGCGAGTTGGCCGCATAAGTACCCTCCAGTGCTATGCGCTTGAGTTCGGCTGCTTGAAATACCGATTTCAGGGTCCTCGGTTCCTCGCTCATGATGACTGATTCACTAGTAGCGAGATATACGAAGGGTGGTAAATGAGAGGAAACTTAGGAAGCGCCCAGAGAAAACGAGGCTAAGAAAACCGGAGACAGTGAATAGTAATAGGAAGGAGTAGTCGAGCTGCTTTTATTATATGAAAAGTACTTTCACGATCAGGTGCGAAGGGTGTTGGTGAGATCAAGACGTCAGTGGTGATTTGGGCACTGAATTTCGAGTTTGAGCTTAGCCTGAGAGAACCCATCCTTTAAATGCATATGTATGCAGCATTGCATAAATACCTAATTGGACAGCTTATATCGCATCTAACAAACAGCAACGTTGTGAAACCATCACCACCTCACGACTAATTGCCTCTAGTTTCCATATGCCACATGCAAAAGCGTAAGCAAACCTGCGGCGTGCTTTTGTAAACCGACCACTTGTTATGATATACAGTATGGAGGATAGCCAGGGAAAAAAGCACAGGCGCCATGACTCAAACTTGGCCAAGGTAGATGAGGTCTTGTCGTTGACCGGGACGTGTGATGTAATCTGCCCAAATGCATTGAGTGCACATAAGCATGCTCAATGGCGCTACGTTGAAAGGTAAAAGGTAGTTGGGCTTCAGAAGGAACAGATAACGGTAGGTGCTGCAACAGTAGGCAACTGCCTGTTTGATACAGACGAACATCCTAGCACTCACAAACCTTTCGTTACTTTCAAATATTTTTCACGTTCTGTTCCATTCAACACCATTCAACATTTCAACCTCGATATCTGATTCCTTTCTTCTTTGTTGATGGGGCTGTTGATGGGGCATTGACACTCTAGTTCAACTTCATCGAGCCCATTCCTGCGAATGATCCGTAACGTCCTAGGAACGCATCTTCTACAATACAATCTCTTAGCATCCGCGAAGCTAAAAGGCCTATCTTCGCCTTGAAATGTCTTCGTCGAACCCATCTGATGATGTGGACCAAGAAACTGGCCTGAGTCTCCCTATAGATTCGAAAGAACTAGACCATCTGTCCAACAGTGACGGTGGTTCCGATTCTGAAGATGATGATAATACTTCACCAGCAGCCACGGAGGCCATGCAGCCCCAAATGGTGACGCGGAAAGTACTCGACAATCTACAGTTCTCTCAGTTTCTAAGAGACCATCAGGAAAAGTTATACACCTCTTTTCCAGATTCAATCATCAGGGACCAGGACAAGTCCATGAATTTACTTGTACAGGAAGCAGAGAGCGAAAAGATCATCTCAAGTCCGAGGGAATATCAAACCGAGCTGTTCGAGAGAGCCAAGCAGAAAAATATCATTGCCGTCCTAGATACAGGTGCGTTTTCTCGGTGGATATCGTTCGAGAGCTTACTGAACAATGCCTTAGGAACCGGGAAAACGCTCATCGCTGCCCTTCTCCTTCGCCACACTGTCGAGCAGGAGCTTGAAGACAGACATGCTGGCAAGCCTCCGAGGGTTTCTTTCTTTTTGGTCTCTAGTTCCCCGTCACCTTCCCGTCTCGCCCTGCTAACCTGTGTCATAGGTGGACAAAGTTGCGTTGGTTTTTCAGCAGTATGAAGTCCTCAAGGCTAATCTCGATCATCCTGTCCAACGATTCCACGGTGATCTTGGCGGGGTCACCTCTACCTTCGACTTCTGGAAGCAGAAGTTAGAGGAGAGCATGGTCATGGTCTGCACCGCAGAAATCCTTCTCTCCTGTCTGCATCATTCGTTTGTCAAGATGGAACAAATAAACCTCTTGATATTTGACGAGGCCCACCACACCAAGAAGAACCACCCGTACGCGAGAATAATCAAGGACTTTTACGCATCCTTAGAAGAAAAGGAACAGATACGCCCACGAATCCTAGGGATGACTGCGTCCCCTGTTGATTCCAAGACTGATGTAACCACTGCTGCTGCGAAACTAGAGGGTCTCCTACATTGCGACATAGTCACAGTAGCAGATGCCTCGGTCTTTACGAGGTCGTCACTCAACCGACCCGTCGAGGATTTCCTCGAATATAGCGTGCCGCCTGTGCCATTCGAGACGCCACTTTGGCAGAAGCTGTATAAACTGGTCGGACATAATGAAGTTTTTACAAAACTGTTCACCTATTCGAGAGATTGCACCTCAGAACTAGGTCGCTGGTGTGCTGACCGAGTCTGGAAAATGTGCCTTACCGAGCAGGAAGCCCAGAAGATGGAAGCGAGGACAGAAATGAACTTCATGTCTGGCAAGGTTCATCTTCCCATGGCCGCCCTCGATGCCGAGAGAGCAGCGGTTCGGGAAGCTTATGAGATGGTAGCCGCGCATACACTCCCGGAACCTAAACGTGATCTCTTCCACTTGTCTAGCAAGGTTGAGACGCTCATTGGAGCGCTCCGGAAACACTTAGATTCAGACCAGAATAAGTGCATCGTCTTCGTGGAACAGCGCCTAACGGCGATGTTATTAGCCGATCTTCTGAAGCAACCAACTATCAATATGCTTGACATTAAGTTTGGCATGTTGGTAAGTATAGGAAATCTGTTCTGTGAAACTTTCGTTAACTCGTTTACAGTTGGGAGCCTCAAGCAACGGCTCGGGGGAGATGGGCATGAGCTTGAGAGAGCAGTTTGTTACCATGCACCAATTTCGAAATGGTGATCTGAATTGCATTTTTGCTACCAGCGTCGGTGAAGAAGGCATCGACATTCCCGACTGCAACATCATCATTCGGTTTAATCTTTGCAAGACGGTGATCCAATATATACAGTCAAGGGGTAGAGCACGCCGCAAAGACTCCAAATTCTATCACATGATCGAATTTGGCAATCACCGGCAACTGCAATCCATCTTTGACAACGAAGACAGCGAAGCGAGACTCCGCAACTTTTACAATACGTTGTCTGAGGATCGACTTCTCACTGGCAATGATTTCAACATCGAATACTTCCTATCTAAGGAGAAGAACTACCGCAGTTACACTGTCCCTTCGACGCGTGCAAAGTTGACGTATAAGATAAGCCTTAATATCCTGGCCAACTTCGTCGCCACCTTACCACGCCCCTTGGACACTGTTTACACTGCGGATTACGTAGTGAGACATGTTGGCCGAGAGTTCGAATGCGAAGTGCTTTTACCAGAAACGTCTCCGATCAAAAGTGCGATTGGACGGCGCGCAGCATCCAAGCAGATCGCAAAGTGTTCGGCCGCCTTTGAGATGTGCCTACAGCTAAAGAAGAAGAAATACCTCGACGACTACTTGCAGTCGACCTTCACCAAGAAACTCCCTAATATGCGTAACGCACAGTTGGCAATTAGCTCGAAGAAGCGAGCTGAATATCTTATGCGTACAAAGCCTAGCATCTGGGACGACAGAGGCATGCCAACAAGACTTTTCTTGACGGTGCTAAAAATGTCTTCTCCAGAAGTACTAGATAGGTCTTCGAGGCCTCTAGCTCTTCTCACTAGACATCCGCTCCCGCAGGTTGCCAAGTTCCCTCTATTCTTCAGTCATCAACGCACCTCGGATGTGGAATGCGTTCCACTCCAGTACGCTATAGATGTGACACCGGAGGAGGCCGAGCTATTCAATCACTTCACATTGAAAGTCTTTGATGATATATTCAGCAAGGAATATCGCTCAGACTTGGAGAAAATGCCCTACTTCCTTGCCCCTCTTCAACAAACGCATAGCTTCGATTTCACGAGTGTCGCCAACGATACTCGTACTTTAGTTGACTGGGACTGCCTTTCCGAGCTTCAAAACGCCGGAAGATACCTTGAATGGGAAAACCAGCCTGACGAATTTTTCGAGGACCGGTTCGTTCTTGACCCTCACGATGGCTCTCGTAAATTCTATACGTTTCGCCGCCGCCACGATCTCAAGCCAACTGATCCAGAGCCTGCGGGCGTTCCCAAGACCCAGGCGAGCCGTAAAGCTCTACAAAATGCACCGAATGATATCTGGAATTACAGTATCAGCTTATGGGCAAAGACGCGCGCCAGATTGACTGTCCGGCTTGATTTACCTGTCGTCGAGGCTGAGTTTATTCCCATTCGACGAAATCTACTAGACGAACTTGACAAGCTTTATGATACAGAGCGGACATGCTTCTTAGTCTTTGAAACCCTGAAATTGTCTCCGGTAAGGTCCCCTGCCACTAACTAGGAATTTCCGTCTAACTGTTACTAAGCTACCGGTTCATGTCGTTGCTATGGCTTACAACTTACCTGCCATAATATACCGACTTGAGAACAACCTTATTGTACTCGATGCTTGCAAATCTCTGACCCTGGATATTCGCTACGATCTTGCTGTCGAGGCAATGACCAAGGACAGTGACAACACCGAAGAGCACTCGGAACAGCAGATTAATATCCAGCGAGGTATGGGAAAGAACTACGAGCGTCTCGAGTTCCTTGGTGATTCATTCCTAAAGATGAGCACGACAATTGCTCTGTTCTCCCGGGTACCGGATGCCAATGAATTCCAGTACCACGTTGACCGCATGTTACTTATCTGCAATAAAAACCTCTTCAACAATGCCCTAGACCTGAAGCTTGAGGAATCGATCCGGTCGAAAGGATTCAACCGACGAATATGGTATCCGGAAGGCCTCGAACTCCTGAAAGGCAAACAGAATACGAGCATCATGGGAAAGAAAGGCGTTGGCAGAGGGCTTCACTCGCTCGCAGACAAGTCAATTGCGGATGTTTGCGAGGCGCTTATCGGAGCAGCATACCTAACAGCCTACGAACGGAATAACTTCGACTTGGCTATTCAGGCGGTGACCAAGTTCGTCAACCACCCAAACCATAAGATGATGACGTATGGAGACTACTACGCAGAGTATCAGATTCCGGAATGGCAAAGCGCCGAGTCCACTGCAGTCCAGCGTGAAGTAGCAAAGCAGATCGAAGAGAAGCTTGGCTACAAGTTCACGTACCCCCGCCTACTACGCAGTGCATTCATGCATCCGTCATACGGCACCATCTACGAGCGTATCCCGAGCTACCAGCGCCTCGAGTTTCTGGGCGACTCCCTGCTGGATATGGTCTGTGTCGACTTCTTATTCCATCGGTATCCCAGCGCGGATCCTCAATGGCTGACGGAGCACAAGATGGCTATGGTATCGAACCAGTTCTTGGGCTGCCTCTGCGTTTCTCTCGATCTACAGACGCACATGCTCTCCATGGCGGGCGGTTTGCAGAAGGAAATTACCGAATATGTCGCTGCCATAACGGCAGCCCGTGCGAAAGCAGAGGAAGAAGCAGAATCCGCTAATCTCGGGCGCGCTTCGTATGCGAGGAACTTCTGGGTAGAGGTTCAGAAGCCGCCCAAGGCGCTGCCCGATATCGTGGAGTCGTACGTCGGGGCGCTCTTCGTCGACAGCGAGTTCGATTACGGCCAGGTGCAGCGCTTCTTCGAGACGCACGTGCAGCCGTACTTCGAGGACATGCACATCTACGACACGTTCGCGAACCGGCACCCGGTGACCTTCCTGGCCAACATGCTGCAGCTACACTTCCACTGCGGCAACTGGCGGCTCCTGATCCAGGAGATCGCGGTCGAGGGCGCGCCTCTCGGCCGCCCGCAGGTGCTCTGCGGCGTCATGATCCACGGCGAGGTCCGCGAGCACGCCACCGCCAGCAGCGGCCGCTACGCCAAGGTCGCCGCCGCCAAGAAGACCATGAATGCCCTGCATGCCATGACCATCGACGAGTACAAACACAAGTTCGGATGCCGCTGCTCACCCGAGGAGGCCCAGTCTGCGGATCCGCTCGCGCATGCTACCGCGGTCTGAGAAATTTGAGGGGCGGCAGGGTATCGGTGAATAATACCTGGGAGGTAGTTAGATGTCAAGGGATATCGAGGATGATGCTGACTTTGCCTGTCTATCGAGACGGATAGGCACATGTACGATAAAGCAAATGCGTAGATTTTCTATAAATTGCGTAGATTTGAGTCCATCAAGACTTGGCCGCAGCACGCTGAACCACTTGTGACCATACCTGTCTCGTTGTAAACCTGTCACTATCTACCTAAGTTTGCCATGGGCCAGTTTGAAGATTGCTAATGATATCATTGTTTCACCGTCATTCTTCAATATTCAGATTCTAGGGATGGCAATGCAGAAATAAGACGTCTATCACTTTGCAATACCATATCACCACAGTTTAACAATCATGTCATGTTCTGAAAATTTATTTATTTCCTAGGGATCCTAGGTAACTCATCGCGGAGGACTTCTCAATACTCGCATACCTAACCTATGCCAGAAGCAGCACCGGGGGGGTTGCAAATACAAGAAGCTCCGAATCCCTGATTAAGACCCCGACGAATATGCAATCAAGCCGCCGCCCCGCCTCTATGGTAAACAAAGCCCACTCACTCCTCCTGTCAGGGCTCAAACCATCTGCAGGACCCATCCTATCAAACGGTACCGGGGTATAAAACAGGCTCGGACCTCGCCGGGCCACCTGGCCTCCTCGAGCTCTTTGCGCCGAACGTGAAATCATAACGGAAATCATAACAAGGAATGCACATTTGTGCACAAACCCCCAAGGAAAATATGGTGTGATGTGATCACCCTGGTGAGGGAGATCAGGGGAAGGAGTATCATGAGAAGCACCTATAGCATCGCACTGGAATGCGATCTGGACGCTTACGATATCACGAGTCAACATCTGCGTAGCTAGACGGGTCGTCTAGCCCAAACCTAGGTACGCCGATATCTCGCGCTTTCCCTTTACCCTTCGCGGCTCGCTGCCTCGCCTTTTCTTCCCTACGAAGCCGGACAAGTTGAGCGGCGTCGGGAAAATCCAGATCGTCTTCCTCATAACGTGTTTCGGACGGTATATATCGTCGTCTACTGCTACTGCGGGAGTCGTACCGAGACGCATTCGAGCGCGTCTTAGGAATGTCAAAATTCAATTCTTCCTCGGATTCGTATCCTAGCTCGGAATTCTCGTCATCTTCCGAGTCGCTGTAGCGTATAGTTGACATCCGAAGGCGAGACGATCTGGGCAAAGACGCGTATTGCAAGGACCGACTCGAGTATTGGGACCTCGAAACAGATCGGTGCATATCATCGACGCTCGGACTAAAAGCGGCTAGGTGAAATGAACCATCATACGCAGACGATTTCTTCGTCCGCCGGGATGAGGTCGGCTCTGCTGTCTGCGGTGCTGCATCAAATAACCCCGGGAGCCCTGGTAGTTGGGATCCTTCTAAACCGTAGCCTTGAAAGAGGAGGTCCTTCTCGAATTCACCCACAGAACGCTGCGGCGCGTCGAATGAGTCAATCGACGAAGCATCTTCTTCGATAACGAAGTCCGTCGGGCGCTGTTCATGACCAGAGTCGACACGGGATCCTCCTACCAGCATCTCTGGGTCAACTTCCTCAAATAACGAGTCGTATATATCGGTCTCCATAGGTTTGGGTAGCGGCATTCGAGGAGCAAGATCGATTGATGTGTTGGTGGTATGTCCAGATTGAGGCCTAAACGGGTTTGAGCTCAGCGTTGAGCCCGCCGTCTCAGAGGTCAAGGACCAACGGCGAACACTGCTGCCTCGATCTGGAAAAATATCCTCAACTTCAGGGCGCTTGATGCTTTTCCTGGATATTGAAATGACGCTTCGGTTTCCTTCATGATAATTCAGTCGATCTCTATTACTGAGACGACTAGCAGTCGTTTTCAACTCTGTAAATACATTAGCGGATGGTCTCATCCGATGGTCAAGGAGCAGATTAGGATTCTCCAAGTTACTCACGAGGTGTTCCTGTGGGCCGCAACTGTGGCAATTCACTAAACGACCCTTGGAAATCGGCGAGATTGTCGCTATGCTGCTTGCAGGAACTACGACTCTTTTTCTTGTGTAAAAGCTCTTCCATACTAGTTAGATTGCTTTCAGCAATTAGATCACTGCGGCCGGTAGACTGGATACTTTGCAAGCTGTCTCTCCTGGACGATGACGATGATTTCACAGTAGCCAAAGAAGATACGTGTGACATCGTTCTGCGCCGAAAACGGTCCTTGGTGGATTTATGTTGGTTCGCCTGAGCCGGGGACTGCTTGGAGTCGATAGGGGCATAATAGGGAAGAGTATCAATGTTCTCTTTAACCGGGGCCCCTCTAGCTTTTCTCGGCGACTGTGCCGACTTGGTCTCCAGACTTACGTCGGCGCATGAATCACGCCCAAGATTGTCCTTGGCCGCCGCACGAGCCTTATCTCGAAGGGAGTCAGAAAAACAGGGAGCCTCTGCTGCATTTGCTTTCTTTTTGGAGGCACTCCTCGGTCGATCCGCGGAAGAAGAAGGGATATATGAATGAAGGGACCTGCGGTAAGAAGCCTTCTGATCTGGTGTTTTGCCTTCATCTCCACTTTCCTGAGGTGTCTGCGGAGTTGGTATTTCGAGCAATGCATTGCGAAGGTTAAAACCGGTTGCCTTGGTTCGCAAACTAGATCCCATAGAATGTCTTTTGTTTAGCGACAGGGGCCGATTATCTTCGTCATTATATTGCGCGTGAGAAGCTGGATTCTTAGAGTAGAATTCTTGGGCTTGCACGGAGTTCCGATCAGATCCATTGGTGCTAATGTTGCGATCCGCCACTTCTTCATCGTAGTCTTTGGTGCCGGTGGCCTTGACACGACCATAAAAATCAGATGGCTTGAGGAATGACTGAGCATCTAAGAGGTCAACAAACCTCCTGGTCGATCCGGAGTCTGCGCTGAAAATGGAAGAATTACGGTTGCGAGCGAAAGTCGACGAGGGCACGCTATAAACGGAGTTATTCGCGACACTGTCGCTTCCGTCGTTTGGTAGCTTTGTGGGAAGCCTATAAGGGCCATATCGCTTTTTGGGAGGATCCCGTGGTAGTCTCGCTGATGTTCCCGACTGGGATTTTGGCCGCGCCGATCCTTCGGGTTGTTGGTTAGGTGCGGTGTTGGGGCGTTCGAGAAATCGAGGAAAAGGCAGTGCCGAATTGTCATTAAAAAAATCGAAGTGTGGATGAGACTTTTGGAATTTCTCCAAAATGCTAGGTCCATTGCCAGCTACCGGATAGGTGCCTTGGGTCAAATAGGTCAGCTCGGAGATTTACCAAGTTCCTGGGATTGAAGCTCGGCTCATACCGCGAATTGGAGGTCTTGCAGCCACCGTCTCATCGTACGCTTGCGCCTTGAGACCTAGATTGTCGGCAGCAGGAGACTTCCTCGTTAGGAAGCTCAACCAGCCCATCTTCGAGGATTAGAGACCCATAGGAGTCGATTCCCATAGAATATACTGATCTATCCCTTGCTTCTGTCTTTGCGAGTGTCTTGAGAGGACGTGAGGTCCACAGATTCAGGGAGAGCACGAGATGGTCTCCGTAGTTACCGTTTCATGCAGCAAATTAAAAATGAAGTAATATGAAATAGAATACGACGAAGGAGAAAAAAGATCAGTAGAGAGTAGAAAAAAGGATCAAGTGGTGGAAGAAAGGAAGCTTGGAAAGGAGAGAAAGCTTGTGCAAGAGAACGGAGTCGTGCAAGGGCATGGGTGCCTTGATAACCTTTAAGGCTGAATGAAGACACTCAGACCTCCCAGGTTATTAGGAAGCCGTATTAGGTGATTTCTGTTGTATCATAGCATGCAGTACATACCAAACAAGTGTAGTAAACGTGGTAAACGTGGTAGACTGCAGCTGCTCCTGAGGTAGTGAATGGGTACCCAAGGGGGCCAAGCATGGGAATAATAACACCTGCAGCTAAAACATCGTCGTACCTTGCGTTTGCGCCATGGAGCTGCATCGATTTGCATCCATCTTTTTTTTCTCGCGATAGCCCGTACTAACCCACTTTCCTACCTTGCAACACCCCCACCTCCCCCTCTGCCCCTCGACCGTTCATCTGAGACGCTATTGGTGGTTGCGACACGGTCGTTTGGAACACATGGACGTGTACGTCGCGAAACCCTGCCGCCATGAAGCAGGTGCAGGAAGCCGTCGCCACTCCGGGCTCAGCTTTGTCGTTTGTTGCAGATACTCCTTTTTTTACTCGTGCCTGAACTCGTGCCTGAGATTATATTACATGCAGGCTGTGGTTGAGGCGAGGTCAGACAAACCTTAGACGTTTGTCAGATCCAAGCGCCACTAGCTTTCACCGTATATCCCTTGGAGAGCCTCGATTAGGAAGTACCTCCATGTACTACAGGACCCATTTCGATACAACTATGACGAATGTCTCTATGTGACTAGCCGATGCATCTGTGGAGTTACTAGGCTTAGCCGAAGAGACGACGGAGATATTTGGAGTCCTGTTCTACATAGATTCTTGCAGTTCCACCTCGAAAAGGCGAGGGGATGATAACTGTACTGTACCTACATCACTACATGTAGGTAATATACAAACGTTAAACTACATACCTGACCAGGATAAATACATATGATAGATACCTTGTCGTTGTCGTATTGGGATCTTGATTGCAATTTTGCTGTAAGTCGAACCAATCAAGTGTTGATTGTGTTTTACCATATTGATTCCCTCGGATCCTATTATCCTACCTTATTTTTATAGATAGCCGAACTCGCCGCAAAAGGGGGGGGACGATAATTTAGATGCCTAGACGGGCGATAGCCTCCCGTTAAAAAAAGAAACATGAAATCCGTTTTAACACGAAGACGGAATGGCCTGTATGACATCAAAGTTTCGAGAAGCATAGATTCTCTAGCTAGGCTGCTAGGATGTACTGTAGTAATCGGAATAAGGGGGATTTGGTAGCGTCATCATCCCTGACAGGTACCTGAGCTAAGAAGCCAAAAGCAAGAAGTTATCTACATTTGGTTAGCTACCCGAGGGAGTCCGCAGTTTGTTTTTATCCTTACTAGTACTTTACCCCTATAAAATACATACAGTTATCAGAAACAGGTGTGCGCTACCATTTTCGTATATACCGAAAATTAATCGTCGCATTCTTTTACGGTACCTCAAGATTGTAAATCCCAGTGCCTAGAGCCGCAATGAAAGTGTTTAATTGCCAAACCTTATACTTGATTACGTTCACCTCCCTTTGCTCTCCAAGGAACCGAGTAGACGACAGCATGAAAGCAATTCCATAGCTTAATGCTGGACACCCTCGTCACTCTAGAACGACAGACTTCGGAGAGTTAAAGGCGCACTAAAGCTTCTAGTCCGGCTCTACTACTGCGGCTATCTATTATCTACCTATCTGCTAGCCAATGTTAGTAACCAAAGCGGCAATCTAGACTCGCGCAATAGCAGACGCTAAACATCCGTTTGGTTCATCTAAACGATCATACGATGTTTTCAACGAAGGAGTCAACTTGAGGAAGCCCAGGCGGGAATTAGTAAGTAACCCCAGGTTGACATGTCTCTAACCATTCCCTTGGGACCGTCTACGATAGGTTTGTTCCGAGTGGTTAATTGGTACGGGTATCACTCCGTTTTAGTAGCACCAACACCTTCACTCATGTCTCATTCTCTCACTCATTCTCTCATTGGGAGTTGACTTCGAATATGCTCTAGATTCGGTTCGAACTTGGGGTCAAGCCCCAGATTACATACTTTACTACGGATTTAGATGCGAGACGGACTGCAATCCAGCCCACGTTGCTGGAGATCTTAGCTAGGGCTGCCAAGATCTTTCTTGCGTATTCCACGTGGACCACAACATTCAGCACGAGCAAACGCGCACATGTCTTAGCTTCAGGGGTACCATGTACGCAGTCTGGTAGTTTGAGTCTTTGTCTTCAGATTGAACTAATAAAAGCTAGACGTCTATTAGCGTCACTATTGTTTGATTCCTTGGAGGCCACCACGACAAGTTCCAAGATTTCGGACGAGGTGTCACAGTGTGTCTTCGGTCTGTCATGCGCAATACCTAGTCCTCACCGTCCGACCTAACGGCACGCTAGCCGGTGGACCTTTTTTTTTTTTTTTTTTTGCCTTTCTTCGGGCAACGTAATAGCGTAACAAACGGGCAGACCGGCTGAGACAAGCCACTTGGTGATCATTACGGAATAGATACCGTAAAAAGAAATCTTAGATATCCCGTCTCCCGGTGTAACCTTTCTACGGCCAGACAAGCATATCCCGCATAGGCAAACCATGGATTCGGTCTGTTTGGTTCATGACGATCCGTCAGTACCTAATTACGCTCACCTGCAATCCTAGACCTCTGTGATCTGATTGTGCGCGACATTACGGGTAACGTGGCGTTGGTTTTTACCAACTGACTAAGACGGATATGGACATATGATTTCCTCTATCCTGGGAGTTTCCAATTACACGATTTATATTTAACATGTGTAAGAGAGGGATGTAATATCATCGCGTATTCAATTTCACTCAGACGGAGAGAACACCTATGATACTTCCTATTTGCCCGTTCCAGCGGCAGTGGAGTAGATCTATAGGGATGCCTGTTCAATATTACCCGGGATCTCAAGGAAGCAGTGTCCAACTCAACCGCAATACAGCATTTGTTAGATCATCTCAGTAATTCCTGATATAAGCGGAAGCTTTCCATTAGATACCCAATTATATTGTATTAAACCATTGCTTCGTACCTTAGGAGGTAGATAACCATTCATATCGCAGTCGGAGCATGTGGTTGTAGTTTCGTCACGTCGGCAAAGAAAAGGGGGTAGAAAGGGGATACCTCATATAGCATCAGCCTAAGCCGACGAGATATCTACGACCTATGTGTAAATACTTTAAAATATACATAAGACTTGGAGCTGATGTTGTCCTTTCCCTTTAGTAAATTCCTATGGGATACTTGTGCATATCCCCGATGACGCTATCTTTCCTCGATGCTTGCTCTTTCCTACACAGCTAGAGCTACCAATAGATGGTGATTTCTTGTGTATATGGCTTGCCAGAATGAAAGCGCATCTGGTACACCGTCCCTGTCACAAGAGAAGCAGCAATAAGATCCTTAGCTGGGTCGAGGTGGTCAAGCCCCAAATTGTAGAATGCCACCATCGCCTCCCTCTATTCCGTTTCTAACATCCTTTCAACCACCTCAAAGAATTTTCCATACAAACATAACCTACACAGAATATATTAAATGTAACATCTTGGATCAATGCCTCAGGTGCCTCTTTCTGGGCCTAATCTCTTTGTCCTACAAAAACAGTTCGCTGAAGAGTGGTCCAGAGACGCACGGTTCATGTCATCTTGTCTGGACGGAAACGCCATGTCCGAAGCACAGCGAGAAGCCAAGGCAGAAGCCGCTAAGAACTGTAGCTGGCGAGGCGATAGTCCTGAGCCAGAGTTTGATGACCTAGCCGAGGATCATCAAAATCATCAGCCTGATGAAGTCTGTAGCTGGCAGGGCGATTCCCCCGAGCCCGAGCTAGATGATCTTGCGCATCATTCCGAGGGTTCCAATCCATTACAAAGGTCTCGAGCAATATCCCATGTCGAACCGCGGCCGAAGGAAGTCGAACAGTTATACCCGCCCAAGAAGCGCAAGGGATCAAAGAAACCAGAAGAGCCCGAGGAAGCCCCCGAGGATCAAGTTAGTCGGGATCAGACATGCGATGCTCACTCGGGAGGTATGTAATCATTTTGTTCATACTATTATCCATGGCTAACACGATTTTCATAGAACAATCATTGAATGCTCGTCCACGTGGTTCGCCAGACATGATCCATTCCAAAAGTCTTCTAGCTGACACTTGTTCCATCAGACAATCGACCGGCAAATGACGAAGCGGAAGGACAGGAGCCGGATGAAACTGTAGAAACCCTGCGAGAAAAGGTCACTCATGGTATCCAGCAGGCCTTCAGCACCTTCCAGAGCATCATCAAGCGTGAACCTGAGGCATATCCAAGCGCCTCTAGAAAGCCCTGCAGCAAAGAGAACGACGTTCCTCTAGAACGTGCTGGGCACCCGCCTATCCCCACAATAGTCGAGCCTACGTCGATTAACGACTAGAAACCCGAAAGCGACAAGAAGAGAGCAAAAGGGGAGAAGAAGGAAGCCAAGAAGGCTCAAAAGGAGAAGAAGGTAAAAGAGAAAGAGGAAAAGAAGAGACTCAAAAAGGAGAAGAAACAGGCAAAGAAGCAAAAGAAAAAGGAACGTAAGGAACAGCGCCGCAAGGAGAAGGCGAAGAAAAACAAGGGGAAGGCGGCCGCCTCGCCTCCTCCTGATCTTCCTCCCGGCGCCAACGTCTCCGCGGCTGCTGGTCCCCATCCACACCCGGGATGCAAGATTTGTGAAAATCCCGAGGAGCAGGGGACAGTGGAGTTCTTGAGACAATCACTGGAGAACTGGCAGGGCTTGCCTTCGTTTCATGATCTGACCGAGGCGGCGAAGAAATTACTTGGGAGGAAAGGCGAGATTGAACCTCATGCTGCAGAGGAACCCGCCCAAAGTATCTCCCTCGAGGACCAGCAGCTAATTGACCATATCGCGGAGCATGTCGACACACATATACGTCATTTTCTGGACCCCAAACAGTCTGCAGGAGCAAACGCGGGAACCGACAAGGCATTGCCCCATAGCTTCGCTCCCCATCCGCCCCCCTCGGACAAGCCAGCTGCAGGAGGAGGAAAGAAACAAGAGAGCCGCGAGAATGGTAGCCCTGTCAGCCACGGCTTGGACGGTAACAGAGACTGGCCTATGACCATCACACGAGGTCATAACCTTCGTGGCCTCAAACCAGCTTCTCCTCCCAAGTTGGCTGTCACGCAGTCTCCTTCCCCAGGCTTTTTCCCCTTCCCAGCATCAATGAGTCGATCCGTCTCTCCATGGTGCGAACAGCTTGGACTCAGTATGGATGAGCCGCGTCCTTTTCCAAAGCGTGCCGCATCGTGGTCGAGAAGAGGGTGAGTGATCCGGTTTGTTTGGCTCGGAGTTGACCTGTCCTCTCTCCATATATGAACCATGAGTTACGCATACTGATATGATCTCACGCCTAGCTTCAATTCCAGCCCAAGTCGATTGAGAAACACGGTCTCCCCCTTTTGCCTTAACGGCTCGTGCAGTCGGCCCATGACCTACCACGAGCCCGCCATGTATGCCTACGTCCCTGTTCCGCTGGTTCCGGCTCTGTGTCTCGAGTCGGCATGCCACAGCCATGCATGCCGTCATTACACCTCACCTGTTGCGACACCTCCGTTGATTGAACATACGCCTCGTTCCCCGATCAGTTTGGAACCTTCGGGAACGGTTGAAACGATTCCCATGTGCACGCCCCGCAGAAGTCTTTCTGCAAACGAGACTCAAATCATGTTTTAAGGTGTCTCGACTCGGTGGTGCTGGGTTTGTAGCTGCTCAGGTGGGTGGCATATCAAGCACATCGGATAGGGGTTAGCGAGCAACTCTCAATTTGGAAGAATAGGGTGGAGGCGGACGCTAGAATACTTGGACAAGCTTGACACCTGTCCCGGAAACTATCAGTATGCCCCTAGAATGTTCCGGAGGGCGTCGTAAGGTGTGTTATGAGATGGTATTATAGATTGTTGGCATTACCCGCGTTGTTCCCGTCGAGGCTAGAACTAGACCTGTACAAAGTTACCGTTCCATAAAATGGCTCTCTCTTTTGTAAAGACCTGAACTTTTGACAATGCCTGTCTGAATGAGTCGAAAATGCCGAAGACGAATCCCTTCCAAACGCCGTGATGCTGCCATTCCGTATGTCCCGATTCATGAATCATCCTATAGCCCGACCTCCCAGTCTTAACGCCCACCTTTTTTTCATCCACCCATATCAATCCAGAGCCCCGGCAAGCGCGACGCAGCTGAAACGCATGTCGCCGCCGCCGCGCTCGAGGAACTTGAGGGGGCCCCAGAGCAGGGCCTTGCCGGAGAGCACGTCCTCGTCGGGGGCGAGGGTCCCGCGCGCGATGGGGCCCTTGCGGCGGCCGTCCAGCTCCCACAGCGTGCCGTCGTCCGTCTTGACGAAGCACACGTAGTGCAGGTCGACGTCGTCCCGGGCGTCGGGGGCCGCGGTGGCGCCGCCGCTCGCCGCCTCGTGGTGCGCCGCCGCCAGCTCCGGCGTCTTCTCCAGGAGGGCGGCGCGCTCGGCGGGCGCGAGCGGGGTCGCGGCTTGGATCAGTCGGTGCAGGGGGGTGTCTTGCTCTGGTTTTGCTCTGTTAATTGGGCTGGTAGGTGGGTAGGTGGGTAGGTATGCGGGTGTAGCTGAGTAGGGTACGAGAAGAAGGAAGGGGGAAAGGGGAAAGGGGAAGGGGGAAAAGGGGGGGGAGGGCAAAAACGTACCGACAAACCCCTTCGCGGGCCCGTTCGCCACGGCGTGCAGCAGGCCCATGAGACCGCAGGCGTTGCGAATAGTCTGGCGGAACCAGAGGACGGGCTCGGAGTCGCCCTTGCCGGCGTACTCGGGTACGCCCGCATCCTCGGCCAGTCGCGCCGACTCGTACGTCGCCGACACGGGGAATACGAGCAGGACCGCCAGCGCCGGCCGCGGGACGAAGGCCAGCAGCTCCGGCTCCGTGATCGAGTACACGTCGTGCACTTGTAAGGCCTGGCTCAGCCCCAGCTTGTGGAGGAGCGTTGTCATCAGCTCCGGGTTCGCCTCCAGCGGGATGAAGGCTAGCGAGCCGGGCGCCGGGTCCGGGTTTGTCGTCGTGGACATTTCTGGAGGTTGGAGCTGGTGATTTGTTAGTTGGAAAGGCGGTTGGATTGGTGGGTGGGAAAGCGGCTGGACCGATCCGTCCGAGAAATAGTGGTAAAATAGAATCTCAAGCCTTAGAAGGAAAGAATTCAGCTCGAGATATTTGGCTGGATGTTAACGAAGGGATTCAAGGCAACGAGATCGTGAATTTGCTAAAATAAATTGCCCCGCTATGTCAAGGGGCAGCTAGGTAGCAGTATGACGCCGCTTGCCTGGCCTCGGCCCTGTAAGCTAAAGTGGGGCTGACAGGTTCCCATTCTGTGGGGAGCTCTATGGAGAGCTTCGATTTCTAGCTCGAGTCTTAAATATTTATACGGGTATATTTTATACTATCAACTCTTACTTAGGCTATAGGGCTACCTGTGCGGCCGCCTTGCTATTTTACGCTTGCTGACAAGGACTAATAAGAATGTACAATTATATGTAGTAAAATCCGTATAAGAAAGAGGTAGGTATTCACTCCCTGCTTGTATTCTCTTAGTCCTGATACCAAACTCGGTGTTTGCCTCATGATCGTATATTCGTACATTCATAAGCACATATATCACGCCCTCTGATCGTGCCGTCCTTAGCGCCGAACTCCAAGCAGGCTGTTTCCTAGCCCAATCCACAGACCACAGATAGTACGCTAGACTATACATCGTTTATATCCTCGAAAGATCAATCACGAGCTGATCAAGAATCCGCGCTCTTCTTCCGACCCTTGCGAC
The DNA here is from genome assembly GCA_022578845.1 of Hypoxylon cercidicola. Lineage (NCBI taxonomy): Eukaryota > Fungi > Ascomycota > Sordariomycetes > Xylariales > Hypoxylaceae > Hypoxylon > Hypoxylon cercidicola. The sequence goes on from MU399523.1 coordinate 140,129, forward strand.
TTTTCTTCAGCCCGTCGATGCCATCTTGCACAAAATTGCTCGTGTCGCTGACAGCCTTCTGCCCCCGCTCCTTAACCTGGTGCTTCTCAGCCTCGTCGTGAATATCTTTGACGACGTCTTTGCCGACGCTTGTGCCGCTCGCCCAGTCCAACAGACCCCAGGCGCCGTAGTTGCCACGTCCCCCGCTGGCGTAGTGCGTTGCCGTACGGCGCGAGATGCCGCCCATGATGATGCCCGGCACAATGCTGTAGCCCGACATGGATAGCATCTCCTCCAATGTCGTCAGGATCGTAAATAGGAAGTAGGTGAGTAGATGCGGCTGGATCACCATGGCCGGCATGTACACGGGTAGAGTGCGGTGGAGGAGAAGCGGTAGCGGGTGGTCCGTGTATAACATCAGCGCATAGGGAGCGGCATTCTTGCGGGTATGCGCGTATGCATGATGTAGCTTTCCTATTCTCCCACGCGAGTGCAAGACAAAACGGTTAATATAATATGTCAACATCTCTCTTGCGGTATACAGCATCCAGATGTTCTTGACGATTTGCCAGGGGAGCGGTAGCGTCGTGCTGGTCTTGAAGAGCGGGCGTCCCAGGAGGCTCCCCGCGCCGACGGAGATTCCGCCTTGTACGGCGGTGCTAAGCGCGAGGTTAAAGATGGCGAGCAGGACCTGCCGGAGTAGGGAGACGGCATCTCGCCTCGGTAGCGATGAGGTACCGTAGAACTTGATGGATTCCGCCAAGCTGGGGATCAGCATGTCGAATATCAGGAAGAAGAGCGACGGAACTAGCCAGAAGACTATGCGCACCGCTAGCGTACCGACCAACTCAATCTTCAGCGGCGAATGCGACAGAACGAGGGTCATCCAGGTCATGTAGAAGAACAGTAGGTTTACCGAGCTCGACCACGAGGTCAGCATCGGCCCGGCGAAATAGGAGACGATGGGAAGAGAAAGGAGCAGATCCATCTTGCTAATGATACCGCTCGCTCGGCGCGAAGTAGAAGTAGTTGTGGGATAGTAGAGGTGCGCGATTCGTGTTTGACACCTATAGCCAGTAGATTATACACATTACACTTCTCAACGAATAGCTGTTCAGTCCAAGGTAAGAGTTGGTGTGAATATCCAGAAAATGGTTTACAGAGCATCAAGTTGTCTATTTCTGAGATAGTTGGATATCTTGGGCCTCACCTTGCCTTGAGTTCTTGATTTGATGTGCACCTTGAACAGCTCAATGGCGTTATGACGTAACGTATTGACTTGCTGCCATCATTTCGACTGGTTGCCTTGTAGGTGAAACCTTAGGATCGGTGCTTCGTTCTGCTTTGGCCGACCTAACCCCTGGAGCCTAAAGCCAAGAAACGCTTGCAGCTGCAGCGGTACGTGGAACGAACACAATGGCGGGGCATTCGGCTGAGCTAGCACGTCCCCTAGAATGCCTGCAGCATGTACCCAACGTTGAATTTATAGTTATGGAGACTTGAAATCAATCTGAGGTCTCATCTGAAGGACGGGAATTATTTGACAGCGGCGTGTAGTTGTTGTATCTATATTACCTATTAGGTAAGCATGATTTCAATTTCATGACAAGTGTCTGTGTCTCGGAGTTATTCCCTACAGATGACGAATCATGAAGGGAGGTACGTCGTATTCTGTTGCGACGTTATCATTTCGCAACAATGTGACAGCGCAATCCTCGACCAGGGTTCATGACTCTAGAATATTAAGAAAGCGACATGATGACCACTTGATCTTGGATATGTAGGAGCTTGTTAGATCGATAGGATCCGATCCATTTAAATTCAGCTTTGCTTTTACCTTAGGTAGCTTTAGCTCATGGTAAAGGGATGAATTGTTGCGAAAACTCACGCCAAATCGCTTTGTTCCGAATAGGGCTCCAAGTAAAGCCCCCTGTCCCTGAGCTACCGTGTACTTAGCTCTTAGAGTGGCTGATATCAGTCTGGGTTGTGATCAATCCTCGGATGAACACTCAAGTTGATTGGTAGAAATCATGATTGATACCTAGACGAAAACGCCCTCAACGGCTTGTCAACTTGATTTCACGTGGTGTCCGCGGCTTGTTCATCCTGTCACTGCATGGACACGTCGAAATTGGAAGCTCTGTGCGGCTCACTTGTGCCGAGATAATCCAGGGGAAGGTCCGGGACCAGACCATTCTTATAAATAATTTCCGGGCTTCCGTTGATCAATTGGTAACCAACAAGAGACTGCGGCCACTCGTCTTGATCAAGGAACTATAATTCAGCTTCATAATGAAAGTCTGACTATTGGTGCATTGGTCGGCTATAGTCGTCGAATCTGGTTCAATATGAGCTGATGCGTTGCTTGTACTGGGAGAGTGATCTAGGTCGTAAGCGCATGTCGTAAGCGCATGTCGTATATCCGTACTATAGTCCAATCGCATCGGAGAAAGTCATGCATGTGTAGCCAGTTCCACGCAGGTAACAGCGGTGCTTCGGAGACTCTCAACGGAACTATATGTGGTGAGGTGTGTAAGACTCCGGGAGAATTCCTTGACATAACGATTCCCCTTGATCTTAGGCCGCTTAACATCGAGAACTGAAAACGATATTGTCGATGGCATGGTCACTTCCTTTCGCTTTCTCTCGTGAGATGATCATTCGAGGATTTCGAAGATCAGGCAGGAAAGAAACGTGCAAAGAAGGGCTTCTTAAAAGCAGTTGAATAATTCGCAGTGAGCAAGGAAGAAGAACCCAATGAGAGCAGCCGATTCCTCACTCTCCATAAGACCCCACGTTCCTGCATCCAGGGTAGTGCCATCACATCACATCAACAATTATCCATCGTTGTTGATATTACTTCTTGAATGCTCCCCTAGGCAACGTATAATTCTCTTGCTATTAACTTCTACATGTTTGCACACTCTTGGTCATTTGAACTTACCTGTCAACAAAGATCTTGCCTAACACTAGACTAGATGTTCAATACTAAGTAATCTAATGTTAGCTATAAAAATAGAGCGACTATGTCAGGTAGTTATTCTCAACGTTGGACCGTTGTAACGTCGATCATCGGTGGTACTTGACATACATATTCTGAAACGGATACGCATATTCCAATATATTCGTATCAGACATTTCAATGTACTACCTATGGTACGTCGTCCAAGGTCGTTTTTTCCGGCCGCATTCGGGCATGTCAATCCTTCGCAACTCCAACCCACAAACCCACGAACCCACGAACCAAGGCCATTTCCAGGGGCATGCATGCTAGCTCTAATGCTCTAATATCAGCGCTATTTTTCATTGGGACCAGCCTCTTTAGGATTTCCACTTAACACTTTCCTATTCTCGCCGTAGCAGAGGAAAAAGAAAAATTGTCGATCTGATGGAGAAGAGTTCAGGCTAATAAGAGACAAGCATATGTGTATATATGTGTATATGATATATCCATTAGTTCATAGCGGTTGGAAAAGAAAGAAAAGCTGCCTGACATGATGGAATGAGGAGCCGATAATAAGATTCAACTCTCGAGCTGCTAGTCATGCATGTACTCACAGGTATCACTTACAGAAAACCCCACACGCATTGTACCATACCAGGGCTCGCCAGTGACTCAGGAAATACGTGTCGCTATTATTACTTGAAGGGGGGCCGTTGACACAGCACAGACTTTCCGATCAAAGTTAACCACCACATGAGGCTGTTATCGTGTAATCCAGTACCTAATTGGCCCTACACTACCTGCCTATCCAATTTGGTAGTGGTAGTGGTAGTGGTAATAACATGGCTAATAATTCGATCGCCCGCGATGCCCACTCCATTTTCCCCTGAGTCGAGACTGCTCAAACTCTTGTAATTTTTTCTCTACCTAAGGTACACGCGATACAGTTCTGACACACCTTTTTTTCCCGTCAATACGGAACCGCGATAATCTCTTCTTCATTCTTTAGCCAAAGTTCCCTCTTCCTATTTGATTTATCCCGTCCTGTGCGTTCCAATATATGCACGCCAGTCTAACACTGGATCTACATCGACACATCCCCCTAATGCTGCAGTTGCTGGTACGATTACCCCCCCGGTCTTAAGCGCCTGTGCGAAATTCTGGGACCTGCAGCGAATCTGTCTCGGTACCTATTGATGACCAACATCCTGCATCCCTTCGAGTCTGACCTTCCCTTCCTTGAACTCCTATCGACCTCCACATCTGCTGCATCCTCTGGCGAGTTGGAGCTGTACGTGTGTGCCATACACCGCTCCTGCTTGCTGCAGCAAACAGAGACAAGCAGGTGAAACCGGGCGGCATTAGGCAAAACATTCTCAGCCCTAGTCTCTATTGTTCTGGGTTTGCCTATCTTCCCTGCATCTCGCTATGGATTACTCCAAGTCAACCGGACCACTGCCCCCTATTCCCCGACAAACTCGCCAGCAATCCCGGAGGAAGGCCATTGATCCTTCCATGCACCTGCATCTGCGCGACGACGACAAAGACCGCGCCGGTATACCCCCAGCTTCCCCCGAAGTAATCTCGTCTTTGATCACCAGTCTGTCCGTTATCTCGAAGCCCGCGAACAGACATTTCGAGGGGCAAAGCTTGTCTCTGCCGACCTCGCCGGAGCAGGGCAGCTTTGGCGTCGATTACGGCGCCTTTATCGGCAACAAGAAGCTCGATCAACTCAAGGAAGAGGTTGATCTCGACGAACTGGCCGCGAGTCCGCCTACGATCCGAACCGCGAAACCACCCTCCGGCTTCTCCCCGCTAACTGCTCCCAAGTCACCGCGTCGCGAGTCTTCGGGCGGCTTGAAGAGTCTCCTGCGCAACTCGTCTAGACCGTCGTCAAAGGGTTCGCTCTCGTCGCATGATGATACCCGTAGTATCGGGAATCTTTCGATTGAACGTGGGGTACCGCCGACCCCTGAATTACGTAAACAGCGATCGCATGATAGCTGGGGAAAGAAGCAAGGTCGTAATCACAAGGGTCTCATGTACATGAGCTCAAAAGAGCGATTGCGCGCCAGTGAATCGGAAAGGAAGCGAGCAAGTTCGGCGAATGGTGGCAAGTCTAACAGTTTAAACGGCGTGCCTAGGCCTGATACTATCCTTGCGGAGACCCCTATTCGCGAAGAGCCGAGTGATTCACCGACGAAAGACAAAATGCCAGATGTAAGCCCATCGGTCGATTCTGGTAGCTTCCAGCGCCCGATTCCCGCTCGCGACTCCTCCCTACGCAAAACGGGAACCCACGCGAAGAGATCATCGCATAGGTCATCACGAACGAGGAGAGAAGGCGATAACGGTTTCGACGACGCCATTCCGGAGGACACCGAGCAGACTCGGTCGCGCGACATGTCCCACCCTAGACGACGACATCAAAACCGTGTGCAGTCCGAAGTTGTTGACCCGAAGTCGATGAGAGACGGTAGCCTTCCACCCGAGATGCCGCGTTCTACGAGAGCCAGCGCCCCTCCTGCTAAACGAAACTCGGATAGCGATTATACACACCACCGGTCGAGATCATATTCGACCGATGCGAATGCGTTTGAGGATGGTGCTCCGTTTCCAGCCGTATCTCAGTCTAGGAGGCGCAGTGCGCAGGGTAACGATCGCAGGAAGTCAGGGCGCACAACCCCAGACCCAAGTGATATAATCAGACCCAAACGAAGCAGTTCTCGGCTGAAGCGCCTCTCAGCGGGGACAAAGAGCCCGGAACCATACGACAGGAGAAAGGAGTCGACTACTCCTGAGCCCATGGTGGGCTACGAACGACCCGCAAGCGCCGATTCTATCGATGACGCTGTTGAGTCTTACTTGTGCTCTCCACGACTATCACAAAAAATTCGACATCCGCAGACAGGCAGAGTCATATCATTCTCAGAAGTTGGCGATGCCGAAGGTTCGGCGGTATTCTGTTGTGTTGGCATGGGCCTGACTAGATACATTACTGCGTTCTACGACGAACTGGCATTAACGCTGAAACTACGACTTATTACTCCTGATCGGCCTGGTGTTGGTGATAGTGAATCTTATGCTGACGGGACGGCTACGCCCCTCAGCTGGCCTGGTAAGTCTATCTTGGCTGATGACTGCTATGCGCAAATATTAATGGTCTATAGATGATGTCTATGCTATCTGCCAGGCGCTCAAGATTACCAAGTTTTCCATTCTTGCGCATTCAGCCGGCGCGATTTATGCTCTCGCCACTGCACTGCGCATGCCCCAGCACATTCGTGGTCGTATCCACCTTCTAGCTCCGTGGATTCCTCCGTCACAGATGAACGTGTTTGGTACATCCCAGGCCATGCCCCCTACGAACGCAATCCCTACGTCACAACGAATTCTCCGCGCATTACCAACTCCCTTTCTTAAAGCGGCAAATAGTTCATTCATGTCGGCTACTAGTAGCTCTATCACTAGTTCATTACCTAAGAATAACGCGCGTCGTGGCAAGCGAAAGTCGTCTGCCCCTGTTGGGCGCGATACGCCTGCGGGTAACCGCCGAGATATTACACCTATGATGGATAAAGAGAATATGCAGGACAGCTTGGATGGTAAACCACTTCCGCTATCTGCCACCGAGAACATGGATCGTTACCGTCCAGCCGATAATGAATTCAACCCTCAGAGCGCTATCATAGCTGCCGCCTCCGATGCCGTGGTCGACAAGGAGCGGCAGATGACGTACGACTTGCGGCTTACACATGCTATTTGGGACCTCGCTACTACCGGGGCCAACCCTGCTGTGGATCTACTTGTTTGCTTGGAGCGAAGACACACCATCGGGTTCCGCTATGTGGACATCACCCGTCCGGTTACAATCCATCACGGTAGCAGGGATACCCGTGTCCCTGTCGAAAACGTTAAATGGCTAGGTAAAACCATGCGACGGTGCGAGGTTCGCGTGCTAGAGGGCGAAGGCCACGGACTGATGGCGAGTGCCGCGGTGATGGGTTCTGTGTTGATGGAAATAAGCAAGGAATGGGATGATTGGATGATGCTAACAAATTCAAATAAGCGAACAGACGACCGAGGGAGGAGCGTTCGAGCCAGCGCTCGATGAGGTACAATGCCAGTGGAAGATATTGGGAGTTATTGCTAGGGAAAAGCATTGTGCCACTAGTTGGATGGGACCATCATACCCGGTATTAGGAGTTTTGCATTTGCTGGCTGTTCTATCATGAACTTAATGGTATAATGGCAAGGTCACACGATGGGAATTGCTTTTTGTTGTTTTCTATATATACTGCGATAGGGGTAGGCCGACCTCCTCTCTCGAAGTCGCGGGAGCTTCTAAGAACCGAGCTGGGCGGTTGCGATACCCACGAAGGTTTTTCTTATAGAAAACGAGGGAGGATACAGTGTACAACTAGGTAGTTTAAAGTCGAAACGGCTTCGGTAGAAAAGCCCGTATAGTACGTAATGTCTAACTCCCTACCATCTCTATAAAACAGCCTGTGAAACAGAACATGATCGACTTCCTATGGATAGACCCTTGAGATCAACGCCAATATTCGAAATTTTCCGAATTTGTCCTAAGACATAGACATGCACAAAATTCATTTATTGGAGTTATTACGTTTCTAAAGGCGAGTCTCATACTTATGAAGGGTGATGGCTGGAATCATTACAGATAGCAGCGTGGTGGAATTCGGTGAAGATGATAAGTTTCTCTTGAAAGATAATTCGTTATGCACTTAGGAGTTGAAAGGATCGAGTGTATCACCTAAGCGAAGTCCTGCATGCACGAGCCAAGAAGAGTGCGCCACTAGCGTTGCTGGGTTAAATCCAGGACCCACGTGATCTGCTCCCTGAAGGTGCCTAGCTTCGGTTGCGATCAAGTCAGATTTGCCGTGGAAATTGGAAATTTTACGAGACGCGTTGCGACAGAACGAACGGCCCGTCAAGCTCATGCAAGGCATAGACAGATGTGCTACTTTTCCGCCGACTCCATTCCAACCAACTAGAGAATGATACAAATATTATTCTACCTCAGACCGATTTTAGTTGCCTTTAGTTGCAGCCCATTTTACTGCTTACCTTACCCTCAGGTCCCCTTGTCTTTCTAGCCTTTCTACTCTTCTACCTGGCCCCTCGAACCCTCTCGATACTTGTTTGGCGCGTTGCCTCAGCTTCGAATTCCCCGATCTCGACCAGCATGAGATGACATAGAAATCGAATTCGTTGCAGCATAACATGGAGTCTCGAAGCACTCCCCAAGCTTTTCTTTCCTCCTACGCGCCGCGATTGCGCATCTACAACAATTCCCTACTTACTCCCATCATCCATTCCACTGCGCCCGTCGGTCCTGTATCGCGCACGACGAAACGCGGCACTACAGTAATTAACTATGCCGAAGACGGTTATGATTACGACGATGAAGATGATGACGATTCACGAAGGCGGCCTACGGGCTTGCGCAGTCTGCGACGAGACGATAGTACCTCTCGCATCGACCCTAGCGACAAGTTTGGAAAAGAAACAGATACCCCGGTGGAAGTCCAGGGTATCTGGAGGGATTGGATGCTGAAGACCAAGAACCGTTCAGACCTAAATAGCCAAGCTCAGGCTGCCATGCCCGTCACGCTCATCCCCATTCGTATCGATGTCGATATCCCTGCCTTCATGCCATCAGCGCCATACCCACTCCCTCGAGGCTTAACCCAACCACCTCCGCAGATGGATCCGGCTTTGTATCGGACAGGCGAAATGACCGTCCCATACAAATTACGAGATATCTTCCTGTGGAACCTACACGAAACTATGATCACTACCGATCAATTCGCTCTAAATCTTGTCCAAGACCTAGATCTGCCAAACCCGGCCGCCATTGCTGGTGAGATCAGCAAACAGATTAGGACTCAACTGGAAGAATATGCTGGTGTTGCCTTGCATCCACTCTTCCACTCGGAAGACAAGATGCCTGAGAATAGCAACGGGCTCGCCCCCCAATCGAGCTTCCGTGATACTCCCGCCACTCCCGCCACACCTCTTCACAACTCTACACGTGTTCCCGATACTCCATTACGGAATGGCCTTGATACTGGTCCTGATACTCCTTCCAAAGGCGCTCGTTCACAGGCACCCGAAATAACTGCCAGCGCCACACCTATTCCTGCCGACTCGGACGATTTGAATCACGATGACACCTACCGATGTATTGTAACTCTCAACGTAAATCTTTCCTCCCAACTTTACACAGACAAATTCGAATGGTCGCTTCTCCACCCTCCTGGCACGGCCGAGGCGTTCGCCAAGATCACGTGCTCAGATTTGGGCCTTGCTGGCGAGTGGGTTCCCGCTCTGACACACGCGATTTATGAGGCCGTGCTGCGCCTGAAGAAGGAAGCATGCGAAGCCGGAGGATTAGTAGCAGGATGGGGCGCGATGGGTGCCGAGTTTCCTAACGATGCCGCTCACGGCGCGGATGCGGGTTGGCGATACGACCCCGAACATCTTGCAGACGAGTGGGAGCCAAAGGTTGAGGTCCTATCAAAGGAAGAGATAGAGAAACGAGAGGTAGACCGGGAACGGCAGATAAGACGACTTCGCCGAGAAACCGCTCGATTTAGCAGCAATGCGGGAATGATAGGTGGCGTGCCTGGCCTAGGAATCGAAGAAGAGGAGCGGATGGGACGTGGAGAAAGATCCAAGAAGAAGCGAAGATTCCGAAGCTTAAGTCCACTTGGTCGATCCGGTACACCGGGTGGTAGAATTACGCCGGATGTTGGATACGGTGGAGGCGGTGGTGGAACGCTCACCGACCAAGAGAGACTGAATTGGCGTTGCACGCATTGCCGTATCTGGGGCACGAGCGTGTGGGCGGTCAGAGACGGACCGTGGGGTCCTAGGGTAAGCCGAATACTATTGATGACGTGGAATGCTGGCTAACACGTTCTCAAGTCGCTCTGTGCCAACTGCGGTCGTTTATACGAGCAAACCAAGAAGCTCCCTCGATGGTCCAAGAATCTCCACGTCGCGGATCTGCGCCCATTTTAGGTTAATGCGGCTGATCCTACTGAGAAAAAACGAAAGGAAGGGAAGTAAAAAAATCGATCAGCAGTTTCGCGCAGGCTGGCTGAGTTTCACGAGAAATCAAGGCGTTTTAGGACGGAATTGCGATATAACTACGGAGTTTTTCGCCTGCTGGGAGTCGTTGGCTACGGTTTATACCAGTGACACATATGTTCGTACGGGAAAACCCGTAGGCGATTAATTTTAGATGGACGTCGTTGCCCGCACGGGGGGCAGCTTAATGGGGGTTGCTGTATAGCATTTTTGTTGGCAAGCCGCATCGTTCGTCGCCCCCTTTGTATACTAGATTACAGGTGGCAGAGAGACATCTTGAGGCGGAGAGAAGGCCGCCAGACTTGGGGTCGCCCAGTACTGAGCAGTAGACTACAAACCCCCCAACATGAAATCTCACATTTGTGCCATACACACAATGCATCAGTACTTTTTAAGACTACTTAGTATCTAGTCAACACCCCAACTGTGTCCTAGTAGATGCCCGGGATGATCTTGTACGGCACCTCCCTCTTGAACTGGAACCATTGCTCCTTGTACCTCTCCGTGCAATACTCGTCCAGCACGCCGACGGCGCGGGTGCTCAGGTCCGCGATCTGCCAGGCGGTCATGAGCAGGCCGCCGACCCAGCCCGTGGCCACCATGGTGTAGCCGCCGCGCCACAGCGAGTAGCCAAAGTAATTGATATGCCGCGCCCAGCGCCAGACGCCGACCTTGCACACCTTGCCCGCGTTCTCGGGCGCCTCCTTGAACGCCTTGCGCTGCCGCTCCGACGCCGTCTCCAGGGCGAGGCCGGCCACGTACATGAGCGTGCCCACCACCGTGCTCAGGGGCACGACCGCGTCTCCGCCGAGGTAGCCGGGCAAGGGGACGGAGACCAGCGGTCGCGAGCGCAGAGACGTGGTGGCAGAGGCGAGGAACAGCAGCGCGTTCACCCCGTTCCAGAACGTGTTCAGACCGGCGACGGCGAGGGCGGCGCCGGCGGGGAACGACTCCGCCGAGAGGACCACGAGCCAGTAGATCTGCTTCGCGGCGCCGCCGGCCGCCATCGCGAGGAGCAGGGCGCCGGTCGGGTGGCCCAGGGCGTCGACGGCGGGGAGGCCCGTGCGCAGGAGGCGCGTGGCGGCGGCGGCGGGCAGGGCGACGGCGAGGCCCGCGCGGGAGAGCAGCGCGGCGCCTACCCCGGCCGGCGCGAGCAGCGCGTGCTGCAGCGGCAGGTCCAGCGCCCGCAGGCCGACGAAGGTCAGGGTGCCGAGCGGCGTGGGCTTCTTCTCGCCCCGGTTGATCAGGTCGAGCTTCTTCTTCTTCGACGGCGGGGGTTTGGGGTCGGCCGTTTTGGGCGGCATGGTTATATATAACCGTATACGGTATACGGTATACGGTATACCGGGATTACCTAGGATCTGTTGTGTGGGCTTGTGGTTGGGTAGGAGGAACTAGGATGGGTGCGGTGGGTGGTATCGTGATACGGTATTGGTTAGGAGAAATATGAAACGGCAGGGTAAGAAGACGGATGGATGTCAATGGATTCCGGACTTACGTATTAATGGATGCCCCCCCCCCCCCCCCCCCCCCCCAAAAAAAAAAAAAAAAAGGGGGGGGGGCGCCTCTTACATCGAGCAGATCGAGGTGGTACAGGTACAACGTACAACGAAAGCTCGGATGACGACATGTCTACCTCTTGATCTGGAACCACTGTTTCGGGAAATAGCTTAGGGCATAATTGCGAGCAGTTCCCCCTTCCTTGGATTACTTGGAACTTCTCGGGGTCGGGGTCGGGGTCGGGAACGGGAACGGGAATGGGAATGGGACATGATGGCGAATCCGCGATGTTCCCCGTGATCTGGCGAGACAAGGTCTCCGTGGATGGAATAGAGAGTACGGATCAATCGATAACATCGGAATCGATGTGATATTCGCCTAGGGACGCAGCAGCTTATGTTGTATCATTCTAGCCCCTACCTATCAATCGGATATCTAAAGGAATCTACGAAAATGCTTGCCTATCTCCTAGGACCTTGGGTATTTATAAGCCCTTGGGTATTTATAAGCATGAGTCAAACTCCTACCCGGTACCCCAAATCACGATAATGGCTATAGGTCGCTGTATACACACAGCTAGGTGAGCTAGAATGTCTGAAGCAAAGTGAGATAGGGACAAGTGTAAGGCCATATATAGTGAAATAAGGTTAACGTATAGATTAGGTAGGATCCGACTGCTCGTATACCGAATGCTGCCAGGACAATTATGAAGAATATACTGAAGAATACATATACTTCTTGGGTCATCACTGTGGAAGGATGGGGCACATCCTTCACACTGCTAGCGTGTGCCGTACCAAGCAACGACATCCTTTGAGCCCCCTGCTTGTGCAAGCGAGCGGGAATCGTGGGCCGATGCATTCGACCGACCGCTTGCCATCATTTATAAGAGCTACCAGGCCCAAACTAGCAATTGCATTCTCACTACTAAACCCATTACCGCACTAAGTCAAGTCTAGTGTCTAACCTACAGCTATTCCATCATGGCCGAAGTACCAGTAATTCAAATCCTCGACAAGAAGAACTACTTCACGCAAGCCTTAATCCCCCTTCCCAATGCCTTGCCTTTGCCGCCTCTAAAGGAGTCGTCCATACAGATACGAACCGAGGCCTTCTGCCTCACCTCCAACAATTTCTCGTACTGCAAGATCGGGGATCTGCTGGGCTGGTGGGACGTCCACCCCATCCCGCCGTCGACGCCGGCGCCCCACAACGACACGTCGATCTACGGCCGCATCAACTGCTGGGGCTACGCCAAGGTCCTGGACTCGACGTTCGCCGGCGCGCCCCAGGGCAGCTACGTCTTCGGCTACCTGCCCATCGGCACGCTGCCGCAGAACCTGCGGGTCGAGGCCGGCAACGTGCCCGGCCAGGTCATCGTCACCGACGAGTTCCGCCGGAAGCAGCTGCCCATCTACAACCGCTACGTGGTGTCCCCGGCGTCGCTGTCCCAGGAGATCGAGGCTAGATCCGACGCCGTCTCCTACGACGCGCTCGTCCGCGTCATGCACCTGACGGCGTACCTCATGACCAGATACATGTTCCCCGCCGACCCCAGCCGGAGCGTGAGCCTGGAGCCCGCGATCGCCGACCTGGCCGGCGCCACCGTCGTCAACCTGGCCCCCGGGTCCAAGGTCGGCCTCGCGTTCGCGCACCTGCTGCGCGAGCGCGCCGGCCCCGCGAAGCCGCGCCACATCCTCGGCGCCGCCAGCGAGCACTCGCGCGCCTACGTCGAGAACACGGGGCTCTACGACGCCGTGGCCTCGACGTCCGACGACCCGGCGGCCGTGCTCGCGCGTCTCGGCGTGCCCCCGGACGCCAAGGTCGCCGTGTACGACTTCGGCGGGCGCGCGGGCGCGGCCCGGCGGTGGGCCGCGGCCCTCAAGGCGGCGTACCCGCGCACGCAGCTCACGGCGGTCGGCTCCGAGGTGTCGGAACCGACGGGGTCGGGCCCCCCGCCGCCGCCGCCCGCGGGCATCGACGTCAGCCAGGTGAATGCCGACGGGCTGCTGACGCTGGCGATGGCGAGGGACGGCGAGCGCGCGTTCTGGGAGGCGTACGAGGAGGCGTGGCGGCGGTACCGCGGCGTGCAGATCAGGGGGTTCCGGGTTACCTGGGCCGAGGGCATGGAGGCGGTTCAGGAGGGCTGGGATAGGTTCGCGCGGAACGAGGTGCGCGCTGATGAGGGGCTGATGTTTAGGGTGTGAGGGGTGTAGGGGCGGGAGGGAAGGGCTGTGTCGTGTCGTGTTCGTGCGTGTCTCGTCTATGCTTTGGGTGCTGAGAGGGTCCTCTCCCCTGAGTTACTCCTGGTATGTTGCTTCATAGCAGACTATCTCACACGAACTAGTATCCGTGGCTCTTCGGTGACGTGTGTCTCGATTATAGTACTAGTCCTTGAAGCTCCTAGAGTCTAGCCAAGCGCTTGGGGTATGTGGATGGCTATGGGTGGTGGTAGGAGCGAGACTGCGAGAGATCTAGCATGCATGACCACAGGATCGTAGGAGCTTAGAACCCCGTTCGCACTGCCTTGGATGAACTATGGCGAAGTAAAGAGTAACGTATCTATTATGTATGATGACTAGGTCTATGTTAGATTTTATAAAGCTTGTAAGGTAATTTGAAATTTATACAATTGCCTGATCTGTGTCCGGGGAATACAAGTATTTCAATACCTATTCGAACTATATTTTCTCAGGACAAAATTTCACATGCCGATTACATTCAAGTTGGATAGGGTTGTTAGAGGACCAAGGTGACTTTATCAGTGATAGACTACCGTAAGAATAAGGGTATGATATGAGAAGGTGTCGTGTAAGAGATTGAAGCCACCTTGGAACATCGGCTTTCATCCCACATTTGAAGTCTTTATCGGTGTTTTCATCGGGGTATTCTTATTTCTTCTGCCTCCGCCACTAAGTCATTCTCATAATGCAGACCTCGTCTTCTCTCCTAGCAGATTCGAACTCGACCACCCAAACGCCCATCTTCGAAGCGTTCTTTTCAAACGCAACAGGGAACTTGGAACGGATATCCTCCTAGGCGGAGTCGTCGGAGTATCGCATTGCTCGAGAATCCATAGAAACATATTCGTGACTTCGCGGGTAGAATCCGGTGGTTTCCTATCGGGTCAAGTAGACAGTCCCGTTATGTCCAATTGTGATACTATGAGGTGCAAGCTTTCTGTGAGTAAAGACTGGCGCGTCGTCGTCCTCAGAGCAGAACCTGTCTAGCTCGCGCTCGTACATCTCTTTGGAGGGATTAAATAGGTCCTCGTTCGACCGAAACCAGACATTATCTAAAGGTATTGTGTGATGCCGGAAGACCGTCTCGTTCGCTTGCTTGGCGGTGTCGAACGGGGATGCTTGTGTGTTTTATGACAAAGAGCATATTTACAGCGTCCTCTACTTTCATGTTCCAGCCCAGCTTGAACATAAAATGCTTATTGATACGGCCGGTAAGACCTTTATAACCCTGTGATACGTCGCTTAAATCTGGACCATCGTATTCGTATTTTGATCCAGCGGCTTGATACTTTTCTTCTGCGTACCTTTCGTGTCTGTCACATCTATGCCCTCTTCATATTCTTTATTATTCAAATCTCCTATGTGCCTTGGGACATCTAGCTCAAGACCATCAGGATCTTCATCGATAGGAAAACGAAACCATGTATGGGCGAGGATATCTCCGAATGTAAGGAGTGGAGCAAGCGGTTGATCTTCTCGGGGTGTAATTGACCATGTTCGACAGATATGCTAAATATATTCAAGATTAAGTAGTCAGTTAGATAGGTAGTATATATCGAAATTGTTATTAAGCCGCGGGCTCTTGGCTAGGCTGGCTTGGTGAGATTAGCGGTAGCTGATAACACCCTCGCTTCCTATTGGACTTCCCACTGTCGATGCGCCGGGAAGGTGACTGGCCAACTCCGATCAGCGTTGTATCTCGGACCCCTGCAGGAGGTGCAGCTCTCTTATCTGGCGAGCACGCGTCGCATCGCATGGTATCATGGTGGTAAGTTGGGGGGTTACGGTTTATCTAAAGAGGGTACCTAGGTGAGATTTGAGCTTTACAACCTCCTTCTACATTGTCCTTGTACGTCGACGCTTTCGTCGGATAGTAAAACCTACAACTCAGAATCGCGATCGTGAGTTCAAAGTATCTGCTACTATGAGAAGGCCGTCGACGGCCGAGCTGAGGCGGAGGCTCACCTCCCTCCACTCCTGGGAGCTTCCGAAGCAGAATGGAGCGCTCGCCCCGGCGCACGTATGGACGAATCGAGATATGGGTATGGTAACACCGCTTGAACGCGACGTAGCCCGAAAAATTAATAACATGGCTAGACCCGACGCCGATTGAAGATCAAACCTGGGGTGCATGGCTCATCCTGGCTTACTGGGCGTGAGTGATTCTCCGAACTTACTCATCTCGATCTAACAACGGGGTTTCTTCTCTTTCTAGAACCGACACGATCAACTTGGCTACATGGCAGACAGCCTCTGCGATCCTCTCCGTGGGCCTGAGTTGGCGGGAGGCGATTCCGATCATGATAGTCGGCAACTTCTGTGTCGCTGTGCCTCTGGTGCTCAACGGTGCCATCGGCTCCAAGCTCCACGTACCCTTTTCCGTGATCGCGACTAGCGGCTTTGGTTATTACCTGAGATATTTCTGCATCGTGAGCCGAGCCATCCTGGCCATGTTCTGGCTGGGCATACAGGTAAATAGCGACAATGCCGAGTGTATATCTGCCTTTGAGCGTCCCCGGCCAACTAACGTGAACATCTAGAGCGCGAACGGTGCTCAATGTGTTACGATTATGCTACGCGCCTGGGCTCCGTCCTACAACGACATTCCGAACGCGCTGCCTGCGTCTGCCGGCATCACGACCCAAGGAATGGTCTCGTATTTCATATTCTGGATCATCCAACTGCCGTTGCTTCTCATCCACCCCACCAAGCTCCGGCCGCTCTTTTGGCTCAAGCTTAGCGCGGCCCCCATCGCCGCCCTCGCGATGATGGGATGGTCTATTCACAGGGCGGGAAGCGGTGGTGATATATTTGCCCTGCGAGCAACGGCTACCGGTCCGCAGTACGCCTGGCTGTGGCTGTCGTGCATGTCATCCGTAACGGGAAATTGGAGCACATTGGCTGTGAACATTCCCGACTTCACGCGCTATGCGAAATCTCCCAATGGCCAGTTTATCCAGCTTCCCGCCATGCCTATCATTTTCACCGCGTGCGGCGTTCTCGGTATCGTGACGACCTCCGCCAGCAAGGTGTTCACCGGAGAGTACCTGTGGAATCCCCTAGACATTGTCGCCATCTGGCTTGACTACGGCCCCGGCGGGCGATGCGCTGCTTTCTTTGTCGGCCTCGCTTGGTATGTTGCGCAGGTATGTATAGAACCGTCCGTAGCGACGGAATTTTTTGGTCGAGGTTTCCTGTACTGATTTCCATGTAGGTGGGCACGAATATCACGGCGAATTCGATCTCCGCAGCTAACGACCTGACCGTACTTTTCCCTCGCTGGATCAACATTAGGCGAGGCTGCATGATCGCGGCGGTCATCGCGGGCTGGGTACTGGTGCCGTGGAAGATTCTGAGCTCGGCGCAGACCTTCCTCGCCTTTATGGGTGGGTACGCCGTCTTTTTGGGACCGATGGCCGGCATCATGGTGTCCGACTACTGGCTCGTCAAGAAGGGACATATTGACATTCCTGCCCTGTACGATCCGAACGGTCGCTATCGCTACCTCGGTGGTTGTAACTGGCGTGCGGTCGTCGCCTTCCTCGTGCCCGTCACACCTCTGCTGCCCGGCTTAGGTCTGAGCATTAGCGGTCCCAGTGCTGTTCATATCAACGACGGCGTCACAAATCTCTATACGTTCAATTGGCTGTTCGGGTTCGTGACCTCGATCGTCCTTTACACGGCACTAAGTTATGCCATTCCCGCAAAGGAGACATTGTTGAAGGACACAATCTGGGATTTGGATGATATAGCTATCGAGGCTCATATGCGAGATGATGATGCAGGGGCTGAAAAGGGTTCTGGTTTGGGTCCATCTGAGAAGATAGAGCCATCTGATGCGAAGCCCTTGTAGATGATGCCGGGGAGGCTACACATAGACATGGGAATTTTAGATTCTTGGATATGGGCGTCGATACCCCTATTATCATTGTCAAATTATCACTCTGAATCTATTCTAGAGGGCAAAGACGGGACGATCCTGTTCGGCTTGCTCCTCTTTGACATAGGGATACCTTCATGTATCGCCTAGCTATCTTGAGATGACGTGGTAGCTCACAGAAAAGACTTACATCCATCTGGGTTAGGTACCTACCTCCTGAATGTCGCTAATCCAATTTTCGAGCGGTTTTCGGAATTGTTAGGTGACTGTTAACGCCGTAGATAAATAATGATACTAGACAACAAGATTTGTCAGTAGAATATTCTGTGATATCCACCAGCAGCCCTTAGTGAGCCGTATATAGGTACGTATGGTACACATCATCGCTGCTCTAATAATATGAGCCTTACGTGACAGGGTTTATTCCCGGGACCCTAGACGTTAATCCCCTCCTTAATTCCGGTTATCCGTGGTAGGGAGTAAGAGGATCGGATTCGCGCCCCAGCCTGCCGGGTTTCCGACTATCTTCAAAATTACAATTTGGCCGTTGATGTGCTCGACGTAAGTGCCGTCATCTTTGTCCCCGATGCTACGCTACCGCTCTAGCTTCGCGTTTGCCCCTCGGCGCGAGCCCTGATCCGCATATACCGTGGCATTGTAATATTTCTTTATTATCTCTCTTTGATCCCCTTTGATTCTGCCTCCCCCCGTCCGAGATGCTGTGCTCTACTATTTTCAAGCTTAAGCTATCGGGAGCTTGGGTCCGCAAAAACGAGTATGGCTAACCTCGGGCGTATCCTCTCGCGGGCCACGGCGAAGCCCTATAGAACTCACAATTTAGAGATCGAAGAGCGACCGTACCTCAATGAAAATGGACATGTCGACTTCAAAGAGGGAGACATTGAGAACCCGCATAACTGGTCAGCCGCTAGACGTTGGTACGTAACAGTATGTTCCGTCTTGCTCGTTGTGAATGCCACTTTCGCATCGTCGTCTGTGTCTGGCTGTTTTCCTGTAAGTATTCCTTTGTCGTCGCATTGGTTGAATGTCGTTAACCCGGAACAATTTAGAGCATTTCGGAAGAATTTGGCGTTTCCGAAGAAGCGGCCGGGCTCACCATCACCCTTTTCCTCCTGGGCTATTGCGCCGGGCCTCTCATTTTCGCGCCGCTTTCCGAGGTACGACCCCTATAGCGGCCCCAGATCTTCGATCGAAGTAGGCTGACGTGTTTCAAATAGTTCTACGGGCGAAGGTGGATTTTTTATAGCACCTTTTTGCTGTACATTGCGTTCAACTTTCTCTGTGCCTTCGCGCCGAATTTCGGGAGCCTCCTCGTCGGCCGGTTCATGACTGGCACGTTCGTGAGCGCCCCTCTTAGCAATGGCCCGGGAGTAATGGCCGATCTCTGGGGACCTGTCGAGCGCGGAAATGCGATGGCCGTCTTCTCCTGCATGGTCTGGGTCGGACCGGCCCTTGGTCCAATCGTCGGGGGTTTCTTACAGCTCACCGAGGACTGGAGGTGGAGCTTCTACGTCCTGCTATGGCTAGGTGGTGGCACAGCATTGTTCATGTTTACTATCCCCGAGACTTTCGGACCTGTGATATTGGTGACTCGTGCTCGTCGTATTCGAAAGGCCAAGATCCCAGGTTACGAAAACGTCAAAGCCCCCGTAGAGGAGGGCGACCGTTCCCTCATCGGGATTTACAAGGTGGCCCTTACGAGACCGTGGATCATCCTGTTCGACCCTATCTCCCTCCTGTGTGCCGTCTACATGTCTGTCGTGTACACGCTTCTCTACATGCTCTTCTCCATCTACCCAATCGTGTTTCAGCAGAGACGTGGATGGAACGCTGGCGTTGGTGAACTTCCTCTGATCGGGACAACGATTGGGTCCTTCGTCGGTGCTATTATCGTCATATACGACTCGAAATACAAGGCAAAGAAGATAGCAGCAGGGGTGTCGCTCAAACCCGAAGATAGATTGACCTTGGCTATTATCGGGGGAGTTGGATTCCCCATCACTATGTTTTGGTTCGCTTGGACCGCCGAGTATACGTAAGTCAAGCGATCTCCTTTAACAACAAAGGCCTAGCTAACAGAAAGCAGTTGGATCCACTGGGCGGTTCCGACGGTCGCAGGAGTCTTTTTGGCCACTTCGCTTATGCTAATCTTTGTCGGATATCTAAACTACCTCGTCGATACCTATTTAATGTACGCCGCGTCCGCAATCGCTGTGAACACCGTCTGCCGCTCGGCTTGTGGTGCCGCGGCGCCGTTATTCACCAACTACATGTTCGAAGCGTTGGGCATCGGGGGCGGTGGTTCACTGATAGGAGGCGTCGGAGCGGTACTCGCCGTGATTCCGTTCGCATTCTATAAATACGGCGAAGGCATTCGCATACGTTCGAAGTTTGCGCCGACGAGCCCTAAGAAACCGGACGATGAGGAAGCCCAACGGCGCGAGAAAGAGGAAGAGATTGGGTCACCTCGTACCGACCTCCCGCCAATGTTGTCGTCATCATCGAGCACGGTGACAGATGAGGGAGGTGAGAAGCGGCGAGAAAGTCAGGACGATGATGACCAGAATGCATTAGGAGAACCGAGATTTGAGAATGTAGAATTTGGAGGACAATAATCATATTTAATGATATTTAACTATCGTAAAATAGATCTATCTGGATAGAGACATATCGATAAACATCAGATGATATGCAGATACTGGATAATGATCACGTATAAAAACCAGGTACATTATGTACCTATTTTACCATTCTCGCTACATACTAATGTTTTAGGAAGCTGATTCAGGAATATCGATCATTGAGTGATTGTCATATACTTCTTTTTTTATATAGTCTAATTTCAGTCTGTTTTTGCTAGTCGTGACAAACTACCATCAAGCTCCATTCACGCCATTAACACCATTCACACCATTCGACAGACTCTTATGGGTACCTGAGGAGGGCGCTCCGTTGTTTTCTGTCACATTCTTCCCCTTGGTCGCGCTTGCACCGTTGGCGTATCTCAATTTAGCATCCTTCGTCATACCGTTGTGGGTGCCGTTGAACTTCATCTTCGAGATACCGTCGTACCCCTTGATGCCCGTGGCCTTTTCCAGACGGGTAGCAATTTCCTCGTCGACTTCTCGGAAGATGGCAATCTGCCGCTTGATGAACTCTGGCTCCTTGCAGACCTCCATCTTCCCAGTTATATTGCCGATAAACCTCTCGCGGGCGGGCTCGTCCCACACCTTTCGCCACAATGCTCTTGGGGCGTTGAAGTCCTCTGGTCGGATCTCGGATAGGAACGTGATGGCCTCTCCAGTAAAATGACCATGTGTATTATCAAGATCAACGGAGCGGGACCGGAACTGGATAGGGTCGATGGAGCTCAAGTAGTTGGGTCGCGCTCCCTGATTGTAGAATGCCATTGAACCGTCGCGCTGGAAGTTGCCAAATTTGAAGCCTGTCCGGGCCGCGTTGACGGGGAGCTGTTGATAATTGACGCCGATTCGATGACGATGAGTATCCGGGTACGAAAACAATCGCGATTGTAGAACAGGATCAGCGGACGGCTCAATGCCGGGAGGCATGTGAGCAGGGTTGAAAGCAACCTGCTCAATCTCTGCGAAGTAGTTTATGGCGTTTTCGTTCAACGTAAATTCGCCAATCTTCTTTCGCGGGAATTGGCCCTGCGGCCAGACGTGGGTCAAGTCAAACACATTGATCTTCTGCTTCTCCCACACCTCCTCAGCCTGCTTCGCCGTCATGGTCTGAATCTCGACGTTCCATTTCGGATACTCTCCACGCTGGATTGCTTCGTACAGATCCTTCTGTGAGTGGTCGGCAGATTTGTTACTGGAGTCTTGCTGGGTGATGAATTTGATACCCTGTTGAGACTTGAAGTGAATCTGGGTGTAAACCCAATCGCCTTGTTTATTGACCAACTTGAAGGAATGTCCTGAGTATCCGTGCATAAAGCGGTATCCATCCGGGATGCCTCGATCTCCCATGAGGATCATGACTTGGTGGACGCTCTCTGGATTATTGCAGAGGTAATCCCAGAACATCGTGGAGTCGTCAGCATGTGTAAGGTGCGTAGACGGATCCCGCTTTTGTGTGTGGATAAAATGAGGGAACTTGGCCGGGTCTCTCAAAAAGAAGACGGGCGTGTTGTTGGCGACAAGGTCCCAGTTGCCATCCTCTGTCCTGAACTTGACAGAGAACCCCCTTGGATCACGAGCGCAGTCGTGCGAGCCGGATTCGCCGCCTACGGTAGAGAACCGTACTGTGATTGGGCATTTTTTCCCTTTGGTCGAGAAGATATCGGCAGAGCACAGCTCCGGAATTGGGTCGGTGCATTCGAAGAAGCCGCTTTACGGATATTCACGTTAGTTCTGAAATTGGGAATATGAGATGTGATGGAGACATACTGAGCACCGCTCCCTTTGGCGTGCACCACGCGTTCGGGGATGCGTTCACGGTCGAAATGAGATAAGAGGTCGATCAGATGGAAATCCTGTAACAGGAGTGGTCCGTTTTCTCCCACCCGCTGAGTCTCGTATGGATGAGGCATAGGTACGCCGTTGCTACATTGGTTAGCTGACGATTACGACGGCTAACAATCATTCTAACGTCAAATGATAACAGGACTTGGTTATACGAACCTCGTGGCGTAGAGGGCATCCTTGGAAGCCTTCTGACGGTCTTCCTCGTATGACGTGAACTGGTTGGCCACATGGCTACTGAACGAAGTGTCTACAGACGGTGCCATGTTTAATAATGTCTAGCCTGTTCAGTGGGTATCTCGAGCGCGTATCTGTACTGTAGATTTAAATAGGAAGGATGTCTTGTATTAGGTATATACCGTAAGAAGTCTTATGTATGCTTTATGTCCGATTACATGACCCGAGTCGTTGAAATCCATACCTTATATAGGTTCGGAGATGGGCAGGTAATGAGCACATGACGTTCCCGTGGCTGTATCCAGCAGCAGAGCTCACCCGGCCGCCACAGCTGCTTTGTCTCCCTTACAGTTGGCCTCGTATTGATCGAAGGTTAGTGCAAGGCCCCAGTCTTCATACTGAACGAGGCGAGAATTCAATGACGACATGTAGATGAGACTGTCGCCGTCGTACTATACACACACACACACACAAGTTAGTTTGACCTTCCAGGGAGACTTTGATGGAGATAAAACTTTGGTGATTGGCCGAGTGCCTCCTTTATTTCTTTCATGCGGAAATCGATGACGCGATCATATGCGAATGAATCCAAGTTTACTCATTGCGGGGTGAATAAAACTTATGCTTTGGTCTCTGCTTCGGCTTCGGCTTTGGATTCGGTATTTCTACCTGATCTTCTGACATGGGCAAGTCTCGGGTTTGTCGAGTCAGTTGAGGTCTTCTCGGCGTTCGGGCATCTTCAGGCGGCATCGACGTAGAGATGGAGCTAGCTAATATCAACAAATGGAATCATTTTCGCGAGGCACATTTGTCTTCCCCAGATCCATGTCTATCTACGTAGTTGACGTTGATGTATCCTGATGTATCCTGTCCGTCGTGTCAGGATGTGAAGCCAAAGCTCTCTCTTTGGTAAGATGGGCGAAACGAACCGTTGAGAATTCGTTATGCATTCAGCAATCGGGGAGACCTTGAATAGATAAAAGTACCGTATTTAAGCTGATGCTGTTCAATCAATTCAAATGAAAATGGCTGAACTTGTTTAACTTTAATCGCCAGAGTCTGTTGAAGCAACAGTTAGATGCTCTCTATTGCATATAATGAGACGTATATGCTTTAATAGTAATATAATACTGGTTAACTGACTGTCCTCATTGGTATTGTAATATGTATCTAAGTTATATATTTACATAAGCGACTGTGTATTTAGGTCTCTCATTATTTCTTTTCAAACGCGTATTGGAAACATCATATCTTAAGCCACGAAAGGACCCATTACTCAAGTATATTCGGATGATCGAAAGTATCCCATAAAGCTTAGGTAGTTATACGTTAATCTAACCATCGACATACGAGAGCCGCACCTTGGCGATTGTTCGGGTCTTGGAATCCATTACCAAGCACCAAGCTATCCTCCATCGCCTTCTAATGCGCTCATCGATGCTAGTACGACGCTACTACGTTTAGAAGGCTTCGAGAATGAATGCGGACCCTATCCGCATATGATTCAATCCAACCTTCCCGCGATATCCCGGATCCCAAGCTGTGCCTATCTGATTACCTACCTAGATTGCCGATCGCTTCCACGAAGACGGACTTTATGCCGTGTTCTGGTGAATATCGCCACTTGTTGAGCTCTGCACGTATGGCAAGTTATCGGATATTTTTCTGCGCCCATAGGAATTTGCAATCTTGTGTTCCCTCGCGAGTGTTGGTGATGGCTTCTGTTCAACTGCCGGTGGATGCATTGCAACCCTATGTCCCGCGTCGTCTATGAATAACAAATAATTGACAATTGCAACGAGTCTAGGAACCCACTTGACATGATCTGGTCATCTACGATATAAAGCACCCAAACTATACCATGCGTACGTAAGGAAGCTAGTAATATATCGGTTGTCTCGTTTGAGATGGGACTTTCGCAGCTTATTCTCAACCTCCGGCCCCCGCAGTCTTCCGGGCGGGTGATGATTTATCTGTCTCCAGGTTGGGGAATACATGTTGTCCATTGACATGCTTGGCCGAGGCTTAGTTGCCTAATGAAGCTGTTCCAAGCAAGCTTGATTATGCTTACTGTGTATTGCGTTGCATTGCGCGGACGTATGGGGGGCATGGGAAGCTGGAAACCGTGGATATTCTACTGAGTCGTTGAGACTACTCCTAACTGCCAAACGAGTGATCAGTGTCACCCGACTTGCGTCGAATACGTCGTGCAGATCTATTATCTAAACCCTCTCAGCCCTTCGAGGTTGTATAAGAAATGGGGTCCCATCACCTCGACCGTCAAGGAGTGTCACATCTCTTTAGGGATACTTGCAGAGCTAGCTAGCCACTTACTTTCGCCGCAAGGATTCAGGAGACAAGCATATTGGGTATTTTCAGTCGTTAAATATGGCTACTAGCAACGAGCCTGCGGATCCCCTTGCGAAGGGCATCATTGCGACGGCGAAGCAGTCATGGGGTGATCTCTTCCGGTGGAAACAGAGGGTCATCGTCACGAACGAGCTCGGCGAAACCCACACGGAATGGCAGTCTCCCGAGAAGCTCAAGAACCCAATATCCCTTTTCATGCAGCTGAGTGCTAGGGACTGGACCTACTTTCTCGTAGGGCTCTTTGCTTGGACCGCCGACGCCTTCGACTTCCACGCGCTTGCGATTCAAACTGTCAAGCTGTCCAACTACTACGACCGCACCAAGACTGATATCAGTACTGCTATTACGCTGACGTTGCTTCTGCGGTCCGTAGGTGCCGGTACTTTCGGTCTGCTTGGAGACCGATTTGGTCGGAAATGGCCCATGGTCGCTAACTTGATCCTCCTGGGTAAGTCTTCAACAATGCCGACTGATTCTACCGGAACTCACGCTTTGGCGGGAAGGTCTCTTGCAAATTGCCACCATCTATAGCGCCACATTTGAACAGTTCCTAGCTGTCCGATCCTTGTTTGGTCTGTTTATGGGCGGTGTCTACGGGAATGCTGTCGCCATGGCGCTTGAAAATTGCCCGTCAGTCTCCCACGTCCTATCGAGCATTTGCGTAGCGCTAATACATCACCGATAGGACTGAAGCGCGAGGTTTAATGAGCGGCATTCTGCAGCAAGGTTACGCTCTGGGGTATGTTCTCGCCGCGTGCGCCAACCTCGGCGTCGGTGGTGAGACGGAGACCTGGAAGATTGTCTTCTGGATTGCGGCCGGTCTTTCGATCGCCGCCGGTATCCTCCGTAGCTTCTTCCCCGAGTCGAAGCAATTCCGAGAGGCTAAGGCAGCTGGTCACCACATATCGGCAGGCGACTTCTGGACAGAAACGAAGTTAATGTTAGCTAAGGATTGGCGGATGTGCGTCTACTGCGTCATTCTGATGACCGGGTTCAACTATTATGCCCACTCGAGCCAAGACAGCTACACTACCTTCATGCTAGAGTCGAAGGAGCTACCGAACGATGCCGCCACTCGTGCCAGCATCCTGATGAATACGGGGGCCTGCTTTGGCGGTACCATCATCGGCTACCTGTCACAATTTATCGGCCGTCGTCGGGCTATTGTCGGCGCTGCGTTGATTAGCTGCTGTCTTGTTCCTGCTTGGATTCTGCCCACGACAGAATCGGGCTTGTCCGCTTCCGGATTCATGATACAATTTTTCGTCCAGGGCGCCTGGGGCGTCGTCCCTATTCATCTTAACGAACTGTCGCCGCCTGCCTATAGATCCACCTTCCCAGGTCTCGCATACCAGCTCGGCAACATGGTCTCTTCGCCGGCAGCCCAGATCGTCAACGCCATCGCGGAAAGCCACTTCGTCACTAGTAGTAGCGGGAAGCTGGTGGATGGGTACGGCCCGACCATGGGAATATTCCTGGTAATCGCCGCTCTTGGTATCGCGGTCACGGCTGCGCTAGGTCCAGAGAAGCGTGGACGGGCATTTGAGCACGCCGGGCCTGCTGGCGCGAATATTCACCAGGACGTCGAAAAGGCTGTTGACCTTGCGTCCCTTGCTGACTCCAAGATTAACGTTGCTGCAGAGGTTGAAAGGAGGTGATGGGAGGGTTAAGCGGAATGCTGGTTTATATGAGTTGACAATGGAAAAGCAACTATCTGGGGTTGATGCCATGGATGTAGGAAAGGAAGGAAGATGAGTTTATCCTCAAGCAAATAAATAATGGCCCTACATTATTACTACATTGCAGCACAGTTCTGGCGAGGTCATCTTAGGAAATCAGAGCATCACGGTGTTGTCACTTCCCATAGTCATCTCTAATCATGAGCCACCAGATCAAGGTATACTACATAGGTACCCAGGCCGTCGTCCGATTCTATTTTATGTATCACATAACAAGAATATACCTATGCCCGGCACATTTTAATCTATCTACCTAGGTAGTCTGCCATATGCGGTTGTCTTCCGCCATGGGGCCTAATGCGTGCCTGGAGCAAGCAAGTAGTACCTCTTGTCAAAGCCTAAGGGGTACAGGTAATAAATCAATGACTGATTCTGTCAAAGTTGGCACGCCGTGTACATTTAGTTGAGTCAAGGAAGTCGCGGTTTCCCATCTTCTGATTCTGGCTATTTTCAGGCTTGTTGCCGGGTTACCCTCTGATCTGCCATTTTGTTCGCCGCATGCTGATTCTGATTGTCAGTAACATATCTGAGGTGCACATCAGTTTATTTATCTTCGCCGTGTGGGAATCATTACCTGGCAATCACTACCCACAACGCCGTCGCTTAACTGCCAGGTAAGTACCTCTTCCAGCCTACCAAATTCTTTCGCCGTTTCTCTTGTTAACAACATCTTTAGAGATTCTATCGCTTCAACCCAGACAGGTTCGTTCGCCGAAACTTCGAGAACGACTAAGTCTTTGTCTCCTGTAAGTTATCCTTCTGATTGCTTCACGCAAACACCATCTTCCCCGGCCCATTTCACGCGACTTCTTGGTCCCCTTTTCGCAATGTGCACTAGGCACCTTTTTGTCAAACCACAAACCTCCGTCTGTAGCTGCGCCTGCTGTTGATACTTCGACAGCAGCGTGGTTCTTACATCTCACTGCACCTCAATATTTTATCATGGATTCACTAAAGAGAAGCGATCACTACATCACCTACACCCGTGAGAACTTACAATTTAGACGAGACCATTCTTTCAATATGCTGATGAATATTATAGCCGAGTTTTTGGCTTCAGATCCTAGTATGCTTCTCCTGCTAGCATAGCAAGGCAAGATTCCATTAACCACTATACAGGCGAGCTTCCTTACCGGAATTACGACGACCAGTATTATCCCCCCACACGAAAGACTGCCGAGGAGAAAGCGAGGATCGCAGCTGAATATTATCAAAAGAACGGCATATCACTTGCGCGCCTGTGGTTGGAAGCGAATTCCGCCATTGATAACTATCGTCCAGAGGAGTCGCACCAAGAATACTTGAGACAGATTTGCAACCTCGCATGCGGTAAGTAGAAGCACAGATATTGATACGTAACTCGGGATTACATGCTGATAGAAAAAACAAAACAACAGAGATGATTCCAACCGAACGAAAGATGCAGCGAGCAGATGCCAATGAGCTGGCCCGAGCCAGTCTCCATCTCTGCAGTCTGCTTGGGATCACCACTCGTGATGTCGGTGTCCAGACTGTTGAGACC
Source organism: Hypoxylon cercidicola (assembly GCA_022578845.1). NCBI lineage: Eukaryota > Fungi > Ascomycota > Sordariomycetes > Xylariales > Hypoxylaceae > Hypoxylon > Hypoxylon cercidicola. Next base: position 168,110 of record MU399523.1, read on the forward strand.
AAACCTTCCAAGTTCAACCCGGAGGCTGCGATCTTCACACCCATGGTGACTCCTACCAAGGCGGCCCTTCCTACCAAGGCTAAGGCCGTCACGAGCCGTACCCAGAGCTTCGAGGAGCGCTGCCAGAAACTTGGACTTCGTTTCGTATCGCCCCCGCCTACCACACCCGTCGCGATTTTTCAAGAGCGCTGCAAGAAGAACGGTCTCCGCGTTTCGTCGCCTAAGAACTAGAGCTGGAAGGAGGGAGGTATGCGAGCTACTCCACGGGGGTGTTTGTGATGTCTTGCTGTAGACGTATCGGCGGACACACGTACCTGACAGTTAAGAACTGTTGACACGGCGAAGCAGTGCTTCATTCCTTTATGTCGATGTCTGTCATAGGTTCTAGCAGATGCCCTGTTCGTGGATATGGTGAAGTGTGGCTAGTCGCGAGAGAAGATTCCAGGGGAGGGCAGGGATGCAAATGTTCATCTGGGGGTTGTTCCTCAATGCATCTCACTGTTTCTACCTTAGGTAGTCGTAGCGGCTGAATGCGAACAGTTTGATCCCGCTTGATACTTGCCTTAACTTACCTATCTGGTATATCCATAGGCATATCCATGGGTCTGGATAAGCCAAACGTACGACGTGACACCTAAAACACGCAAGCCACTAACTTTAGGGAACGAGAGGCTGGCGCTACTTTCTCACACTTGACCAAGCTCGTATTCCATCCGCCCGAGGGATTCTCTGCTGGATTGATGGGTCCCTGAGAATGCTGAGGCGAAGATTAGCAATAACGGAAGCATCCCGCATTGACAGCTTGTTGACCTTGTGCAGGCATCACCTCAGTAGCGCAGCGCGCTCACCGACTTAACGCACGATGAACGGTAACAATAACAAAGCATCTTACATTAGATAGCGAACATCTAGACCATGAGATGAGGTATCGTCAAAAGAAACCTTGGACGAAAGGTCCACCTATAGTGCCCCTATATACCTTACCGTATCCCTTCTACTATGTATATACCTACCTACTGTAGATACAACATTGTAAGTACAATACATACAATACACATGCAAGCACGGTGACAGGGTCTTACCTAGGAATCGCCATTCATGGCTTACTCCACTAGCCAGTACGATTGGATCTGATCTGTGGCATCCGATGTGACCCATCTGCCCGTGTCCTAACAATGGTGACACGCAGCTCGGCATCGTTACCGGCCTCCCACTCTCTTCCCTTGGGCGATACGTTACTGAGTTTTCGACAATATGATACTGATCCTTTTTGGATCCCCTTGCTGTCGAATATCTGAGCCGCCAAGACATACGACAATGCTTATTATCATTATTATTATCATTATTATTGGAATCCTCTGAAAAGGGCAAGTTACTAATAGATTTGATATATGACAAGATAAGTAGCCCCACGGCGATAAGGAGTCCTAGGCGGGCCAAGCCGGTGAACAGGGTCTATCGGGGCTGCAAGGATACCTAAGAATAAGAGAATAAAAATGCAGGGTTATCCTAGCGTGTACGCTAAGCTCGAAGCCGACCGAACTTCCCGACCTGTACACTAGGTCGAACTATCACCACCCAAGCCACCATTAGTTAGCCACGAGCAGTTAGGTCTTTCCTGTCAATTATTCAAGTCTGTTTGATAGCTAAAAATCATGCAGATCACTGTAATAACTGTTCTTGGATATTATCATTTTACGGATAAATCTGCCGAACGTTGACATGTTCCCCCTGAACATCCCTTGCCTCATTTATTCTAGTACGTACTTGGACTATGTTGGTTGCGGGTACTCCCATTAAATTGCATGTTCTTTTTTTTTCTTTTCTTCTTCATAGCGACTAAATATCGGCACTACTTGTACTCGAGACTCCTTGTACTCGTCGGCGGCGTGTCGAGGGCGAGTAGTACGAATACCAGGTATGTCACAAATGTCACTAACACCCAATCAGATTCTTGTGTCGCCACCGTCAGTACGCATCTCAACCCGCTTATAACTGCTCACAATTGACTTGTCAGCTTGTCTCGGGGAGGCTTGAATCTCTCCCCCCCACCGCATCATGCATGTAATGTTTTAACATCATTTCGGAACACAAAGGCGCTCTTAGCCAAGCCGCCGTGACGAGCGGAGCTCTCACACTCGGAGATAGTGGACTACCCAAGCTGTTCTCTCATTCGAGCGTGAGGTATCCGAGTAAACCTCCTTAAAACAACTCTTATAGCGAACGCGAACCTGCTGACTACACGCATGAGTGCTGCTGGATTACGTTGGCCTGACCGGTTCTCTGGTTAAGGGGTTATGCAATTACTATCGCACCAATGCCGCCAATGCAGACTTCAGCCTTTGCGAAAAGCGCCAAGGTTTGGAATATTTGGCACTACTGCATCTCTATGGAGTTCCAACGCAGGGAGGTACCGAATCAGGTCATCCCCTTTGCGTCGCCCTAAATCTGGGGGGTCCCAATGAAGCGTCGTTCCGCCTCTTTTTCTCCCGCCCTCTTGCGTGCCGTTGCTTTAGTCACGGCTTCTACGATCAATGCGCAAAACCTGCACAGCACACCTTGGAGAACAGGCGGTCTCCGAGGTGTTTCGTGAGCAACTTGGATAACTCACCTGTTGCTCTAGACCTCGGGACTTCACCTGGAATCGGTCGAGAGGGGCCGATTAGATTAAAGTCGATGAATTAGTAGCTGCAGGCCCGGTCGAATCGTAGCCTCGAGGTTCCTTAAAAGGAATCTGGGAGGGCTCCAGGACGAAGCCATGCGATTGGGATATCGACTACAGGGATGTCGGAACCCATGCATCGTGAAAAGGGGCCAATCAAGTTGCGAGCACCACACACTAAGGGTAATGTTCCAGAATGTAGGCCCTGTCCTGATAACCTCCCTAGCTGCCTAGGAGGTAGCTATCCTACCTGGTAAGCTACCCTCCCCCCCCACGTTGGTATTTTCTAGGTCGACCGATACAACATAATATACCTATCGTCCCCAACTCGCCCATGAGACAATGCGAGGCTACGTCTCCATCTCTGTTTGTTCGTTTCAACCTCTAAAAGGACACGAGATCGTGCGGAAGCATCTTACTTATTCTCCTACCCATGACCGACCTTACCGCATGAGTCTTATACTTCCGATTCCTAAAATCTGGGGAGCAGCTCCGGGGCCAGCGCCGCAAAAAGCATGTGTCAGACGCCACAAAGCTCGTCGATTGTCGGATTTTAAGTACTAAATATCAAGGTCGTGCTCCCCTCCCTCCGAGACTTCGTAACTTCGCATACTGGACAATTGATTTCCTCCTATTAAAATTTACGAACATCGTTGTTTCGGACTATCGTTCTCGGGCAAATACTTCAACGTTTTGATGCGAGTCTAGGATAGCTCGCATTGTTCTCAGACGGTTGGGGTTTTATTCTTCTTTGATCACACCTCGATATATTCGCTGGGTCCATCTGCGAAGTTCCATCCGGAGTAACCTGCTTCTTTCGACGAACAAATAGCATCTGCCCCTGAACAACCCTCTGCGACCCTCGACGGATACACGTAACCAAGTCTGGTCTCTAGCAGTCCGCTATAGGAATTCTTCATCATTAGGCTTGCGGCCGCTCCTAAAACGTCCGTCCTCGTTACGGGGACGGATTATGCTATGTGCAGATCTTGCAACTACTAACGAAACCTCTCGACATCATCAAATAATTTCTAAATTGTCTTTATCGGACAGACGTTCTCGTAGCGTTAGACCATAACGTAGCGCATTTCTCTGTTCTACTATAGACGTTGTTTCCTAACCGGCTGGGCCGGAGATCAGACTCACTTCGTCCGTCATGTCTGGACGCAGTGCGTACGTGAGGAAGAAGATCACCGAACCGAGGCCGGGTGTGAAGTCTTCGGGAGGTGGTCGCTATTATGAGCGGGATGACATTTCCGTCAGCGACTCGGTGGTGCCGCAAGGCACCGGTTATGGTACCACGAATGCGCGGTTCCTCAAGTTCTCGGAGCCGGTGCGGGACGCCGAGCTGACAAACTATCGCACCGAGATCACGTCCTTCAGCAATATTAGCAGCGGAAGTCAGAGCGGCGGGAGCGAATCGGGGAGGAGGGAAGGTAGCCAGCGTCACGGGCCGATGGCCGATTTCGCGTACGCCAGGGCGAGGAAGCCAGTGTTGAGGACAGAGGATGTGTCAGGCATCGAGCGGTCCGGTTTCCGAAGCGCCGTGGACAAGAAGAGCGACGAGTTCCGTAAAGGGCTCACGAAAGCCTTCACGTTCGGGGCAAAAAAGAAGAAGGCCGTCGACTTGTCCAGGCCCGAGTCTTCGGCCACCGTCAGACATCATCCCGATATCGACCCCTTCGACCCGAGCGAGATGCCTATCATGCCGGCGCAAAGTCCGCCCGTTGGGCATTTGGTATGGGACCCGGAATATCAGCAGATGATTTCGCCGCCGCCGTCTACCAAATTACCCCCCATTCCTCCCCCGTCTAATACGCCTCCGATCAAACGTTGGATTGGTGGCGGGAGACCCGTTCAACGGTGGAATAAGCTCCGCAAGGATCCTGAGCTGTGGGATCCTAACGGCGACGTTCTGGTATTCTTTGGCCGCAGGGGACAGATGCCGCGGCCGAACCCGTCTTTCCGTCTCTCTTCTCACATTATTGAAGCGACCGAGTCTCGTTTTCTTGTTACTCTCCTTCGCGAAGGGTCTACGGAAGATGAGTACGACCCACGAATGCACATGCCGCCGTCGCCCATCGGCGCGCCACCGATGTTACGACCGCACGGATCACATGCGCAGCTTGGGTATGGTCTGGGTCGCAACGGCCAACCGACGCCTCCAGTCTCCGAAGATACGAACCTCGCCGACGCCGATGGCCAGATCTCGTACGAGATGTTCTTCCCCACGCCGCCAAATTTGAGCAAGCTCGAGGCGCATCGGCACGCTATCACCACGCGCAACGTGTTTGCTCTTCTGTATCACGCTTCGCTAGTCGGCTTGTCACTTTTCCAGGCGCTATCTGACCTGCTGGCTCGTCTCGCCGCTTACATGCCGCCCGAAGCGGATAACGTCGGTACTATCCTCAATTATCTCTCAGCTCGCGGCATCGATGACGCTCGCAACGACGCAGAAACTGCCGTGTCCATGCTAGCGTGGTCGGAGACTCCCGAAGTGCGGTGGGAGGAGGGATGGTGTGAGGCGTTCGTGCATTGCGCAGGCATGTTCTCTCGATTAGAGGCGTGCGCTGACTTCAAACACGTCACGCCGATTACGCGAGCGCTCCTGGAGCGGGGGTGTCTAGAGACCCAGCTTCGGGTACAGGCTGCCGAAGAGCGCCTCGCCGAGTTTTCCTTCGAGGACATCTGGCCGACTCATGGCCCGGCAGCGCGTGGTCCTGCTCGAGACGCCGCCGAGCGCTTGCGGCAGCTTTTCGTAAATCATTATGCCAAGACGCACGGAGATTGGCCTCCACCCGACGCCGGTGCGAGAACAGTGGAAGGAGAAGAAATGTGGCTGACGAGGACAATGGCGAAGCAGATGCAAAAGGACTTTGGTGCGCTTTACGACTACCTCATCAACCGAGACATCGTTTGGGACGAATCCGAGACCAGAAGCAGTCGGAAGTGGATGATGGTCTCAGAGAGTGGCAACAAGTCGTTCGACCCTGATACCTCGGACCTCCCCCTTACGGACATGCTGATCGAGTTCGACAACCGCATGCGATTTCCTCACATCCCGCATCCGTACCCCCTGGTCCCCGAGTCCATCTCGCCGACTCCGCCCTTGTCAGGTCGCGAGCGGTCTAAGAGGGATAAGCATAATAGCTCAAAGCAGGGCGCCGACGACCGTATAATTGAGCGCCGCGCGCAGCTTGCCTATACCGAGGCCACCAACATCTACATCCTGGGATCCGACTTTACGCAATCCGACCTCATCGAGAGCTTCGTTAAGTTCGAAAAAGCAGACCAAATTGGCGCTGTTGACCCCTTTGTCGCCCGCCGCGGCCGCTGGGTGCTCATATACGGTATTCTGCAGACCCTGGCCAGCGTGTCCGTCGACTCGCCCAACGTCCGCTACAAGGACAACGTCACGTATCACCTCTCGCCCCGTTTCAAGGGTACCAAGGCACCCCCGTGGAAGGGGGCCTCAGCGCCCGCGGCCGAAGCCTCCCACGAGCTCTCGCACTGTTGGGTTGTTCCCCGGACCTGGCAGAACGGGGGCGGCGAGAGCGCCGACTCGGACACCTCGGTCACGTCGGGAACCGACCCCGTGCTGCGCATGATGCGCGCGCAGGCGCAGAAGTTCCCGCGGCCCCCCAAGACGGTGACAAGCCGATCGACCATCAGCAGCGGCTGGCACAGCACGCGCAGCGTGCGCTCCAGCACGACGACGAATACGGCGCCGTCGCGGACGCCTACGATGTGGGGCGGCTCGTCGGCCATGAGCATCTACTCGGACGACGCGTCCTCGAGCGTGCGCGCGCCGTCCGTCGTCAACCTGCCAATCCTCCCCGGCCTCCCCGGCCACGGCCACAAGAGCTACGCGCAGAGCTCGTCTCGCGGCCCCCGGAGCGAGCGCAGCTACACGACGTTCGGGCCGGCGGCGGGCCGCGTCGACGAGCCCAAGTGGCCCGAGCAGCAGCAGCAGCAGCAGCCGCAGGGCATACGCCGGACCAAGGCGCCCGCGCCGCTGGAACTGAACACGGCGCCCATGCAGATGGACAGGTACCTCGCCGACAGCCACAGCCCCGTCAGCATGGATGGCAGGGGCGGCGGCGCGCCCATCCTGAGTTCGAACAGCTCTGACGGGCTCGGCCCCGTGATTCGCGATTTCGACGAGCTTGATTCTGTGGTGGAGGAAAACAGCTGAAAGAGGGAAATGCTCTTCCCTTTGCCCTGCGGGGCTACGTTTGCGGGAGTCGGCGACCGGGATGACGTCCAATCCGGACGAGCACTAAATCGGTTGAGGCTTCTGTTCCGTAACGCGATGCGAGGAGCCCATTCCAGCTGGGATCCGACACGACCGTGATGCGTGACGACATGTATGAGGTGGACGGAGCGCGGAGTGCAGAGAGACATAATACCCAGTTAGATATCGCGAAGCTATGCTAGTAGTGTATGGTCAGGTGTAGGTGTTCTAGACGTAGTGGTTCGTAGTAGGACATCAGGTGTTCAAGATATATTTGTTATTAAAGAGATACTTGTGCGGTGTGGTGGAAACTCACCTTTGGAGTTTGAAAGCCTACAGAATTCTTCTATTTCCTCCCGCTATGCCGTCAAGTACAAAGTCACCGAGCACAACGTAAAGGAGCATATCCCGCAGCTCGGCAATGACAACGAGCTAACCAACTCCCCAGGCTGTCAATCATTCAATACCCCATTCTATCGCTACTTCGCTTCGAGGATTCTCGTAATAGTTCCTGACTATGCGACGTAGCCGCTACCATTTAAAGGAGTTTGACAGACGTAAAAGTATTTGCCGCAAGTCTTCGAATGTGCTGTCCGACGAAGCCCTGTCCAATTCCTTCTCTACGAAAGCGTACGGGTGCCAGGGGGGTTGGGGGCTGAAGACAGGCCCACGCACAAGCCCGCGGTAGTCGTGCCCATAAGTACATGATCTCTCGCGTTGAAAACACCACTGTCCCCAGTACGCTTCGAACCTCTTCCTCGTGAACCACTTCTTCAGCTCGTCTAGGGAGACTCGCGCCTGCTCGCGGCCGGGAGAAAGGCTTAGGCGGACCGAGCACTGGTGCTCCGATATCTGCTTGAGTTGGGACTCGGCAAAGTCGTAGAACGCCAGGACGTGGTCCGGGTGGATAGGCGCGCTGTTGCTGTTGAAGATATACAACGTCCCGCTATTCGGTTTCGTTGACCAGACACGCTCTCCCTTCTCGTCTGTGATAGTACTGGCCGCGAAGATCCGACCCGCGTAGTTCCTCTTCCCGTCGTCCGCCAAATGGGCCGCGGAAGATGCCTTGAATTCCCAGGGGAGACCCGCGAGCCCGGCCAAGAATAATGGCGACCCGGCATCCGACTGGGAACAGTGAACGGTGAAGACGTCTTCGACGAGGGGCCAGGTCTTGGCCTCTCTCATGGACGACAGACGCTGGATGTCGGCTTCGCAGCTGATCTTGGTGGCTACCCGCATCCTATACTCGTGATCCGAGTTCTTGCTCAACCATTTCCCCGGAAATCTCGAGTCGTTGGCGATGACGAAATCCGAGGCGCTGTTCTGGACGAAGTCCGTGACGGCCCTGAAGTCTTTCATCGACGCGTCTTGCGGGATGATGGTATTGTCCGAATGGTTGGCCACGAAGCCGCAGTAGAGAAAATTACAATAGTAAAATGGGAGCAGTCCAGGCCTCGACAGCGCGGCAATGGACCGGTTGAACCGCTGGAGCTCCGGGCGAGTACTGTTCCGGCCATGGTACTCTAGAATGCCGTGAGCTAGCTTGCGATGGACTATTCCGAAACGATTGTCGTTTGGTGGGAGTAGGTTTTTAACGTCCATATCGAAAGCCTGGGCAACAGACAATGGCCAACATTCCTTGTTCAACCAGACGAATGATGGTGCTTTCGAGTCGAGATGAAATATAATTCCTCGAATGTGGTTTGGCGGTCGTTTGGAGTTGTCGAAGTAGTCCTTCGCCGAAGCGCAGAGCATTTCGTGCTGGGGTCGGTCTTGTGTTCGGCAATTCTCGGAGCAGTAGAGCGCTTCGTGACAGCCGTTGCATCTAAGCTGGGCATCATCTCTATCACAGAAATCACAACAAGTTAATGCCCCTTCATCGAAGATTGCTGACTTGAAGTTGGTGTAGTCGTAGAACGGCGGAGCCATTGCGAAGATGTACGGTCGGCGGTGTCTCGAGGAGGCCAAATACGAAACTAGAAATAGTACCGGATAAAAGCTGGAGTATTTTTGTATGACGATGCGTATTGGACTATAGGGATGCTTATATCCTAATGTAATCGTAAATAGTAACGGATGACACTTGGTGGTATTGACATAGAAGGAGGACAAGGTCGAAAGGAGGCAAGGATGTCATCAACCTAGATGTCTGTGGTACTTGATATGTGTTAATACATTCAGTTTCCACCTGTAACAGATTAATTCCATGGAAGGCTAAAACCGCAGTTCAGGGTCATCGGCAACCACGAACGGCTTCGTGCCTGCTACGTCCCCAATCGGTGTCTTACTAGTAGCCCCTATCATGCTGGTAACTGTCATCGCGCATATAGACAAAGTCACCACCTTATAACAGCTCTCGTTTCTTTCGAGGGTTAACCAACCTAATGTATGCATATATACATTAAATTCTTATCATTCCTAATAACTGTGAGATATATCATCTTCTGAAGGCGACTAGTCGAAATGGATATTTGAAATCAAAGGCAAGAGGGGGCTGTCGCGATGGTTACCTATTTTACATCATTGAATATGAGTGGAGGAAGATAGAGATGAGTTAGAAGGTCACATAGAAAATTTTCAAATCGGTGAGGTGAGTAGGTATTCAGCTCTAAATACCGATGATGGCCGTTTGCACGTATCCAATCTGTCATGAAAATAGCCCCTTTTTTTCTACAGCGGAGTTATCGGATATAATATAAGGAGACGTTCACACGGTAATTTGCTTAGTACTCCATGCTGCCTATCTAGATAGCCCCCGTGTTCTGAGCAATTTCTTCCTAGTACATACTCAACGTCTCGCCGGGTCGCCGAAAATATTTAAAGACGTAATTAGTCCTCCCAGCCTCCGTTACGAGGAGCTTGAAAACCATTCGCTTATGCCTCTCCCGCCGCCTCCGCCGCTTCTCGAGGAAACTGCACAGCGAATCGAAAAATTGCAATGTGTCCTGACGTCGACTCCTGGTTTCATAGACCGATATAGAGTCTATGAAGCAAAAAATAGCCACGCTTTCGTTACTGACTTGGTCTAAGACCTCACCAAGTAAGACCATAGTTTGCTCCAAGTCACCTTCGCGGATCTCTCTCATAAACTTCGGGCTTAGCGAGCTTACGTCGATGCATGAGGCCAGCTGCGGGTTGGTGATCAGTTGTGCGGTTAGACTGCGAGCCAGGTCGCACGCGTCCGCCAGTCTGCCTCGGTGGTTTGACTGGAGGCTGCAGAAGTAATGAAGAAAAACAATTCCCTTTTGTCCCCTCCGGAGATATTCGCTTGGGTAACGGGCACAGAGATGCGACAACGGCGAAATGGCTCCGGTATGCTCCAAGCGTCCTTGGACCAGAAGACTGGCCGTCTTCTTATCTTCCTGTAGCCAGTCTTGGAATTCAGTGCGCCTCGTTAATCCTGCTAGCTTATTCAGGCTGTCGTTCTCCATTTCCTTTGGCAACGCCAGTCTTTCGATATCCTTGGCGGATTGGGTCGCGTCGTAGGCTAAGTACCGGATCAATTTGTCGAGTTTCGAATCTGTAGGTGTATTAGTTGCGATATTAGTGATATTGTGCATTTGGTCCTTACTATGTTCTCCTATTCCAGTAGCGGTCGGAGCTGTTAAGAAGTTCGAGAAAGAACGGACGACATCGAGACCACAATTTCCCCTGCTTTGGCCGAGCTCTTGGGGCGGAGTAAGTCTCTTTGTAGTTTTGGCTTTCATGTTGGCTTCCTCCATAAGAACCTCGAGTGGCTTGGCCAATGCGTCTAGCTGTTGCTTGTGTCCCTCTTTTCGACATTAACAATCAAATCACCTTGATACCTTAAGCTACGCACCTTTGGACTCTGTTCTAGACCAAGTATAGATGACTAGCTCCTGCAGAAGTAACACCAAGGCCCAGAGGATATAGACGGTATCTTGATGTAAAGAAATCGTTAGTCGACGCGACGTATATAATTCCATGTAATCTTCGGCGCTGGCGAATGCATTCGTTATATAAGCGAGAACTCGAAGGCAAACTGGATCCACCCTTCTATCACTTTTATCATCCAACAGTTCCTGGCACGTGTTATCTTAGGCATCCCTTGACTGTCAATTTCTTTACACTCACCGATAGAACATGTTCGAACACCTCTAGAGAAGAGTTGGTCAGCCATTAGGTACCTAGTCAAATGGAGTAATTGGAATGCTTACCACACAAGCAGAGCGTCCCCGTTTCACATGGAAGTAGCCTGATCCACCCAACATAGCACTCTAAGTTGTCTCTAATCTTGAAGAGATACGAGGAAATGCTTGATCGTGTGGTGTAGACATTGTTTGAGCAACGTATTGCCTTTACCAATTTATCTCGGATTGAAAATTCCTTGCCTTCTAAAGGGTCATTCGAGGGAAGGCAATCGACGGCACTATCGCGGTGCGGCGAAGTGTAGAGATCGGACAAAGTGCTATTGAGCTGATTGATTACCGGCTGGGTCTGATTCCAGAGATCACAACTATGCAGATTAGAGATGCCTTTAAAGCAGTAAACGAGGGCTAGGAATACAGGCAACTAGTCAGATGTAGCGATTTTTGGACAGATACGTGTTGACCAAGGCGATCATCATATATAATGCCCCTACCAGAAGCAAGTGGTAACCTTTGATCAAGGAATGCTGCGGTGGGGTTTGCTGGTACTAATCGTGGTCCCCTGAGGACTGTCTTGCTCTGAAAGTGTATGTTGAATACTATACTTGTCGGCCCAGCGTCAATATTCGTCTCTTTCCTTTGGTCTATATGTTGTTGTCCGATCGTGATATTTCCTCCAGCGTCGTTACCTGCCCGTCCGTAGTTGTACAGGGTTCTGTTTTCAGTCGCCATAATCGAAGTAAACGACTAATCCACCGTGGGAGGTAAACGCCCCGTACTAAACGAGTGAGTACCTAGATCAAGTATACGGATACGAAAAGGAGAGCTTATGTCATTACTTGGCCTGGGAAGCCAACCCCCATCATCCATTGGCTTTTCGGTGAAAGGCCTACTTTCTTTTGTTCGCTATTGTAACCCGGTATCTTGCTCAGGTTTGAGGCTCAAGGCTGCACATCGCTTGTAGTTTAACAGGGGTGATCGCGGCTGACTATGATTTCGGTGAATGAAATCAAGACCTACATAACAGTGCGAGGTATATGCCAATCAAATCGGCTGCTTAATCTTCTTCCTCTCTCTAGTGTAGTCATAGCTAATTAAAATAGCATATTAAAAATGCCGTGTAACCCCATTCAAGTGATGAGGCGTCTTCCGCTCACAAGACTTGGGGGCGTGAGGACGGTGAGACCGAACCACACGGCATCATAAAACACCTCAGATGTAACATACCTCTCAGCCTGCATTTTGTGAAGGTTGCAGACTACCTACCTAGGAGGCTGCACTGATGCATGTAGCCCATCTGCATATTGAGTACATTAAGAATTTATTAGTGCTTTAATCTTCATGAGTTGTGCTCACCTATACGCATTTACCCGTGCCTCGCTTTTCTTGTAAGTATATGTTCCCCTACTACGATTTACTATAGACGACAGTACAAGGTAGTTACTAGCTCTTACACTTTATCATATTCTCCAGTCCAAGCCTAACGAGCAAGCTTGTTGCAATGTCAAATCATCCAAGAGGACCGAATAGCCATACTGGCCAAACCCCCAAGACCGACACTCGCCCCGACGGCGAAGTCAATGAAAAGCCACGCGATGCGGGATCTACAGAAGCTGAAATTGGAAAGCTTTCGAAAAAGGACGAAGAATCCGAAGTCAAGAACCGACTTGCCGCTCTTCGTGAAGCTCTCGAAGATGAAGAAGATCCAGAGGACATGTTATGGCGTGCAATACATCAACATCGTGATTGGAGAACAACGCTGGAAGAGCAACGCGAACACGCTGATATGCGACTGGCACAATCAAAAGCATATGCTGATTTAGTTGAGTACCGATTGCTTGACATAGAAGAGAAGCTCAGCAAAATCCTTGATGAGCCCAGCGGACCTAGCAGATTAAGAAAAGGCCCAGCTCCCCCATCGAACAAGTTAGAGATCAAGGAATTGGATTGGCAGGAGTTCAGGAAGTGCGTAGATACCGACACCAAAACCGGATCAAAAACGCAAAAGCATGTGCCGGAGTTGGACTCAACCCCGAAGCATGTGATTGAGATATTGATGGAAGAGCCAAGACTTGAAGTTGCGCGGACAACGACCAGGTCACATAGAGATGACGAACAAATTGACCGCACAGCAATTTCAGTAAATCACGACAAGTCCTGGGCTCCGCATCGAATTCGAATTAGGTCCCCCATACTTATCAAGGTCCTCGGAGAAGTTACCGGGTTGAGAACAGTGATTGGGCCCCATGGACACATTCTTGTGTTCCTTAAGCCATTCAAACTTCTAGTCACCCACGCTCAAGATCTCCGGAATCATCTTGAACGATTGCAGAAGAAACCTCTCGGCAAGTAGCTCAGCGGTATCCTAGAACTACTAGAGCTGACGAGAGGAACAGGATCTGAAGAAGACCAAGTCCGTACCGACGCCATCCAGAGTGCGGAGCGACCGGTGGTATACCCGGCCCCAGAAACCGAGGCAGACGAAGCGCAGAGCCACCTGCGGCTCCTCTGCGAAATGATTGACGAATATTTACAACCGAAATTAAAAAGGTTCCAGACGAAGAGTATTTCAAGTACAGTCTCATTCGATGATCTTTGGTATCTGTTTAGAACAGGAGATGAAGTGGTGACGACCGGCGCGAGCCAGATACAGCTGTTGGTGACACCGAGCTCTGGATTGACAGCGAGCTAATATAGGGCAGATTCCGTGTTCTTAAAGTGACTGGTGGCCGTGATATCCTGGTTCCATCCTCAGAAGCCCCTGCTAATCACGCCTCGAACAAGCTAAAGGATAAAGGATACTCGAGCGGATCATTTATCATAGAATGCTTTTACATCAACTATGATGGAAGCCAATACGGGCCTGTCAATGAAACGTTTCAGATTCGTAGATTTGATGGAGTCAGAGACGTTACCTCGTTACCGATCATTCCGCTGGAATTCAAACAGGACAGGGAAGACATCCGCACCAAACTCTTAGCAAGGGGTGAGAAGTTTGCTCAACTCTGCGATCCGTCTAGAACTGCGCACAAGCAGTATAGAGGTCTCACTCTTGACAAACGCCAAGAGCAGGTACGATACCACTACCAGTCTACTGCAGCATGCCCTCACTAATAACGACACCGTCAAGGTCGAGTCCGAGGTGATCATCGATTTTCAGCTTTCCTACATTGAAATACCTGAGAACAAGCCGGCAATCGGTGTTGATAATCTAGTTGACGATGATCCTCGAGAGCTGTTTGACACGTGGAAACATTGCAAGACTTGTGGGAACGCAGGATGCTGTGGCAACGATATCATCTACAATGACTTTGAGGTCGACCAAGATCAACGCTCGAGCTTCAAGAACCAGCGAAATTCAATTCTTGAGATTGTTGGACACATGGGCCAGTTGACACGTGATCAAATGGCCTTGCTACCACCCAAGGTCTTCGGTTTCGTCCTCCGAACACGGAGGTGGGCTACCTTCGACATCGATCTCCTCCAAGATGTAGAATACACAGACGGCTGGAAAAATCTTGTCATTGACGAGAAGATGAAGACAACTGTCCTTGCGCTGGTCGAGAATCACCAGCGGCCTCAAAACCGGGAGTCTCTAGTCGACGGTGCCCTTTCTGCCGTGGACCTTGTACAAGGGAAAGGCAGGGGACTCATTATTCTTCTTCATGGGGAACCTGGGGTGGGCAAGACGAGCACCGCCGAGTGCGTTGCTGACCACACAAAACGGCCGTTATTCCCTGTGACTTGCGGCGACATAGGCGACGACGCACTAAAGGTCGAAACCAACCTCGAGCGAAATTTCCAGCTAGCTCACAAATGGGGATGCGTCCTTCTACTAGATGAAGCCGAGTATGTGCGTTATTTGTTGCAGAAAGCACAGGCTAATCTTTGACCAGCGTATTCCTCGCGAGGCGGAATGTCAGCAACACAGACGTTGCCAGAAATGCTATCGTTTCAGGTGAGAGATTCGAGTGCTTCGTTTTATCAGAATATCCTAATAACGTGGTCGCCAGTCTTTCTCCGGAGTCTTGAGTACTACAGCGTGAGTTTGTGGACGCCATACTGTAAGACGGAGCTAATTATGATGAATGGGCAGGGCATACTTTTCCTTACTACGAATCGAATAGGCATAATCGACAGGGCCTTCAAGTCGCGGATACATCTCGCACTGTTTTACCCAAGATTAGATAAGGAGAGAACGCTGAAGATCTGGGAGAACAATCTGGATAGCCTGGCGAAAAGTCAGGACACTAACGCAAGAATTCAGGTCCAGAGAGACGAAATATTGAAGTATGCGAAGCGACACTACAAACGTTTGGAGAGGCACGAGATGCTCCCATGGAACGGACGGTATTTTGCTCTTACGCCATACATCGGTCCGTGCTCTGTGCTGATAACAAAACTAGACAAATCCGCAATGCATTTCAGACTGCCATCGCCATTGCTAAATACGAAGCTAAAGAAAATAGCAGAGCTCCAGTCTTAATTGCCGAGCACTTTATGAAGGTTGCGAAGACAGCAATGGAGTTTGACAGTTATCTAAAGGAACTCAGTCAAGAGAAGGATGATGCTCAACTAGCCAGGGAGCAGGAATTAAGAGTAGATGATTGGGATGAATATGATGCAGCCCCTCGAGGCCGCCAATTAGGCCACTTGGGAAACAGTGACAAGGTTTCTAGAAGGGTGAAAAGAACCATGAGGAACTCAGATGTTGAGACAGACAGTTCGGGCTCAGGGTCGTCAGGTGCCAACTCAGAGAGCGATGAGAGTGACAACAAGCAGAAGCGAAAGCCAAAGAGGAGGAAGAGATGATTGCGTGTTTAGGCTTCCCTTCTACCCAGGCTAGAGACGTGGTAGACAGGAGGGTAGGACATGGAGACAAGACAAGGGATAAGGAGTGGTTATCAGCAGGCTAGCGAAGAAAAAAATGCATTTGTGGCTTATGCCCGATAAATTGCCCGGTACCTCCCTGCCTAGATGACTTGGGTGTTTTCGATACAATTTTCATTGGCTTAGGTATATCGTAGATCGGGTACCCAGCTGGCTAGGTAAAAGCCACAAAGGCAGTGAGGCAATATTAGGTAGGTAGGTATGCGACACACAACGATTAGGGATGAGCGGTGGCAACCCTGTATAAATGCGGCTCGGTTCTTTGCCTCGACCCAAAGCCCGAAAGCGTACAACAGATGTCTTAGGTTTGGAAGAGCAAAAACATCTTCTTCATGCCATGTGGTAGTACTCGGGTATGGCTTCGCCCCGTTCATCTGGCTCACCGCTTCCCATACGGTGCCAGAAACTATGTTGCAATGCATATTGCACTTTCAACATCGAACCATGAGGCTCTCTAGGCAGTCGGTATGACGAGAGCCCCGTAATGGGTCTGCCTTGTGAGAAAGGACAGCTCCATATCGAGATAAGTACCACTGATTTCTTGTAACGTCCGGGTTTCAAAAAGTTGATACCGCAGTACTCAGCCATTTTTATGCGCAATGGATACGTACGGCCTCAAAGAAGTCTACAGCTCGGCCGAAGCCAAGGTGGAGTATGTTACTGTACTCCTTATATTATGAGGTCTTCCTAACTTTATGGCAGTATCGTGCTTCTTCACGGACTGCGAGGGGATATGCTAGGAACATGGACGAAAGATGAAGTCCTGTGGCCGAGAGACCTGCTCCCCAAAGACATCCCCGAGAGTCGAATTTTCCTCTTCGGCTTCGACTCTGGGATCGTTCACCGGGACCAGTCGAGCGTCACAAACACAGAGATCCATAGTGATGCGAATGACCTGTGCGCAAAATTGGTAGCCCAGCGGTCGAGTTCGGGAACTGTTAGTGAAGTCTCCTCAACTTGCGTCTTTTATTACTTTCTTTTCGACAAGCCTTACTAAGACCTACTCATCTATGACCCGCCAGGCGGATCGCCCTATCATCCTCGTTGCCCACAGCCTCGGCGGGCTTGTTGCG
Organism: Hypoxylon cercidicola; assembly: GCA_022578845.1. NCBI lineage: Eukaryota > Fungi > Ascomycota > Sordariomycetes > Xylariales > Hypoxylaceae > Hypoxylon > Hypoxylon cercidicola. The sequence goes on from MU399523.1 coordinate 185,078, forward strand.
GCCCAAGCCTTCGTACACGGAGAGCAGAAAGCCGAGACGTCTGACGCAAAATCGATTGCCAAGAACCTACGTGGTTTGGTATTTCTAGGAACACCGTTCAAGGGTTCCTCGCCAGCATGGCTAGCCGACGTTGCCAGGAAGATTCTTAAGCTTTTCGGTGTCAATACCCAAGACCACACCTTGAAGCTCCTCGGTGTCGATTCCGAGCGGCTGGACGAGCTAACGCGAGCTTTCCCGGAACTCTTGAACAAACGCCGCATGTCCAGGAAGCCCGAAGACAAGATCGAGGCGTTCTTTTATTATGAGACCCTGAAGACGCAGTCAATCCAGATCGTCGAGCCTACTTCGGCACAGATTCCAGGATGCGGAGACTGCGCTCCCATCCGGGCTAATCATATCGACATCTGCAAGTTCAGCAAAGACACAGACGAAGGCTATAGCATTGTCGTCGCCGCAATACGCAAGGCCATGATTCCGCCCGGTACCGGACTCGAGCCCGTAAGTAGAGTATCATACAGCATCTCGTAGCCGCCATAGGTGTTGAGCTGTGGCTGGGCAGTTCGCTTTGCTAACCGCTATGGTTGATAGAGAGGCGAGACGGTGATCCATATTCTTGGCAAGGCCGTGAATGTCGTTGCGAAAGACCAGCACATCTACGGATCTCAAACCATTACCATGTAGCTTAGCTGGGAATCTGGAAGTTTGAAGGATTTGGGTATTGAACAGTACCATGTATCGTAGCAAATCAATGTCCACAGTCTTGTCGACTGAATTGCCATTTGCTTTAGAATAAGTGACGTAACAACGTGATGGTGGAGCTGTTTAGTGGCTATGGCTAGTGGCCCCTGCGCCTTTAGATCTAGTTCCGGGGTGCAATAGTGCTGTCGGGCCTCAAGCAGACGCAATACATTTAAGGAGTCAGGGAGTATGATGATGAAGGTTCGGATGTTCCTGTTGTTGTTCAATTTAAAGTCATTGATTCGTGGGATTAGCACTTGGCGGGACTGGTAATTGATAGCCGATCTTTTAAGTTTTTAAAAATGTTTTTATTTTAATTTTAAAAAGACACCTCTCCATATTTCCCAATTCGCACAAATCTATCATTTCCTCAAGGTCAGTCATGAGCATGAGTCTAGTCAATTGGCTTGCTAAGAAGTACCGACGGTTGCGGTGGCGCCTCGAATTACTTCACACGCCCTTTAGATTTCGAAAGTCTCTTGGTATCCTACGCAGACTCGATGGACATCCGTACCTATCTCTTCTTCGCCTTCTCTGGCCCGTCCCTTGGTACTTTTCATGCCGACTCCCTCCCCGTCCCCGAGAGATTATCGCATACGAAAAGGAAACCTATTTCGACCAGCACTACCCGGACCTATACGATTTGCGAATCATTCCCCTCTGGCGTTGGCGCGACACTCCCCAGCGCTCCTTCTTCCGTCTTTACGAGGCCCTCTGTGCCCACGATGAACCCTACATTGGCTACGAGACAGAGTACTTTTGGAAGAGATCTAGTCCTAGTTGGGAGCTGGAGCGGCTTTGTGATCCTAGCGAGTACGGCTGTACAGATCCGGAGCAGTACGCGGTGATGGCTTCGCTAGCTGAAGCTTTAGCCGATTCGTTCAATTGGCGATTAGGATGGGGCTTCCGACGCGACGGCAACCACGTAGAGAGGGATGATCTTAGGACTCCAATGGAGTTCACCCCAGTCAAACCTCCGTCGTGGGCGAGTAGCGTCCCGGCTCTGGAGGAGACTCTCATCATTCATGACTATGGCCGCCAGATTGGTTCCGATGATTCCTACTTCACGGGTTCTGTTCAGCCGTTCGAAAAACGCAATATAGAAGCATCTACTGCCTCTCTCAGGACCATTTAGGATCTGAACAACTCGCCATCGGAAGGGCACCGGCTGCCTATATCGTATCGCATACCCCCTGTAAATCAGCGCGGAAGAACGAGGTACATTCTCTGCGGCACGGGTTACACCTCACAACAGCGAGTGGTAAACGCAATGCTCGATGCATGGCGGCGTCGTATTATATAGCCCATCTACGTGTCAACGTACACCCACCGTTGCTGCAAGTCAGCGTATTTGGAACATTGCCTGTCTGCATCCCATATCATCTCGACGATTCCCTGTTGTTGGTATTTTCTGACGTATCCATTGGCAACCTCAGCGATTGAACGGCCTCCCACTAGCATTCCCATTCTATTTCGGTCAAGACTTCGGACGTACTGTATGCTCAGAGGATGATCTCCCTTCATGGCATGGACGAGAGCAATGGAATCTGATATGTCAGTATCACGAATGCGCTTAGTCTCGTCATTTAGTCGACGGAGTTTCCGCTCTAAGGCGAATTCGAGAACACCCGCCCAGATGATCAAATTTTGCCCTTCATACACCACCAGTCCTTGGTTGATGGACTCGAAGAAGAGGTCAAGCCTCCTTTCTCGACCAATGAACAATCGAAGTTCGTCGTTACACCAATCCTCCACGTAGCGGCCACGTTCGGCGACGACGGAAAAGACCCGAAGTATTTCTTGGCGGTATTCCGAGACGGCATCCACGTTAGGATCGATCAGAACGTCAATGTCTCTGGTACTCTCGCGGTTTTGGAAGACCTTCACGGCCAACATGCCCCCGAAACTGAGGAACCGGAGAGGTGCAACGCTCATAAGGAGGTCCGAGTCTCCAATAGCTTCGTCGAGCAAGCCAAGAGCTAGTCTTGTTAGACTTGCCTGCTATAGAAACGCAACTAGTGAGTGACGCACCTCGGTCCATATCTTCGCTGGTAAGATTTCGAACTCTGGGCCGCGGCATCGCAGTCGAATATCCCTGCTCTCGATAGTACGGATAACTGTAGGAGAGAAAATGAACCCTCCCTGTAGAGAACGGTTTGAATTTTACGAAGGGATTCGTAGATTGTAGGTGACTTTTAAATCTCGTCGATAATTGACCATCCTATGTATAGGTATATATATCAAAATCCGATAGTCAATTAAAACATTCATATCGCCTTCCTCAGCTTTATATAGCTTTCTTTATAGTACTGGCAGAGCACCCTGCCGACGAGATAGCGCCACGTCGGTGGCGACAAGCAGAGTAGGGGTATACGAGGATTATATTGGCCGGATTGATCTAAAGATTATGGTCATTGGTTGGGCCAAGCTGGACCCCTCGGTGCGGCCGGGTAGACTGGCGCCCAAACCCTCACCGGCTCTCCCACCTCATCATCTTCGGCGTTTGGGTAAAAATACTTGGGCCCTTATCAAAAGGATACGTCGAACGAAACCGGGAGCAGACGTGGCTCCAAAGTCTGCTGCTCCTGCGTCGCATAAAAGGGGCAAACAATCACTCTTTCGGTGTAGGCTACATCCAATACCGGCTCAAGCGGACCCGTCTGCAATTCAACGACACCTCTCGCATAGTCCATTTATAGAGATGAGTGAATTTCAAGTATATCAGATACCCTGGATAATGAGATGAACCCGATGATCCGAGGTAAGGCTTCTAGGTAAAGCTACATTGTTCATACGTATCACTTTGGAGGCATGTAAAGCTTCGAGGGGTTGCTAATGAGAAGAAACGAGTACTCCTATTAAGATCTCATTTACAGTGACCGGCCCGTCGGGTCCAGATGTTTGAAGACAATAGTGTCCTAACGCCTGAGGAGATGTAGAAACCCAATTTTCTGGCATCTGTAGGGCATCAATACAACCTCCACAGCGAGCACATTTGAACGAATGTCGAATTACAAAGTGTTATTTCTCTGCCCCCTTGCTTCGACGCTCGCTGACAATTGGTAAGCCTCGGGCTCGGCTACCTGGACTTCATATAGTATACTTCGCTACCCTATAAGGAGGTAAGTGTAAGTGGTACACTATATTTGAAAGCTTCTTAGTAATCACCTCGACGATATATTTAGTGTAAGTATATGGTATGACAGTCGTGGCACACGAAGTGAGGGAGTATCCAGATCGGCGCGTACCTACCAATTACCGATAGGCTCGCCTGACGAACTCGACATCACTTTCCGTTGTGAAGATACTAATACCCCAGATTATAGATAGACGATCAGAGTGGTCCACTACAAGCAACTTGTCTACGGCATTCTCATGTAATACAGTAGCGATTCAGGGGTAAGTAAGGAGTACCTAAGGTTTGGCAGAGACGTACTGGTCGAATGAATCAAATAATGAAGCACCACACTGATAGGAGCAAAATAAAGAGGAACGGGACACACTGGGAGTAAGCTCAAGGTCTTTCTGACTTCGACAACCCATCCAAGTTACCACGTTACCCCTACGATCACATTTAATACGTTAGTAGGTACCCAGTAGGCTGCATACTACGATACTAGAGATAACTTGCCGTGTAGCTCATTTGGCTTCATTCGAGGATAATAATCTTCCGTATCCCCAGACGTAAGCAGCCGCTGCTTACCCCCTAACCAGCTTAGTGACCTCCCGCATGAAGCCCCCGTCCTGGAGAATCTCGACCGCGACCTGAGCCAGCGCTCTGGCGACGACCTCCGTCCACCCGTAGCTATGCTCGGTGGCGGCGGTCTGCGCGAAGACGGGCTCGTGGTTGAAGCCGCACGGCGCCCCCGGCGTGTCCTCGCAGATGCCGAAGTTCGGGTGGAACACGACCTTGCCGACGCTCAGCAGCGCCTTCGTCTCGGCGTCGACCTGCGCGTCCTGCACGAACCCGGCATACGTGGTCGCCGGCGCGATGGTCGAGTAGTTCTAGTCCGCCTGGCTGCCGTGGTCCGCGTCGTGCATCAGCGCGAGGAAGCGGTCGCTCAGGGGCGTCATCACTTCGAGCGCTGGGTATGGCCGGTCTGTGGTGATGGTTGATGCCTTGGAGGAGATGGTCGATGTTACGGTTTTGAGGACCGCATCGAGATCTATCGTGTATCGAGTGCGGACTGACACCGTGATGTCTAGCTCCGTGACAGTGGCGTTACCGGTAAGAAGAACGAGACGTCTTCTGTCCCCCTGGAAGTCAAGGTGTGGAACGTTTCGATGCTTAGTCTCAGCGGGCTTTTGTTGCCCTCGGATGCGTGTCCTCCGGGCCCCTCGATCGTAAGCGCGACACCTTTCTCGACAGCGTTATTAGGCCGTAAGCGTGTGGTGTTGCGTCCCATAAGCCGGGGTTCGTGGTTGTGTAGTAGTCCACGACAAGATCATGGGCGTGGAACTCTTGAGTGGACGTCTCCGGGTGGGCGTGGATCTCTTGAGACATACTCTTCAGGCCTGGAAACACATCGCCTGAGATAGTCTTAAGGAGATCAGGGAGTGTGCTCAGATCTGCTGCTATACCACAGCCGACAGCAGTTAGGAGACATAACCAAGAGCGAATCATGTTGTCTGTGACGTGATTACGCTGCCTTACGGTATACTACCGCAATCTAAGACGAGCATCGCAGTCTCTATGTCTGAAGAGCCACTGCCTAGATACTTATATTGAGAACTTCCTGGTCTGGGCCACAGTATCGTATCAAGCCTTGCGAAGGGCGTGTCATCTGTCATACCTACTAGCAGCCGGCTCCATGGACCCGAACACTTGAACATCATGACCTCGGCCTTTCTCAATTAGTAACAGCGATGTCCATGAACTATAAACACAAGGAGAAGTTAGCCATGAGACCCGTTAAGTCCGCCCTTCCGCATTCTCGCTGATGTGATGTGAGTCGATCTGTCAGCAACGCGCAGCTTCCTACCACGGTCGTGGTCGTTCTCCTGACTGCTAAGATATTAGAATGGGAAAAGGGGTAATATTATGTAACATACTGTAGTGGGATACCAGAAAAGGTGGGCGTTGCCATGTTATGAATGGCCATTCACTTAAACCTATGGGCCGTGACAGCCAAGGTGAAGCTGCGTCATCATCATCTTCACCGAAAACCCTGGTTATTTCATCCCTTTTAGATTAGACTTATTGCACGTACCTTATTATAACGATATTCGATTATTAATCGTAGTATGCTATCAGGCTCTCCCGGGAGTTCGCGATTCTGGACTAAAAGATGACGCCAAGGTCTAATCCTCAACACAGCTCGCGCGACCTTCAGACCTGACAAGAGGTAGCAAGAGTCTCAAAGATGGCCAACCTACGTCTGGCATTCCTTACTGTTCTCTCTGCTACTATCCCCGCCCTCGGGTCACGAGTATCCCTTCCGGAGCTCACTGGGTCGTACAGTATCGGACTCAGGAATCTGGAATTGGTCGACTATGACCGGGTGGATCCCTTCTCTCCGTCTCAGACGCCGCGGGATCTCATGGTGACTCTTTTCTACCCTACCTCGAACACCTCCTCAGCGCATCTGCCACTCGCACCGCAATTCTCACCAGCTGTCGCTTCGTACGTCGACGACCTGCTCTCTCTGGCTCCTGGCACAGCGGCCGCTCTCACGACACGAGCGCACCTCAACGCGCCGTTTGCCTTCGAAACAGCAGGGCACCCGGTCGTGATTTTCAGCCACGGGTTCGGCTTCACGCGCGGTCTGTACACGGCGCTGCTGCAAGATCTCGCATCGTGGGGTTGGGTTGTAGTCGCGGTAGACCATCCGTACGACGCCGGCATCGTCGAATACCCCGACGGTCGTACGGCGAAGGCGCGGAACTGGAGCTGGCCGCTTGACCCACCAGTGCGGGAATCGGCACTTGATACGCGTGTTGCTGATTTGCTGTTCGTACTAGAACAGCTGGACGGGAGAGGTCAAGTTGTGCATACGGATCAGTATATAGGGGATTCGTATGTCAAGCAGCAGCGCGCGGAGGGACCTAATGAGAAGAATATACTAATACCCACTCTCAACGTGTCCCGTTGCGTGGCGCTGGGCCATTCCTTCGGCGGCGCGACGGCCGTGCAAACATTAGCCAATTCATCGGCAGTCATAGCAGCTGCGGACTTGGACGGGTTCCTATACGGGCCGGTCATAGAGCAGGGAACGGAGAAGCCAGTGCTGGTCCTCGGTTTCCCCGAACATTTCGCTACAGACGATCCAACAGCAGCACCTGGATGGCCGGCTCTCCACCGCTGGAAGAGGGATTTTACAGTAGCGGGCACGGTGCACGAAAGTTACACTGACTACTCCGTCTTTGCGGACATATGGGGTGGTCAAGGAGTAGAGGCTGGGAGTGTTCCTGGGGCGAGGATGGTACAGATCCAGAGGGCGTACACCGATGCCTTCTTTCGCCAGTTTTTATTGGACATTGGCGATGATATGTTTCTTAGCAGCAATAGTAGCCAGTTTCCAGAAGTCTTGCTCAGGAGAAGCGGGTCGTAAGCAATACAGAAATAGCCATCAAGCAAGCACACTGTGCGTTCGACCAGCCCCTTTCACTAGCCCAAGTGCGTTATTATGGGAGGACAGCTTTGTTCGATGTAAACATTGAAGGTTGAAAGGTGGTGTTGGTCTCGATATTCCACAGTTAACCAACCACCCAGCCACCTTAAATGCGATGCGGGGGGCTGTAAGGATGAATTGGGGTTAACCAGCCCCCGCTATTTAATCAAGGCGAAGGCCTGGACTTTGCATGCGGAGCTGATCCCTGTCGCTGGAGAGAATACCTACCATAGCGGAAATGGGGGGGTTAGGAAAACGCGTTTTCTAGTAAGCTTGCGTTTGTTGAATTTTTGCGTTTGTATGCAAATTTTACTTGAATATAAGGTTTAATAATACGCACTTTATTGTGCATGTGTATATGTATGTAATTATCCCTCGTAGTTGAATGGCGTAGCGCGTAAATCTGTGTAACCGTATATTTGTGTAACCGTAAATTTGCTTAGAGCCTGGTTCGAATGCTCAACCTCGCAATAAATACCTAATATTCAACAGCAGTTTTTTGAATTTTTCAAAAAATAGGCCCTTACAAACGCGTTTTAGTGAAACGGACGGTTACTATAGAAAAAACGGTTTGTTGCGTTGAAAACGATTTTCCAAACCCCCCCTCTCCCGGGTAGGTACGCAATACATAGATACATACCTCATAGTAATCGTGCTGGGGCATTGGCTCTTATTGAAGTCGGTCAGGTAGACAAGTTGGAGTAGGTACCTACCTCATAATATGGGCGTACTTCTGTACTTCTGTGATATTACCGATCTTCTCGTATTCACGTATTCACGCCGGACTTTTATCACGTAGGATACCTTATCCAGTCTTGTCCCGCGTACCATCTCGGGATTTTTAAATTTAAATAAAATCCATTGCCTTGGCTGGACAAATTTCCCGGGTTAATCCCCTCTTTCGACGTCATAACCTCCGAAGCCCATAAGGCGTTGCCCTGTCCCACGCGTCTTGTTTACGCCGAAGAACCCCACCAAGCTTTCTTCTCACCACATCTTCGGATAAGGTACTGCATAGCGATAGTATTGTACATATCGAAATCAGGAAAATCGAACTAGTCATAAAATTGTATATCCGTCTCATTGGTCGCAACCCTAGGACTTATCAACGAATCCAATCGTATCAATTGATTTCAGCCCCTACCATAATACCGCATCAGCTAAAAGGACGCACATAAGAATCGAGACCCTTGTCGACCAGCCGCCTCGTCTTGCAGCTCTTGGCGGCGCAAGTCATCCCAGAAACCAAAGCTTTGAAGCTCTCCACTCTCCACCTGTTCCCCGAACTCCTCACCTCCTACTCTTTTCTCATCACCGCCTATTTGGACATCTCGTTGGCCGCAGACCTTATTACAACTCTTCGCCCAGCGTTTGTCGCATCATCAAAGTTGCGCGAAGTATAGTGTGTGTCCGGACAAAGAAAAAAAAATAAGCCGTCAAGATGATATTCGCCATCCTCTTCGCCTTTTGGCGATTCATGCAGATCATCACCCTGGTGAGTCCCCCTCCGCATAAGCCTAAGCCCGGGCGAGCCGGCGCAAGAGGACATCTAGATGGATGCAGATCAGACCCTGACTAACGGTACCCAATAGATCCCGACGATGGGCATGCTGGCCTACTTCGTCAACGGCTACGTCCAGCTGAACGCGCTGACGCCCAACTACATCCTGGTGCTGTTCATCGTGTCGGTGCTGGCGCTGGCCTGGTCCATCTACACGCTCTTCAGCTACCACCGCTCCTCGGCTAACGCCACCTTCGTCGCCGTCGTGGACCTGCTTTTCGTGGGCGCCTTCATCGGCTCCGTCTATGCCCTGCGCTTCATCGCCGGCGCCGACTGCACCAGCATCACGCGCGGCGACCCCTACGACGTCAGCTTCGGCCCCTTCGGCAGCGCCTCCTTCACCAACTTCGACGCCAGCGTCGACAAGACCTGCGCCATGCTCAAGGCTTGCTTCGCCTTCGGCATCATGAACTGCGTCTTCTTCTTCGCCAGTAGCATCCTCGCCTGCCTGCACGGCGACCGCACCAGCAATGGTGATCGCACCACGTATTACCGCGAGACGCACTCCCACCGCCACGGCCACCGCGGCAGCCGCAGCCCGCATAGCAGGCACAGCACGCACTCGTCCCACCGCCGCGTCTATGTCTAAGCCGGCGACGAGTTCATGTCTTACGAGATTAACGTGTATAAAGGAATCGTTGGGGCCTATAAGGATTGGACATGCGTGAGAGCCTGTTGAGAAGAGTTACGGGCATGTGTTCATACGTGCACACGGATAGCCAGCTGGATCGGATAAAATACAGCTGAGCTGAACGAAGTGATGTGATGCCGGATTGATTTCCTACGGCTGAATTGGAATTGAATAGAGACTGGCTCTGGTTCGAAATGAGATTCTTTGATCGATGAAGGTCGACTTGTACATATTTCGACTCAAAGCAGCACAGTGCATGCTTCGTTTTGCGACAACTACGAATTTGACGACCGTGACGGTATCATTTCGCACAAGCCCGTAATGGTTTGTGTGACCCCCATGCTATGCGCTTTGTGGATGATGGTAATGCATGTCGATAACCCATAGCTGTTTGGGCTGAATGAATTTAGACAATTGGGAAAGTTATTAGCTTCGCTCGTTTTGAATAATAGGTAGGTGGACTACCTGAGTATCTTGATAGATTAGATAGGTAAATCTAGATTGAATATATAAGATCCTTGGTTTATAGATGTAAACCCTTTTTTAGACTTACCCACAACACTTCAACTGCGAACTCCCTAGTCTAGTAATCCCCGTATCTATGAAGCAGACTGGAGAAGGTATATGTATCGTGGACGCCAGCCCTAGGTGATAGCTAGATGGGGAGGGTGTGGATGAAGACCAGCGCTGGCCGAAAGACATTCGCTACGCTCCACCGTTTAGTACCATTGGTACTGGCTAATCGATTCGGAGCGTGATATTCTGAACCCGATCGATGCTTCATATATAGAGATATATTTGGAGGGATGCGTGTCCTTGGCTGCTGCTCAGAGTGGGAGCTATGGCTATAAGCGCATGCTCCTTGGCCAACGCTAGAGCAGGGGCCTGATACCAACGACCATTTCTGATTGTATACTCAGTTAGGCAGCAAGGTCGGCTGGTTCCGGTCACTTTCCCCTTGGAAATAGGAACCCTGCGTCGTTTTGGGCGGCATTTCTCTTGAACGTTGAAGTCGTGTTCGCGTATGGACCATGAGCCGCTCGCATTCGCCCTCTCAATCACTCCACTGGACTGTCACGAATATCGGCGATCCATTTCATGTTCGACTCTGGTCCACTCCCACGACATAACCTCGTGCAATACCGCTCCGTCCTTCTTCTACAACAGTGCTCTCCTCCTCGTCCTCGGTGCCATGGTCTGTGCCTAGGCCTTGCCACGTCCTCTGTGACCGCAGGAACTCTGCCCCGGGACTTATGACGCCGTTGACCAGAGCCACGTCCCCGGCTGCTCTCTTCACAATTGCCGAAGATGCGGCCCTTTGACTTGGAGTCGGGGTTGTGCCATTAGGCTCGTTACCATTTCTTGGCGCGCTTCGGATAGCAACCCTCATCGGCCGGCTATGGCTGACGAGTTTTCCGGTCCGGACGTCAAACTCAGGGGGCTCAGACTCTTCGTCATCAACTCCCCCTTCAACATCTTCCGATACTTGTTCGGCCACCTCGTCTTTGGCTGGTTTAGAAATAGTCTCGGCATCAGTAGCCGGTGAGTCTTTGATATTCTCGATACCACCCCACCATTCGCCTGTCCAGACTCTGTTCTCTTCGCCTTGCAACGCCAGCTCCAATTCGAAGGGCGTCACTACAGGCTTCCATAGCCCCTCCTGCTCGACTAGCCCGCTCTCCCAACAGCCCACGACAACCCAACCGTCGATCTCGGCAAAGTTAGCCAACTTAGCAGCGTTAAGCTTTCCGACAACGATGGTGTAGCTCTTCTTACCGGCAGCCGCGATCTGGTTCTTGATGGTCGAAATGGTGGACATGTAGTTCTTGACGGATAGCGTATTTACCAAGACTCCAATGATAGATGCTGTTGCGAGACGGACGACTAGAGCATACCTACGACGGAGCATGCCGGGTGTTGCACTCGGATCTGGGGACTCCGATGTGGCCATGTAGGGCGACGAGGGCGTGGAGTAGATGCGCAAGGAGGCGAGACGGGAAGAGAGGGTTAGGAGGAGTGAGGTGGGAGGCGTAGAAATATGGAAGAGGTGATATTCATTTAAATTGTAATCGGCTTGACTTTCAGGTGAATTGATAAGCTTGCGATTTGGTATTGTCCCTGTTGGGTCTCGCACGATTTCGGTTGCGACCACGTTAGTATACCCCTTTTCTCCTAGCCGCTCGCATATCGGCACCACATGCTCTTGGAACATGACATCGGCCATGATGACTGCCTTCTCCGTCTTCTCTGGGAACTCCTTTTCGAATGCTGCGGTTATGGCGTCGTAGTCGAGTTTTTGTCTTGTGAATATATGTAGGACCGGTAATCTTGAGGTCGGGCTTAAGCATGCGCGGCCGTAGTGTACCACGCCGTCGGCATCTGCATGTTCAGCTGCGATCTCGTCGACGCAGCAGGCACTGTACGACGTATCGGCGAGGATATATAGTCTCTTTCCCTGTTCCTGGTCCCCTTCTTGTTTTTGTATTGTAGAGCCTTCTCCTGCTTCGCTCTTCTCTTTTTCCTGCGCCGGGCGAGCTGCCGTCTTGTCTAGTTCCGAGCTCAGAGCACCGACAACCCAAGGCGCATCCGCAAGCATAGCGTCAGGAAATTGCAATGCGATTCTTCTCCAACCATTTTGGTGGATTCCTTCTGCCGTCCGCGCGATCTCGTACACATCATACAACTCGTCGTCTGTCCTATGGGGTTTCTTCGCCTGCGCGATGACAGAGGATGGGGTCGGGTCTTCGATGAATGTGTGCTCGGCCGGAGTCGAGAGAACCGGTGGCGCACTTAGGTCCGAGGCCATCGCAACAAGGAGGATAAGGATCGAGGCCTGCGGGATAGTAGCGACGTCCTAGGTGTCGAGAGGAGGATTGGAAATTTTTATTTCAGGCTTCAAAGCTCTGATGGAGGGGCAGAGGGGCAAGAGGCGGGCCAAATAGTGGGGGTGGGGCGCTTAAGACAAGGGTAGCTCCAGCCTTCAACCACTGCTGTATTACTAACTTACCCCCCTATATTTTATGATGGAAAATAGGGAATTGGTCCAGATTGGATTAAGGGTAAATTTCATCCACGACTCCCTAAAAAGTGAATTCGCTACGTATATGGTTCTACTCTAATAAGCTACTGTAGGTATCCAAGTTGAAAAGAACCAACATCAAGCAACCTCCCAGAGATGTTCATGTATCGTAGGCTCGTGTCTATCATCTATGAAATTCTCTTCTCCTGTATGTACCTACCAAAGAATAAGCGTTCGTATATGTATATCCACGCGTAAATATGTTCACACAACCCCTTTAGATGTAGACCATTAAGCTAACTTATACGAAATCGTCGAATGGATTTCACTAGAGCTTCACCTGGCCCGCGTTCAACCGGTCCCAATCACTCCGACCAAACTTGACGTATGCCCCGTCCTTAAGCCAGAACAGCTCGTCGTCCCCGACGAGCCCGGGATCGACGCCTTGTATTCTCAGCTCGTGCTTCTGCTGCTTGAGCGTGCCCGTGACGGCCGCGGCGAGGCCCTTCCCTACTCTCAGGTAGATCGGCACCGCGTACTTGGGCAGCCGGTTTCGTGCGTGTTCGGCTAGCGATCGCAGTAGCGCGTCGTCGAGGTTCTGGTTCAGCGAGAGGGCGGCGCAGCCAGCCCTGCCGTCGTGGTTTGGCAGCTGTACGCCATATACGTTGGCTTCGCCCACGGCGGGATGTGCGCTTAGCGCCTCGCTGACTTCCGTAGTCGCCACATTCTCGCTCTTCCACCGAAACGTGTCCCCGATGCGGTCGTGGAAGTACATGCGGCCCTCAAGATCCCAACTCACTAGGTCGCCAGATCGGAAGTATCCGTCGCCCTTCTTGAGCACGTCGCGGATGATCTTGTTCTGCGTCGCTTTCTGATTGTTGTAGTACCCCTGAAAGTCCTGCTCCGTATCAACCGGTAGTGCGAATAGCAGCTCGCCGACGTCACCCCGCTTAACTTGTCGGCAGAATCCTGTCTTGGGGTTGCGCCAAGGCTCATCCGTCTCCAGGTCTCGCTCGACGATGGCCATTTGTTGCTTCACTAATTGCGAGTAGAGCAGTCCAGAACGACCGATAGCACCACTAGCAAATTCATTCCGAGTATTATTCCACGTAGCCAGAGAGCCCTCCGTTGCGCCGTAGAACTCGGCGATATTTTCGATGTTGAACCGCTCTCTGAATTTTTCCCAAATATCCGGGCGCAAGCCGTTGCCGAAAGCTAACCAGACGTTATGCTTCTTATCCATGTTCTCACCCGTTACGGGGTCAATCTCGGGCGGTGCTGCAAGGAGGTAACGACAAGTCTCGCCAACGTATTGGATCATTGTTGCGTTATGCTGGCGGACTTCTTTCCAGAATGTCTTGGTCGAGAACTTCTTGCCTACCGCAAACGTGCAACCCGCTTCTAAGCAATGGGACAGTCCCATGATCGTAGCTGAGCTGTGGTAAATGGGCATGCACTGATGTTGTCCTTGTTCAGCACGATATCTCGTCGCAATTCGGGGGATAGGACTTACCGTGTAGAATATATCAGACGGTTTCGTGGCCAGCCACTTGCCAACAAACGAGCCAGCTAGTGTCAGCTTGCCCCAAGACACGATGGCCGCTTTTGGTAAGCCGGTCGTACCGGAGGTATAAATGAGAATAGCCAGATCTTTGGCTAGCTGGCCGGAGCGAAGAGAATCCGGCGGCCGCACAGGTTCAGTTGCAAGTACTTCGGCCATCAGTTCTTCTGTTAGAAGCTCGATTCGAAGATCGCTTAATTTCTCGCGGACGGAGTCATCTACGTTCGGAGCAACTTCAGGGTCGACCAACAAAAGAACAGATTTTGCTGTGTTGATACAGTGAATCAGAGCTTGACCAGCCAGGTTGTAGTTGATGAAGGCGGGCTTCGCTCCTATGGACCACAGGCCGAAACAGATGAAGACAAAGTGGTCTGAGTTCTGAAGATCCACAGCAACAATATCTTTAGGCTTAATATCAAACTTCTTCTGCAGCCAATTCCCGTACTTCAGCGCCATCTCATAGACCTGGGCGTAAGTCCATGATTTATCCTGGAAGAGGATAAACGGCCGGTTCCTCGATGACTTATTAGTCGCGTTTGCCTCTAATACGTAGAAGGTATTGACACGGTCATTCCGTTCGCGACGAATATTTCGAAATACAGATCGAATAGAACCGCTGAACAGCGTCTTGTCGTACCACAGGCCTGTCTTAGCATTCACATAGGCGAGTCCTGCCGCTGCCGCTGGCACAGCGATTCCCAATGGAACTGGTCCGAGAATTAGCAGTGGATTAGGTCGGGATACGACTTTGACTGAGCCATGCTCATCTGGGTTTCCAACGTGAGCATCTCAGTGATGAATATAACTTACTAGGCATGTTGCAACTAAGTGCCACGCTTAAACAATAACTGGCTACTAGACAGGCTACCTACATAGGTAGATAGGTAGACTAGGGAGACATGATAACCAAATCAAGATGGGAGGGACTTTGATATAAGTTGTGAGATCCAACCACCATCTGATATTTAACTTGGTTACACGGCCGAGAGAGAAAATGTCAAATAGGAAATAGACGCATACTAGATACTATTTGTACCGTGACGGGGATCCTGCAAGTAAATATGATGATGCGTCTAGTTTGGTATGGCTTTCGTTGGTGGGCCGTGTGGATTCTTTTCAAGATGCCTCCCGCAGGCTAACAACCCGGGATGTATCACGACGCATACCAGATGAAGGTGAGTCCTGGGAGAAATAAGCTATCGAAGCCATTGAATTATGTCTCATACACTAAGCCGCCGACGGTGTCACTTTAGCCCCGGCGATCCAAGGACTGCAAAAATATTAAATGTAGAGCCATTGGTTGATCTTGGAGCTACCCCTCGTCACTTTCGCATTGAATTCTTGATTGTGAACCTCGGCTTGCAACGTAAGGCTTATTACATACCTCGGAGCCGCAGGCAGTGCTGGCCGGGTCGCGAAGCAAATCCAGGAGGGTAGCCATGGTTCTAGAGAAAAAGCAATGCGTACGAGGCGATAAATCACGTATGCATGCGTGTTTCGATCCAGCTGGTCGTTAACCGATTAGCGCAAACAAATGACACCCAACGAAAGCCATATTGCCAGATTCGAGGCTAGTTCGATGGTCTTGGAAGACACACTATTCAACGAGGCTGGCGGGTCCATGTCTTCCTTAGCGATGTAAGGATAATGTCTTACGAGTGTCAGAATAGGATAACGCTGCCGTGGTTTCATATGGTATGATACGTGACAACTGTTCTTGTGTGATCAAACTGATGAGGCAGTTGAAGATGAAAAGTGAGTTGGTGTCCAGGCCATGATTGACTAACATTTGATTCTAATACCTATGCTATTAACAGTTAATATGTGATTTTTGCATTTCATTGCTTAAGTGCATACTGGAGGACCTGGACCTGACAGGGATGGAAGCCCGCTGCGGCAGCTAAAATCGGAAAGCTTCCGTCTTACTGACATTCTGCGACACGCTGGCATTAGGTAGTCTAGCTTCAACGACGCCATCGTTCCTGAACCTCCTGAACCATGCTTCCAATAGTGTAGCACCGCTTTTGATAATCATGTCTTCTTCTGAGCGACATGATGCGGCTGCACACCAGCCCGAGTTAGCTGCGCACTCTGTCAGCAGCAGCAACACTCAGACGAACAATACCTCGAGCCCGAAGCGAAAGCAACCGCCTCCCGAGAAACCAGAAGACGTTCACAGACGATCTTTCATTGTCGCATCCTTTTGGTTTATCGTGCTCTTCCTTGGATTGCCGATATGGTGGAAGACGACTACCATATACCGGGCAGAGCTGCCCCTGAACCAGATGGTGGACTGGGCTGACGGGAAGGTTGGCCGTCCCTAATCTATACCATCATACTTACGTGTTTTAACTTGTCTCTCTCGTGTAGGCCTGCAAACCCGTATTCCCGATACGAATTGGCATCGATGCGCCCGCTCTCCATGATGGACAAATCCAGAACCTCGTGCAGGCCACCGAGCAAGCCTTGGATACCATGAACGATTTCCCAGTACATCACCTACGTCTTGAAGCGTCAAGATCGGCCAATGGTGACCAAACGGATGATCTGGTCCGCGATTCGAACACCACACTCACGGTACGCCTCACCCCAGGCGATACTGCTGCATCCTTCCTCCATACCCGCGCTCCCGTCCTCGAGATCGCTTACTCTCCAACTTCTATACTCCCCTCGGGCGTTATCGCGTCGGACTTTGCGATGTACCTTGCGACGCAGCTTCGGGAGGCTTTTGCTGAAGAGCGGGATGTTATGTCGTATCTCTTCGCGACGTCTTCTATGCCCTCCGAACGACGACCACAAGGCCCTCCCCAAGACGTCGCCTCATCCTTATCGAAGCGAATGACGAGGTCCTTAAAATACTCTAGAACGTACCATCTGACATTCTCGTTGTTTACGAGCGGGCCTGTTCCCAGCAGCTGGGATATCGATTCTGCTATTGACGAATACATGAGACCCGTACTAGACATGCTTGGTCCTATCCACAACTTCACCATCGATACGCAGGTGCAGCTCTATGCTACCCCCGGCGTGCAGTCGCAGGTGCTCTCTAAGGAAGATCTCTCTAGCTTCATCAACGCCGCCGAGTGGCCTTTGTCACCCTCTATAGGGGGGGCGCCGACGGTCAATTTTATCATATTCATCGGGAACCAGACTATTGGTTCCAATTCGGAAACGGAGACCTCTCAATCCTGGCTTATACCACAATGGGGATCTGCATATCTCTTGCCGCCCCCTTCTACAGATCATGTACCGTCCGAACTATTGAAACAGCCTGTCCTAACGTTTACTTCACATCTACTCTCCCTCCTTGGCACGCCACAGTCGGGACCCTTGCCGATGCGTCTATCGACACTCACGCGCATTCGATCGGCAGACCTGCTCCTCCGCGCATCTTCTTCTCTAGGATCGCTAGCCCGCCTCTCGTTGGCTTTACCCAGTATCTCCATTCCTTCCCGCGTCGCGGATGGTGTGGCTAAGTCTATGTACCACTTACAGCTTGCGTGCTCCAACCTAGGTGGAACCGTTGGACTTGACCACGCACGCGTAGCCGAGGCTGAGGCGGAACGTGCATTCTTTGAGAAGAGCATGGTCGGCCAACTTTACTTCCCCGACGAGCACAAGGTTGCCGTATATCTACCATTACTGGGACCCGTAGGAGTCCCTCTGGTTATTGGTCTGTTGAACCAGATCAAGGCCTGGAAGAACGCACGAAAAGAAAAAGCAAAGAAAGTGTGAAGGCTTATGATGATCACATAAGCTATTAAAAGTTTTGGCACTCCGTATGGAAGTAGCCTCGAAGTGATACCTCCGGTTGGAGTTTAGAGCGTATCATAATACGATCGAAATATAATGCTATTCCGCTGACGCCAGCATCAACAACCATTGTGATTCTACCAGTTCTGAGCTAAGTATCATGATTATGACGGCTCTGGGATAGCAGTCTATTTTCAGAAATCCTTCATCTGGGTAGCACGGACGTGAAACAAGATGCCGGGTCAGTTCTCATACACCGCATCATCAATGACCATGATCCAACGAAACAGACTCAAGTTACTAATCTCAACCCCGACGCGCCTCTGTTATCGGTAGACAGACTTTAACCCGTATCACGAGGGCCAATACTTTCAAAATTCGGAGTTTAGGAGGCAAGGAGCAGCGAGTTGCTAGTCTTGGGTTTATTCTCGTAGCAGCGTGTACTATATAGAAGAGTCTCGCTCTTTTCCAATCATGTTGATAACCTGTAATCCTTGAAAGCTCAAACTTGAATCTTGAATGTCATTGATAGGTAGGCTATCTCTAAGAGGAGACCCCGGTTTTTGTCCCTGTAGAATGGGAGGCGCCAATGAAACCCCAGACTAACGCCGTCCTCTCTGGCGCAGGCCCTTACATAAGAATTGCTTAAAGCCGTCTGCTCACCGACCATCACCGCATCTCCGGCTTACTCATGACAGGAGTCGCATACAACCAAAAATGAATATCTCAGTTTCCGAGATCCCCGGAGCAGCGGCCGTCTGGCCTCTGCGACCACTGCTAGATATGCTCAAGTCGGCATCATGGACACAGCTCCTCGTCCCGGCGGTCTTGGCCTATCTCGGGTTGTGCCGAACCCTCCGCTTCCGCCGCGAGCATGCCCTCCGTAGGAAACTCGGGTACCCCGACCGCGCGTCGCTCGCGCGCATGACAACAGAAGATGCTCAGCAGATCGTCCATTTTCTCTCCTCCTGGGAGTTTCCGCTGTTCAATTTCTTGGCTCTCGAGTTCGGGCTGTTCAAGGTTAGTCGGGATACGGCAGAAGATGTTTTTGTGGGCTGCTGACACGAGGGGCGTAGACATACGGCCTGGAGAGCATAAGCCGCTTGCTGCTGGCCACGGGTAACTTGACGGATCCGGTGAGGAGTCTGAAGAGGTAAAGCGAGCTCATTTTTCCCCTTCCCCCTTTGTGAGTGTACCACAGCGATCGAAGTCTCGAGCCTCGCTCTTTATATGTCTGCATCTAGCCGTACCGTATTTCTTTCCGATCGACTACGTGCACGAGCTCCCGAGAGAGATGCATCACTGCCGTAAGCACGAAACTAAATATCCACCAGATTCGAAGACACGGCAGCCTTGATCGGCGAGTGGCTGCAAAATCCTCCCACCTCGGAGCGAGCCATGCAAGGCGTGGCACGCATGAACTTTCTGCATAGCAAGTACATCAAGGAGGGTACCATCTCCAATGCCGACCTGCTCTACACGCTTTCCGTCTTCATCACGGAGCCGCCTCGCTTCTGCCGGCTGTTCGAGTGGCGGGCCCTGAACGAGATGGAAATATGTGCGTACGGTGTTCTCTGGAAGAGCGTCGGTGATGCAATGGGTATCGAGTACAAGGGTTTTCTTGCCCGCGCGGAATCGGGATGGCGCGACGGTGTCGAGTTCGCCGACGATATCGCGACTTGGGCTAAGGCCTACGAAGTTGTCGCCATGAAACCCAGTCTCGTGTGTGCCAAGCCGGCGAGGGCCCTCATTCCCATGATTACGTACTGGGCTCCTGGGTTCGCGAAGCCGTTTGTCACCAAGGTTGTAATCAGCCTTCTGGGGGAACGGGTGCGCGAAGCTTTTATGTAAGTTTGTTTGCCTTGCCCTGCATTGTTTGCTGCAAATGGGTTTGGTTACACGCAGATCAAGTTACACTCGGTCACCTCCCCTTTTCATCCCTTCCCCATTAAGATGCAGTATCACGTTGCGGTGATTGGATTTATCTATCAAGCATACCTACTGACGTAACTCAAAGGCTACCCGAGCCCGACGTCACTGCGAGTGCGACGGTTTACTCATTACTCGCCATCCGGCTCTTCGTCTTGCGATATCTGACGTTACCACGCTTCTTCCAGCTCAAGCGGCTAAACGATCCGGACCCCCGGACAGGCCGGATGACACAGCGGATCCCGTACGGCAATTTTCCTTTCTACATTAAACCAACGCTCTGGAACCGCTGGATTAGCCCCGCGGCTTGGCTTATCTGGCTGGTCGGCGGCAAGGTGCCTGGCGACAACCCCGAGGAGTACATGGCACAGGGCTACCTTTTCTCTGACTTGGGTCCCAAGAACCGCATGGGACTGGGAGTCGAGGAGATGGAGGCCGACGTCTCGAGGTTGCGAGAGAGCTTCGGGCGGGGAGGCTGCCCTTTCGGGTAGATACCCAACGTTGACCAAAGACCTCCCTTGACGAAACCCTCTCGATCAATCCGTTTAAAGTCATTTGCCCTTTGAAGGGCCAAGGCAGCCTATCTAAGGCTTAGTTCAATGTTATCATTCGAATAATCAGGGTACCAACGCTACCTTAGGTACTCTAACCTCGTCAGAAGGGAGTCGTTCAGTAAAAGTCTAGCAGGGATAGGAGTCCTAGTCTTGTAGGTACTTTTCCTAAGGAGAAAGGGGGCGGCCATATAAGTGCAGCGTACTCTGAGATGATACATCAAATTTGCAATAAAATCGCATCCTAATTAATAGCCAAAAAAAATCAATCTCTCTAGGACACATTACGCAACGTGACACAGAAACAATAGATTCAAAAAAGCAAATTGCTCACTACTGGAGTCGAACCAGTCATCTCCTCATTGCCAATCTCAGTAGAATTCAAGATACTAGTGAGGCGCATTACCGCTGTGCCAAGCGAGCCACAACGAAGTTCGTCCGTCTTCTTTGTCGATGGGATTGGTCGGTCTAATTTGCTTCTACATATGACCTCTCATGGTAATTACCCATTGAGGAATAGTGTCCGAGCGAGGGAACACAAGCAGATGGGGCTGGGATTTAGAGATTATAAGTGGTTGGTTGAGTCCTTGCTCTAGCTACGGCATCCTACATCCACTACGAAACTACGAAAGCAATACCGAAAATATTTGTGGCATCGAGTGATGTTAGCGATGTCAAGCTACCTACCTACGGTATCTACCATATGCATCAATATGCTGATACGAAGCTTGGCTGGAGAAAAACTAACGAGACAGCGAGACTGAGCTCTAGAGTGCTCGGACTTGCCGATGTAAGATACAGGAACAAACGTGAACGAAATTTACGTATAAGGTACCCTACGATCAATTTGGAGAGACATGTAACACACGCCAAGGTACGGGCGCAGGCTATTATGTAAACTTAATCTATTCTTATATTGCTGGGTTAGGTGTTAGGTATGTCATAGGAAGCACCGGGCGACCGAGCGTCTCCCGCACGTTTGTTCAGGACCGCGACAGCGCGAGTAGCGACAACTCGTAACTCGGAGACATGTGCACAATAGGTAGTTCGTACCTCGGGTAGGTACTACAGTATCATCGCGCTGCAACACGGGTCTACGTATCATTGAAAATCAGCGAAGTGGCCGACTACCGGGCCGTTCCATGGATGCGACAAACAATCTCTCAACAGGGAACAGGGGAACAGGGGAGCAGGGGAGCAGGGGAAATGTTCTGTTGCTGTGTTGGTCTTTCGGCAAGCAGCTCCACCGGGGCTGCGGGGTCAATAATTGAACCTGAGATGAACCATTATTGGTCTATCTCGTGGCGGTGTGGGTGTATGAGTGCACGAGCGTTATGAAATATGATATGTTAGTTATCGGAGCTGCTTCATGTTGTCCGACTGGAGAGGACACGCTTACCCAGGTAGGTAGTAGACATCGATTAATCGACCACGGGGCAATTTCTAGCGATCAGGCGAGTGGGGAATGAGGAAAAAGGAAGTTGATATATATTGGCCTTGAGGACAAACAAAGGTCTATCATATAATACTACGGATGGACTAATGAGGCTTCGATATCAACGAATCTAGCGTAGCATGCCGATCATCGAGTGCAGGGGTTCCGCCGAATACCTACGGGTAGACGGGATAAGAACGTGGCGAGCTTTACGTGCAGAGGCTGTCTGGCTGTCAAGGTCGGGGTACGATCCAATGAGGCGGAACAAAGGACCGAGCCCTGGTAAGCGGCACGAGTACGGAACGAGGAGACCCTGGTAAAAAAGATGTTGCAATTGCGCACCCAGACATCTTCTCCAATCTCAAGTTTGTATTCGTAAACTCCCAGCTTATCGTCATACTCATAGCATCTCAACTAAGTAATGTTAGACTTCTACTTGTCCAAAGGGAGGCTGACACTGTTTGGAGTATGTATAGTACCTAGGTTTAGCCAACCACGTCCCACGTCCCGTCCATAACGACGGCCGAACAAGGTCTAATATACTCCTACGGCCGACAGACACATTTCTGGACAAGATGGACATATGTACCCCTGCTTACTCTACATCGCCGTACCTGAACTACCTGAACTACTCTAAGTTGGGGGTCGTACCTCATATCCTACTTCCATACATATAACATGCATAAACACATGCAGTGATGGATGGCACGAGTGTCCACGTCGAATCATCACCAAGCCCGACGTTAGTATGTTAGCGTATAACTCAAATACCCTCTTTTCCGTACCGAGCGGCACCAAATGCGGTGTAATACATAGACCTGAACATCGAAGGACTCCGGTTCTCTTCAGCCATTCAGGGGAGCTGTTGTGAGCTATCATTTTACAATCTCATACCTACCTTCTTACCAGTTTAGTTCTCCCATTTCTAGCTGGATCCCCCCATCTCACAGCGTGGAGAAAATACCTGCCAGTAGCCTGCTCTATACATAGCATAACATTTTGGAGAAGCCTGGACCTTCATCTCCTCGGATCGAAGTATAATCAACCTCGCTTAATAGCTCTACGGTCAGAGGACTGAAGCACCTTTCCATCGAGTGAGCGTGTAGCCGAGAGGCAGCAAGTAACCTAACCATGTCTGATCCATCTGCCAAGCCGGCATCGTCTACCACGGTACCAGAGGTCAGCACGGCTGCCTCTGCGAGTGCGACGGCAACGAAATCGCCGGTACCAGCAGCAGAGGCCGAAGCACAGACAGCGACAGGCACGACGTCGGCAAACACCCCGGCATCGCCAAAATTAGCGGAAACAACGGAAACCACGGCGCCGACCGATGCTCCTGATATTCTGCCCGCGTCGCATTGGATTCAAGCACCTGTAATCCATCCCTCTCAGCATGCGACCCGTCCAATCCTTGTACATTAATTGACTTGTCATCCCAGCAAGTTTATGAGTCTGACGAAGATTCATCTTACGGGGACGACATCGTTAGTTCGACAGCGTCGCTGTCTTCGAGCATTCTTGAATATCGGACATTACATGGTCGTACATACCACAGCGAACGTGGCAATGCTAATTCCTGGTACGACCCTTTCCTTACATCGCCCGTGCTACTGTAATATGAAGTTCATCAATGCTGATACTCGTCCCAAGGAACCCCAACGATGCCCAGCACAACGAGTCTATGGAAATCCTGTGAGCTCCCATCCTACCAGTTTACTCTGTTCCTCGGGGGTTTCCGTGCTGAAACATGATAGCCACCACGCCTCGACTCTGATGCAGGATGGCAAACTCTTCTTATCCCCTATTGGAGACGATGTTCAGGTAAGATGATCTATCTACAGCATCGTGCATCGTGTCATGGCTGTTTCATTAACATATTACAGAGAGTTCTAGACGTAGGCTGCGGCCCTGGTAAGTTTCACGGCATGAGGATGGCCTTGTTTCCAACTTTACCCTTTTATTAACTTGACAACATCGATATAGGAATATGGGCAATGTAATCATCCTACACTTACCCGTGAATGCTGACCCGAGCTAATGCGACCTAGTGACTTCGCCGACATGTACCCTAGTGCTCAGGTCATCGGCGTCGACGTCTCGCCCACGCAGCCGCAATGGATCCCACCCAATCTCAAATTCGAGATTGACGACGTGACACTACCTTGGACCTACAAGCCCGATACATTTGACTTTATCCACATGCGTTGGCTCGTAGGCAGTATCGAAGACTGGTACGGGCTCTACAAGGAAATATTTAGGACCCTCAAGCCTGGCAAGTACTTTGAGAACAAAGAGTCGTCAGCCATCATCACCAGCGACGACGGCACGGTTACTGATGACTCCGCTCTGAGTCAATGGGGCAAAGTGTTTAACGAGGCTGGCAAACAGTCCGGCAAGACGTTCCGCGTTGTCGAAGACGATATCCAAAGGAAAGCCATGGAGGCGGCGGGATTCGTTGACATCGAAGAGCATGTCTTCAAGGCGCGTATGAATGACCCACGCAACGAATGGCGTTTGACTAACGGCTTAGCTACAGGCACCGTTAGGAACGTGGCCGGCAGAGGAGAAGATGAAAGAGCTTGGCCAGTTCCTCCAACTTGCACTGTATCATGACATCGAAGGTACGAATTGTTTCCAAATTTCAAACTCTCATTATTTACAGTCGCTTACCTCATTCATAGGATTCTTGATGATGGTGTGGACTAACACAATGAAATGGTCCGTCGAAGAAATTCATATCTACTCGGCACACCTGCGGCGTGAATTGAGGTCGAAGAACCTTCATCCTTACTACATCCAGAAGGTAGTAATTGGTAGGAAGCCAAACGTCGGCGAGGTCCCCTGATGATGAATATGATGGATTCGATTTTTGAATCTGCGTTCCCGCCTGGTGATATCTTTCTGGTACGGTTCTCTCATTGGACACGCAGAGGCAACGGACCCAAGTTGGCGAGTAGCACGTCTACTCACGTATTGGCCCGACACTTTCTCTCTACGGGGCACAGACAAATTATACCCATATCTTTCTTATATCCTATACATCACATGTTAAATGCTTTTAGACATTACAAAAATAAGGTACCTATTTCATATCTCAGCTGCCCTGAAGCTTACCTAGACCCCCTCTCTATATTGGGATCAGTGTCAATGAAGGCTATCTTGATGCCCTTTTACGAATCAATCCTGCAAAGTAATATTAGTATATGTTTGGCAACCTAACTACCAACGTAGTTGTCTGAGGCAATGTTTCGGAGCGTCTCCTGTACTGTTGTCTATCTCCTCATCCTCTAACAGGCGTCTCAGCGTAAACAGAACATAATTCACTGGCTCTGTTATGATATCTGACTTCCCTCTACCAAAAGCGCTTAGGGGGTTTTGACCTTTCTGCGTCTTGCTTGACTTAGAGCGGTTTATCTCCGTCGACACAACGTTGTTTTTATTTTCATAATATCTATAGTTGAAAGCTTGAAGTCAGAACTGAGAACACGCTGTAGACCTCTCATACATATAATTCAATGCGGTTAAGTCATATTAAACTTGAACTACAAAGCATCGCTCATGGCAAACGGAGAGGGAAATATTTCAAAGGAGCGCCGGTGTGCGAGATGATTTAAGCAACAAGAACGGATGAGGTATATTTGAGAGCTAATGTTAAACAGTGCCTTTTGAAAGAGTTGTGTTACTTGGAGTGTTATTGTAATTGTAGTTATCCTGAGTTGTTTGGTACTTGTAAATCTTGTCCAGTCTTCATCGTGACCCAAGACATAACGTAGTGTAGAACAAGCACCAATCCTCGGAAATGGGAACATATCTGCATGAAAGCGGACCCTGGAAACCTGCATCAAGTACAGAGCCGTCATATTGCATGCACTCTTGTATCCCTTCGTTCGATATTCAATATCTATTCCCCTCATACGCCACCTCGTCACATGAGCTTGAGCTACCCGGATGATGCCGCCACATCCATCATAGCCTCCTCCTTAACTCATAACCATTAATCAACTCTCAGAGTAGAAATAATTCGTATCTTTGGACGATTTCATTTCAGGAAGCAAGCCACCATTTTAGAATCAATTGAGCGGAGATATCGCGTTTCCCCGTCTTGGCAGTGAGCCCTCTTCAGAACATTCAACCAACTTTTCAATATGGAGCTCCAGCGTGGAGCTGACGGCGATCAATCTGCCATCGACCATGCGAAGCAGAACCAGATCGCAACGATTCTCCGCAGCATTGACGAGCTCGTGGCAGCGACTCTCGAATCGAATAACGCCGCCATAGAGCAGCATACTGCTAATTCCGACGACTCCGCGCTTCGCTCTTATCAATCAAAACTCCTACAAGATTTCAAGGATATGATGGTCACGGTTCATAGCAAGGTGTCCAAAGCAACTCACGAAGTTGGATTGCAACTAGGCCCTAGCACCTATGCCGATTGTAGCCCCGTCGCCACCGACTCGCAGTTGGAAGATCTGATTGGAGTCGAAACAGAAAGCCACTTGAATCGATTCCTAGGCCGCATCAATGTGAACGGCAAGCAGAGTTACAAGCTTCGCGACTATGGAACCGGGGTTGAGAACTTTCAACTGACCATCGACGACAGCCCCGTCGCGGCCTCACCCCAGGGCCCTCAAGATCCCTTGGTGGTTTTGGATACTACATTGCGCAACGTCTGGATTGTGCAGTACGCCTATGCGCAAATATCGAAGCACAAAGAGGATCTCATCAAGGAGTACCTCACCACTGTCGGACCCAACGCTGGTGTAAGCCGCAAAATCTCGCGCGAGTACTATGAGGACATGAGCTTGACCAACGTGCCGTCCAAGGAAAAGCTCGGCAACCTGCTTGACGTCAAACGTTCTTCACAAAATCACGAGACCCACGACCTCATGGTCGTTCTTGTCGCCATGAAACCCGACGGCAGCCTGCAATATAAGGAGGCGGTTACCGGTGATGAGATCAGCATAGATCAGACCCATGGCATCAACTCGTATCTAATCTTGCCCATGGCCGAGGCGAGCATGAAGAAGCTGTACGATATATATCGAATCCTCAGAAAAGAAACGTTAGAGCAACGCCGAGCAGCCAAGAATAAAGAGTTTGCAGCCCAGCTACAAGTAGACGTGATGGATGGGTTACGGGAGCATTTCAGCTCAATTGGCGGTATGGAGTTTGGCGGCACGAATGACGATGTTGGCAGCGGCGGAGGCGGCAGCAAGAAGCGTCGCCGTATGCTAGATGACGACGAGGGAAGAGATTAGATGGGATTGTCTAGCTGGTCATAGGCGTCCACGGGAAAATGGATAGGCATTGGTCGTGCTAATGTAACCTAGGGACCTAGATAGGTAGGCACTTGGGTATACATTCTAACGCTGTTCCAGCTCAGGTCGCAGTTCTCTTAGCTCTGTTCCCGTCGCCACCGGAGCTACGATATCGTCGGCCGAGTCCGCGTCTGCAGGGTCCTCCCAGCCTTCACGATTGTCACGTACGAGCCTCACGAAACCGATGTCGAGTACCAACACAGCGACGCAAAGACCTACTGCCAAGTATAAGGCTCCCCTGTAGCCCATCACCGTATCGTGACTCTTGCCCACCTCGGGTTCTACTGTAGAATCCCAAGACTAGTACCGTACAAAAGCAGCGACCCTATCAGCGAGCCGGCGACGCCCTGTTACTTACGGCTAACAGAGTTACTAGCGATGATCTGTGCCGCCGTGTAGGTTAAATCGGGCGATAGTGAAGATATAGCAGTGCTCGGGAAAACCTGATACCAATAAGATTGCTGTTCTGGTATGGTGACGATGAGAATGCTAGCTACTAGCATGCAGGAGGCCCCCATAGCTGCCAGGAACGTGGCAGCGACACCACCAAGACCAAATGGCGTCCAGCCCACCGCGAATTGCATCGGTGTCTAGTGGCAAGAGGCATCCCAAACAGCTGGTGCTTAGCTAACAAGGAGAACTATTGGTATTACATAGAAATTTCATTCGCAACCAATCACATTGCTCAGCTTTCACGTGAAATTATGAGGGGGGTTCAAATTCATGATGATACTTAACCCGTTAGTAGCTAACAGGGAGAGGGTGTCACATTATACCGAGGCGATGGTACTAATGGCGTGTGAACCTATGAAAATACCAAAGGAGTAAAGGAATTCCCATTACACAAGCTCAATAGCCGAGACGGCGGTAGCACCAGCATCGACTGTGAGTACGCTTCCGGTCATCCAACGAGCTTGCTCGCTAGCCAGAAACCTCACGGCGGTCGCGCAGTCCCACGCATTTCCCTCTGTTCGTAAGAGGCTCCGATTTCTTCGCTCGTCCCGTGTTTTCGGGGTCATGCCCTTTGCGTACATCATAGGGGTGTAAAGCATTCCTGTCCGGATTAGCTCGCCGTAGCTAGGACTCTCGGGACCTTTGAGGAGCAACGAACTTACCTGGACAGACGCAATTCACACGGATGCCGTCTGGTGCGTGATGTGCTGCCATGGCGCGCGTCATATTCAGTACAGCCCCCTTGCTCGTCGGGTACAGGAGGTGGGGAGTACCCCCTACCAATCCCGCCACGGAGCCCATGTTGACGATGCTCCCCCGGATCTGGCCCGGCGACTGGTCATTCTTGCGCATCTCGGGCACGACAACCTTGACCATGTTCGCCATGCTCGTGATGTTTATGTCCAGTCCGCGACGCCATTGATCCAAGTCAAATTCCGTCGCCGTGCCCTTGGCTCCCATGATGCCCACGTTGTTGACTAGGATATCGACGCGCCCGAACTCCATCAAAGCCGTTTCCACAATCTTTTGGCAATCGGAAGGCTTCGTGACATCTCCTTGACAGCTTATGCTCATCCCTTTACCCTCCGATTGTATCATAGCACTGGTAGTCTCCGCCCATGCTAGGTTTAGGTCCGCACAGACAACCGAGGCCCCGTCCTCGGCTAGCAAGATCGAAATGGCTCGGCCATTGCCAAGGCCGTCGCCTTCGCACCCCGCTCCGGTTATAATGGCAACCTTTCCGGCAAGAGACCGTGAGGGCCTCGGAGGGATGTTGTCCGCAACTGAAGTCGCATTAGCGAAATACAATTCTGAGAGGTCTTGAGCTCTAATATCTCACGGGCTCTCCTCTCTGTAGTGAGTGTTCTCCTCTTCACCAGGTATGGTACATTGTATTTGTGCTTTTGGGGTTGTGGAAACGTATCTTCTCGCGTCGTGCAATGGAGCTGGCGTATTCGTGTAAGAGGGGTCAAAGAGGGGGTAGACTTCGAAATGAACGGTGAGAGTGGAGAATAACACCGACGCAGATACACTCCGACATGACGGGAAGACATATTTCTTGTGGTCTATCTGATATGTTTATTGATTGAATGGGCGAGTGCTAAACCGAGTTCATAATTTCTCGTTGGCGCAAGGGGGTTGGTGTTGCTGGTCAGTTGGTGGTTTTCGTCAAAGTGTTAACTGTGAGGGGGCTTGCTCTCCAACCATCCCTTGAATCTGATTTACCAATGATGATCAGTGCTCAATCTCAGGGGAAAACTAGACCTTGGCAAAGTAAAACGAATACCTGTCTATGCAGTCTAACGTCTCCTAATTGTGTTTATAGAGCACCTAGATCTAAATACAAGCGTGGTTGTGGAAAGGGTGCAGATGCAACTGTGATCGAGAGGCCGGATATAAGATTACAAATCATTACTACGTCTAATAAAGCTTTTAGGGCTGTATTAAATGTAGTGAGTTATGTGATATCTTATAATTCAGGACATTGTTAAAGTAGATGTCGTATAAATAAGCAGTGATCAACCCCGTTTAGCGGTTCATATAGTTAACTTTCTTTTAGCACTGATTTTGATTCCAACTAAACAGGTAGAGAGATTTAACCTTTTACTAGGTAGGCAGGATTTAAGTTTCGGTCTGTTCTTTACTTCAGATGGCATGTACAGCTAAAGAAATTGCGATAGGCACTGTGGAAGTTAGAACCCACGTTTCAGGAGGGGCATTTTAGACCTCTTACAACCTCAAGCATCCTTAGAATTCCAAACCTCTTTCCTACTTCAAAACCACAGAACGAGCCATCGAAAGTTATACGACGAAGCCTTTGAAACAGTCCGAGACTCGACGTAACCGTAGACGGTTCTGGAATGAGGATTCCCTAACAGAAAAATTGTCCCCTTGTTTTCTTGTTTCCTTCTTGTTTAACTCCCCACGTTGCTGCTTTCCGCCCCAATGGTCACGCCGCGGAGACCTTACAAGCCAGATGATAAAGAGAGACTTTTATATTTCGATATCGCTGAGAAGCCGAAACTAGGGGCTAAACACGAGGTGCCCTTCGGCACAAATGTTCTTGAGATTGTCTACACACTGAGGTCATCGGTATACCAAAAGTCTTCTGTCCTCAACACCTTCCGGTTGATGACTAGTCGCATGGTTCTGCAAGGGGACATCGAAGCGACTCGAAAAGAACTCAAGAAGCGCAAGGAATACATCGATGATGTGTGGGATATTGACGTTAAGATGACGTTTAGGAACGTCCCCTATTGAGTAAGTCATCATCACTACCTACCTCGTAACCAGAGTAAATCTAACAAGAGGGATAGCCGCCGAGCAGCAACAAGAGCGCCGCCAGAAGACAGCGGCTCAGCTCCAACGCAGAGTAGAACGTCTACGTGGAGCTGGCAAAGAATGCCAAATCTGAGAAGGAGAAGGCCTACCTGGAGAGGCACTCCTGATTGCAGTTGAGGAGGACACATTGCAGTGGGAAGAGGGTGTTGCTATCGCCCTGGAATGCTGTGATAATATCCCCCGAGAAGCCCGCATCTCCAATGTTGATGTGGAAGTGGACACTAGGGAATCGCCATGCGACTCAATTGAGACCTTCGTTTTCCCTGTCTATAAGTATCTTGAGTTTTCGGTCATGGAAAGTTAGGTAGCTAGGACTAAGGCTGTCTATAGGACTATCCTGTAGCACCGTACTTGGAAATAGAACATTGGGACCTGCTACCAGATATTGATTTTCTTCTTCCTCTTCCTCCTCTTATTTATATTACTCTGTT
Organism: Hypoxylon cercidicola; assembly: GCA_022578845.1. Lineage (NCBI taxonomy): Eukaryota > Fungi > Ascomycota > Sordariomycetes > Xylariales > Hypoxylaceae > Hypoxylon > Hypoxylon cercidicola. Next base: position 215,910 of record MU399523.1, read on the forward strand.
TGTTTGTTTATACCAGGTCTGCAAGGTCCATAACAGCGGCGAAACAGTAGCAATCCACCAGGTTGCAAGTAGCGATACAGCTTAACCAATATGCAACATCTATACGCCCAATTTGGCTCCTACCGGCAGCATTACTACGTGCTGATATACATCAATCTTGGATTAGATGTACCGAGAGTATTATCATACAAACCTCACACATCGCTTTCCTACCTGAGTTCAAAGTTCTTATACGCCAGTAAGCCCACCCCCTGAATGCAGGATCCTACTATGCAGTAAGAAAATATTAATACTAAGGGTGTCATGTAAGACGACTGGCGAATGATCTAACGTGAGACTGAAATTGTATTCGCTCAAACATGCCCTTCGATGTGTCAGATATACACGTTGTGCGGCCCCGATATCCACACGTCACACATGTAAATGTGTTTATAAATGTCGCAAGTGACGCAATGTATAATCGGAAAAAGTATGCATTAGACCTAGTGTCAAAAGACAAAACAAAAGACAAGACAAGAGACAAGACGAAAGACAAGACGAGATCGTTGCTAAAAAGATACGGTATATGAGCTGACATTACTTTTTATCAGGTGAGTTGCTAGCTATTATAAGTGAGGGGGGAAGCCCTGCTTTATATACACATCCACGCTACGTCTCCATGTACTGTACCTGACAGTAGCCCCTTGACCCTTCATTTCAACAATCGTAACTCTCAGCCAAGTTGCCCAGCATGGTCAATATAACCGGTACGTTTCTCCCTGGGTAGGTGCTGATCTGCTTGCTTGCTTCATCCCTTAGGTAACCCAACTGACCCGGCACGCGCAGCCCCTCTCCGCATAGGCTACGTGCTCTTCCCGTCCTTCACGGCGACCGACGTGTTCGGGCCGCTGAACGTGCTCAACCTCGTCTCCATCACGCACAGCATGACGCTGTCCCTCCTCTCCACGTCGCTAGACCCCGTCAGCGTGGACCGCGCCATCACGAACGGCGTGTCCGCGGGCACGCTGGGGTCCTCGGCGTCGCCCTACTTCGCGCAGTTCGTGCTGCCGACGCACACGCTCGCGGACGCGCCCGCGCTCGACGTCGTCTTCGTGCCGGGCGGCGCCGGGACGCGCGACATCGACGGCACGCGGCCGCACGTGGCCTGGCTGCGGGGGCGCGTAGCGGATCCGGACCTGGCGTACGTGATGGGGGTGTGCACGGGGGCGTCGCTGCTGGCGCGCACGGGCCGGATCGGCGGCCGCAACGCGACGACCAACAAGGCGGCCTTCGGCTGGGTGCGGTCGGTCGAGCACGCCGAGGACGTCAACTGGATCGCCCGGGCGCGCTGGGTCGTCGACGGCAACCTCTGGACCAGCTCGGGCGTCAGCGCCGGCACCGACATGACGCTGGGCTGGGTCGAGCACCTGTACGGGCGCGACGAGAGCGAGCGCATACGCGTCATGATGGAGTGGAACGCGCTGAACCGGACCGACGACCCGTTTGCCGCGTATTATGGGCTAGGCTAGGCATGCCGGCACGCAATCCAAGCGACGGGAGGCGCCGAAGGAGCAAAGGGGACAGTGTTACATGTTATGAGTCTAGATACATACCTACATGTAGGCATTGGCAGATAGGTACAAATATTAGGTACTCATGCAGTATGGTAGCTCGTCGAATTCATGCGAGTTCAAATTCATCAAGCAAATGGATTTCTTTTCGGCCATCATGGCAATAAACAAGGGGAAACACTATCATAGACGGGAAATGCAATCTAATACCCCAACTATACCGCGTATCCAGCAGAGTTTTTCTGCCGCGGCTCTCCGGCCGCTTCGAAGGTCCCGTTCGGTAGCAAACGCAAGCCCTGTGCGGTGCTCTGTCCCGGAGCCACCCATGTGACATTATGGCCGAGGGACTTTAGGAACGCGGCAGTGCTGTTGTCGTACGCGTACTCGAGCGAGACCTGGTTGGGACTGAGCTGGTCGTGCAGTCTCGGCTCCGCGAGGGCTTCGGCCGTCGTCATGTCCTGATCGAGTACATGGTGGATATTTTGAATCGTCGCCGTGATAATCCGGCTACCACCTGCTGATCCGATGACGAAGTAGAGCTTCCCGTCGGCCGTCTCGACGATGGTCGGGGAAATCGACGACAGTGGGCGTTTGCCCGGACGGACGAAGTTCGCTGGGCTCGGTATGTAGCCAAATGCGTTACTCGAGCCCGGGATGGAGAAGTCGTTCATCTCGTCGTTCATGATGACACCGGTCTCGGGAACCATGATCTGGGAACCGAATAGCAAGTTGACAGTCGTCGTAAGGCTGATGGCCATCCCGGACTTGTCGGCAGTGACGATGTGACTCGTTCCCGGCGTTTCGAGACTCTCGAGGCCAGCTGGATCGTACCATGACACGTTCTGCGTGCGGAAATCGGAGATCTTAGAGCGCACCTCAGATGCGGTCGCGTCGGAGAGCATCGACTCTTGGTACTCGTCAAGGCCGTCAACGAAGGATGGATCTCCGAGTTCGGAGCGTTGTCCGTATGCGAATCTCATTGCTTCGTCTAGTCGGTGGGTGGTTAGGTTGATTGCAGCAGGATCTCCAAACCCATCATAACCGTCGACAATCTTCAGCGTGCTAAGCGCTACTATGCCTCCTGACGGGGCACTGCAACTCGTGAGCTTATATCCCCGGTAATTGATCTCCGAAGGCTTTCGAATTGCGACTGTGTAGTTCTTCAAGTCGTCCAGAGTCATTGTTCCGTTCTTCTTGGACAGGGCTGCGATTGTCGCTTCCGCAATGGCACCGGTGTAAAATGCATCCGGACCCTCGGCGGCGATAACCTCCAACGTGTCGGCATAGCGCTTGCGAGTAATGGTTTCACCGAGCTTGACAAGCTCACCCTTCGGTGCAAAGTCGATCGCCCATGATGGGTCATCCGTGAGGAAGTCATTATTTGGTGTCACCGTGGCCATGTACCTAACGAGATCCTCCGTCACGTTGAAGCCATACCGAGCAACCTTGACAGCCGGCATTACCACTTCAGCCCACGAAAGCTTTCCGTAGTTCTTGTGCAGATGCTCGAGCCCCCGAAGCTCACCTGGAACACCACTGCGATGCCATTAGTATTTTATCTTATAACGACCGTCACGTAGCCATGAATTGGATTGGTTACCTTGCCAGACCGCCATATAAACTGGCGTCGGTATTGTTCGTGTACATGTCCTCAAACGCAGCGGCAGGGGCCGTCTCTCGGAAGTCGATGAACTCGTACTTCCCGTCGCTGCCACGGACCAACATGAAACCGCCGCCGCCGATGCCGCTGTGGTACATGCCAATGACGCCGATGCAGAAGACGGTACCAACAAGGGCGTCGGCGGCATTTCCACCAGCTTGGAGCAGATCCGTCCCGATCTTGGAGCAAACGGAGCTCTCAGAAGCGACAGCACCTAGCTTCGGTGCCTTTGGACATGACGCCGCAAGACTAGACTGCGCTAAGAAGCCGAGCTGGAGCACAGCAGCGCCGATACGCGTAAGAGACGGCATGGTGCTTGAGGAATGGGACTACGATTCGTTTCAATCGCACTGGTCTTGAGAAAGGCTCTAGGATAGCTGCAGGTTGTCGGGACGGGCGAATTAATAAGGACCTGACGAACGAAGGGCGCGGTTGGGGCTCAGGTTTGTTTGTCAATGAACAGCCTCAGCTCGGTTCCCAACGTGCATTAGACAAGCCTTGACCGAAGAAAACCCTTGCTTCTATCTTCAGCTGATGTTTTGAGGCTGCGGCTGCTCGTTGAGAACGAGAACGAAGCTGTAAGAGCTTCGCAGTTTGTCTTTGTCCATGTCATTCTTCCGCTTCCTAGATCTGGGATTGATATTACCATTACCATTACGGGTTAGTCTACAGAGATATGCAGCTTGCCGTGACGTTCTTCCGCAGTATTAATTTCATCACCTTCCTGATGAAGAAACAGGCTATGCCATATCTGGGAAGCCGATCCACTAATACGACATTGCATTATCAAGCATTTATCGGTAACGAATTCAAGTCAATTAGGTAAACGGTAAGTCAGGAAATAAGGCTGACTTTTAGTTTTCGTTTGCTGTTACTGGGTTACATCCTTGAACTAGGATGATTGTTGCCAATCAAACTGCATGAAGTAATTTGAGGAGCTGAAGACACCGAGAAACGGAGTTAGAATGGATTATCTCCAACCTAAACTCCGACATGCCACCAAATTCGTGATTTCTCAAGGTTGAGAGCACAGTTCATTATAAAACAACTCTCTTATTATGACTTTGTTAAAAATCCAAAGGCTTTAGGAGGGTTATAATGCGAGGTCGACGCGTGAACCCTTGTAAACCTCGGGCACATTAGGATTAGCTTCGTAATAAAACGGGGAATGTGCTTCGTAGGATTCTTCAGGATTTCGGTTCAGCTCAAAACTCCCCTCGTAATCTGTAGAATTGTAACCTGTTGCCATGTTGTCAAAATAGAAAAATGAGGGTCTCTCCATACCGACCGCTAGACTCCGACAATGGCGAGATCAGACTCCTCGAGCTCTTCCCGGCGCCGGAGTACTCTTCCCCTATTGAATGTGCCTTGCATCCGGTCAAGCTCAGCGAAAAACCAAGCTTCGAGGCGCTTTTGTATACATGGGGAGGTAAAGGTGCCGGGCAAAGCATTACTCTGGATGGAGTGGACTTGCCCGTGTTTGAGAACCTAGAGGCAGTTCTCCGGCGTCTGAGACGTCCAACGAAGTCTTGTACCTTATGGATTGATGCCATATGCATTAATCAGGACGATTTAGAAGAGCGGGCATCGCAGGTGAAGCTTATGCGTGATGTCTACGAGGGCGCCATTGGTGTCACCATCTGGTTGGGCGAGCCGAGTCGGGGTGCGGAACTTGGTCTTAATCGCCTGTCACCCGAAAATCTAAAAATCGTGACGCATTTTGGGCGGTCGAGAAAGAACTGTACGGCAAGACTGGTGGCCTAGGAACTGAGACTGCCTTGTGGTTCTCCCCTTCCACCGATCGTCTGCGGAACGGGCTTGAGAAAGACGAGATACGCGAGCTGATGTGCCGACCATGGTGGAGTAGGGTCTGGATTATCGAGGAAGCCGTCGTATCTCGGAAGCTGAAGATCCTCTGCGGGTCATGGGAGATCGAGTGGGACACTCTTGATGCCGAGACCAAAGAAGAGAATATTTCTGTCAAACAGGTGGCTCTCATAAAGGTTATGCATCCCGAACTCTTATCCTTCGCGGATAGCACTCTCGATGATATCAATACGATGCGTCGAAAACGGGTAGACGCCAAAACCGGGAATAACATCTATGAGCTCCTATACAACCTTCGTCGTCTTGCCTGTACCGACCCTCGAGACAGAATCTTTGCGTTCTTGGGACTCTTGTCGTCCGAGATGGGCATGATATTGAGCCCAGACTACAAACGCTCTATCGGAGACATCTACACTCGCTTCTGTCGGGCTGTCATATTGAAAGCTAGAACTCTCGACATCTTGAACTGCACGCGCGAATGGCGCGGTGTGACTAAGCCTGTTACCAATTCACGTGTTTATAGTGTGTATGAGCGAGCACGACACCACGACACAGCTGGGAAGGTGCAGGCTGAGGGAGACAGCGAACCTAGTGGAGGAGCAGTGAAGCTGCCCGTAGGATGGGAACGCTGCATAGATGGAGGAGTTGTCACGTACTTTGACCATAACACGCAAACAAGACACAATGAGAGTCCCATGGCGGGGAAAGTTCATCCCTGGGCAAGTCGACTCGAGCGGCAAACCTGCCCAAAAGGGTGCCAGAAGACTCGGGATAATCTAGACCGACCTTCTATCAAATTCGACCTAGACGAGAAAGAATCGCCGCCCAGTTGGAGCGAAGACGAGTTTCCGGGTCTCCCTTCGTGGGTTCCAAACTGGGCTGCCCGAACAAGCCAAGATCCAAAGCCTTTCCTCGACTGGTCGAAGAAAATCGATGACCACGGTCCTTTCCAAGCATCGGTGTACTCTTATGCGGAGATATCCCCAGACCTAGACAGCGAAGTGCTCTCACTTACCGGCCTGGAATTTGACACAATTGAGGAAATTGCCTCTCCCTGGCATCGATGGGGGATCCCGGAACTGGAACAGTGGACCACTCTCGCATCGCAAGACCATCCCACGTGTCCCTACGGTGGCCAAGAGGGTCGGCTCGAAGCGATTTGGAGGACCCACATTGGGGATTATCCCGGAGAGGGCGCGGTTCCCGCATCCGACCGCGTCTTTGTTGAGTTGTGGTTTGACAAAGAGGGATGGGTGTCTCCCGTTGAAATCGAACCGATGGACAGCTTCGACGCTGGTGGCTCGGGCGACGCAACTCACGCCTCGAGGCTCTTGTACGAGGCCTGGAGGAAGATCAACGGAAAGGGGAAATTCTTCAATAAGCTGCGCGAGATGTGGGACGTGTGGGCGGTTGGGAGGCAGTACTTGCCGTACCTCGAACGTCTGTACAATACGTGCGCCCATCGCGCATTATTCGTGACGTCCAAGGGCTATATCGGATTGGCACCTTGGAATGCCCAGGCTGGGGACAAGATCTGTCTGCTAAGCGGAGGCAAGACGCCCTTCTTGCTCAGGGAGTCCAAAAACGACGATCACAATTTTGTGGGAGAGTGCTATGTATACGGCATCATGGGAGGTGAAGCATGGGCAGGACGGAGCGAGAAATCCCCTGAGAAGTTCCATATTTGCTGATATTCGAGGCAAAGTTTTCTCGACACCGAGCTCTTCGTCGAAGCAACGCATGGAAGCAAATCTTCATAGCCATTCTCCCGATACAGCAGCCGGGAATGGGTTACTAGGTTATTCCCCTACGCCTAACTTCGTATTCGATTGGTAAAGTCACTCTTTAGGTCAGATTGAAAAGTTGTTACTCCTTCTGAACGGCCAGGGGATAACAGTCTATGATGAAAATGTAGAGTCTCAGGTACCTAAATAAAGATGCGATGAAACATGTTATTGCAATCAAAATGGAACCAACCTGAATAAGTCGTAGAACATTGCTGTTGCGCAAAGAGGTCTATGGTGAGAATCGGAAGCTGCGGCCAATGTTCGTCGCAGCAGCAGATTGCTTACGCTCGTTTCACATCCCACGAAATTCTAACACTACTAAGAGTGCCGCCGCTGGCTGAGTTAATCGGCTCGAAAATAAGACACGTTTCCACTGACATATCGACTGGTCTACTGTGAGCACCAAGGGGGCCTTGCCGGCCGTGGAAAGGATTAGCGGGACTTCATGCTAACAGGAGGTCTCTTTATCCCGTCGAAAGACACTAGAAGGACAATAAAGCGGTGAAGAACAGAAGTGATCGAACATCGCTGCGGATTCTTGCGCCCATAGAGGAGGTAACTGTGCCAAGAGCATGCCGTCATGAGCGTAGCTGAAACAGAGACACAATACCTCTTCGGGCACCGAGCAGATCTCCACTTATCAGCCAGGCATTCTGGCGATTTCGTAAGATGGTAGGACTGCAACAAGGCAGACAGCCACCTACATAGTCGGGCGTGAGAGGTCTGACATGATCCCGCCTCATTGGGTGGAAAACGGTGGACTAGTATGGATAATGGTATTAGGATTCGATTGGTTATCGTCGGGTCTGTTACTTGTGGACAGGCTGACGAAGTAAATTTGATCCTGAAGCACGGGAAAAGTCCGAGATAGTAGCCACAAAGCTCATGTAACAAATTACCGTAGTTTCTATCCATCCATCCCTTTTAAGAAGAATCCACGCGGCGAAGCAGGCCATAATTCCGCTAATGGAAGCTGCACTCTAGACGAGAGGTAGTCACCACCCTCTTTCATTTTCATTCCTCTCACGGCAAAACTTGCATGGCCAAAGATTATGTACTCAGTAACACTGATATTTTAAAGCGCTATTCCCACCGGATGTTATCCTAGCGTGGACTATTGACAGTAGCAATATGTTGAGGGCGAAACCTATTGAGTACCCCTTTAAGCGGTTGAAAGGATATCATTACAATAAACCCTCTCGACGCTTCCAAGTCGAAAGAACCGAAGGTTCATGGCCAGGATAAAAGGCATTTCCTCGCCTTACAAGCCCTTGCCAGGCGACTGGGGGAAATGCTGAGCGGCGAAGATCTGATTGGAAGCAGCTATAAGGTCATCGGTCGTATAAGCCTCATCCGGCCTCTTAAACCCTAGCTCATAAGGTATACGCTCATTCTCTGTATTTTGTTAGCCTCAGACTCGGTGCAGCATGGGATGGTCTCCTTACCGAATAAGTATTCAACCCAAGTCTTAGGCACCGTCGCGCTTTTCTTGTCCCCCAAGACAGTGACATAGGCTGCGGACTCTCCAAAGCTGAAAGTTGACCCGGTGTCGGAAAGTGTAAACTCAGGGTTCGTGAGGTTAGAAGTCATTAATCTCGAAGCTCGGGCATTAGCTGCCATCTGCATGGTGATTATGTCCCCAGTCCAAAACGACTTGGTCTGGTTGAAAACAGCGGCATTAAATTCAGCCTGAGGTCCGAAATAGGCGTCTTGGCGACTATCAAATTCCATGTTAGTTGATTGATGTTTAGATCAGAGTGATCTAGCAACTGCGCAGTAGATCACTCCCACAATCCAGAGGAATAATGCTGGAGCGGGCTAGAAAAACTAACCTCAAGCTACCGTCGTGCTCCAGGACATTGTGACGGCTGAGATGGTCCAGGTCGAACCACGTCGCATTGGGCAACTGGTTCGTGCCCGCCGCAAAATTGAACAGAGTTGTAGAGAGGGACGGTTCGAAATTCAAGGCGGCTCCTAGAGCATACACGGTCTTGTTCACGTCGATTGCCTTGCCGGAGTGAGGGAGGAATCCGTGATTCGCCAAGCTGTTAAGCATAGGACACGGGGCCCGAACTGTTGAGAGTCAGACATTGTCCAGTAGTTGCGAAGGATTTCGATATCATACCATCGTTTGGCCCGGCAGGCTCCCACTCGGAGCGCGGGTGAGCTGCGCCGAAGGAGGCTGTGCCAAAGGCAATAGTAGCGGAAATGTATGAGAACCTCATTGTGACCTGCTGATGACCTGGTTGAATTAGGTTGCCGTGTAGCCCAGTAGAAATAGATGATGTACCAGCGGCGTCCACGACCTTATATACCTCCTAACCTACCAGGTGCATAATGGTCAAGGTCAGCCATGATCCCATAATCTTAGCCTAATACGAGGCTTCCAAATAATGTCTGCCTGACTAGCGAAGAATTCAAAATCTCCTGATGGGGCTTCGGTCTGTTGCAAAATAAGATTGCCGCGTCATCGTCACCGCGACGGCCCTTCGACGGCTGAACGGTTGACACCCCACCAAGATCTACTAGAGATGTAAATGGCTCAGCATCTCTCCAAGAGATGCAGAAGACCCACGCGAGTCCTATGAACTGCCAGGGACCCAGACGGGAGACGGGCGGTGCCGGCACGAGCCGGGGGCACTTGACAGGGCTCAGAGCCTCTAAGCGACCACTGCCATCTCGGGGTTGAGAGACTAAAAACTTAAAGATGATGACCGTAGATCGTGGCGGAGCAGCTATCGTAACCCGTGTATGCTGAGTAAGGCTCTCCTCCGATTGGTTTCCGTATTTTCTGGATCTGTGCCCCTGGAAAGTTGGACAAATGAGCATCAACACATTATAAATGAGAGGATCGTGCGTAGAACAGCAAAGCATGGATATCACGGCGCATCTGCGCATATACGGGGTATAGGCAGCAGTTTTGTCAGGGGTAGCTCGGACTCGGAAACGATATCTGTAATCCGACAAAATAAACCTCCGTCGGGATTTACACGACACCACTAGTTGGTTAACCCGTTCCGGTACCTCTGTGCTGGGCGTTTATAAGCGTATCGGCTCCGGTCCAGCAGCTCTGTGAAACATTGGAGCCGGCAGCATGAATCAATCCGATCCTTATTGAATACCATCCGTAGGTGCATATGGCCCTGTCACAGTTATGGCAGTTACGGAAGACGATCGTAATCTCGTCCTTCTGGAACGTCTTCGCGGACGAATTCTAGATGCGCCTTTTCAAGAGAAGGAATTTCAAACCGACTTTGCCACAATAGTGCCTCGTGCTGCTCGTGTTATATTTCCTGTAAGAAACACGGCCGAGCTTACCTCAGAACTTGCGCTCCCGTCTCCCACCTAGGCAGGTAAGAGAAAAAGCCCAAAAGTCCAAAGGGAACATGTCTTCCACGCAAGCACGTCCCTGCCTTTGTTCTGTCCCAGAATGCCAGAAAGGTAGCTTTCCCACCGGTGCGGTACCTCCTGTAGCTGCCAAGGAACCATCCGCCCAGCTTGCGCCCCATGCTACCAGGGTCCACAAGTTCAGATCTCCTATCGCGATCGGCAGTGTCTTCCTCAACGTCTCCAAAGTTGTCAGTATGGCTTGTAGTGGCTACTGTCGCCATCAGTATTAAAAACCAGCTAACGCTCTTCCCATTCCCGCCCATCGAGAAAATAGAGTATCCCATAGCAACCTCAAGTGGTCCAGTGTACAAGGAGATGATACCAATACCGTTCATCAGGCTCTTTATCCACGGATTTGAAGCTCCTTCACAACCGTCACCGCCTGGCAGGGGCCTCCACGGCTTGTTCAGGCGATCTTCGACAATTGCAGATTCGCAAGAATAGGAGATGAGTCCATCCCCATAGTAGCATTGCGGGAATAGACTAGTATATCAGTGAGCGAACGAGCTGCGCCATCGAGAATCGTGGGGCGACGGAAGTGTTCAAAGAGCCAAATAATAGACCTGGAATCATGATGTCATGAATATATATTGGTTGCAACTAAAAAGATAGATTGTGTGCAAATGGTAACGGATGGCTCATAATAGGGGCTCCGTGATGACGGAGAGTGGACTGTAAGATGCAGGAACCCCAGCTTAATGTCTAGGGATGAGGCCATAATATCATTTGGGAGGAAGTGAGGACAAAGACTTCGTATCTTTGTTGATTTACTCCAAGTGTAACTTTTGAACTACATAAAGTATTATATGCCCTTCTGGTCTCTTCTTGGGCGATGATAATTACCTCCACGGTATTAATAAATAAAAAATAAGTTACAGGCAGTACTACGTTCGCTCTATCGGTCAGGAAAGAAGCGGTAAGGATATTTACGTAGCACCTGGAGGTGTGATCCTGGCCATGGAGGAGAAGCAAGCGAGAATAACCCAATGCGCGTCACGCATGCCTGTGTGTTTTGTTAGAACTAGTATATTCAGACAAAATTGCCAACTGTTTGCCACTTTTATGTTCCTCACGTTGACCGCCATGTGACTTAGGAGGCAGTCACTCATTATGACTAACCTGCCCTAACGACGTTAACGAATAACGAGATGAAATATCGACACATCTAGTAGCCCTATTGGTACTACCATTAAGTCTTCGATGCGATATTGGTTACTGAGCCATACTAAATGGACCTGAAGAGACAGAGTAACTGAATTAAGGTAGGCACCCCCTAATCATCGAAAACGAGATACCGATAGTCAGATGATTTGGTTGGTTTGTAGCACTCATCCTTCCCAGTCGCGCGAAATAGGACGTGGGCAAAGGGGAAATGTCCTACGCAAACAGAAGCTCAAATTAAAACTGGTGAGTACTGAATTGACTTTTTAAAGTCAGTTGTACGACGGAGAGTAAATCAACTTGAAAATATAAATTCCAAGGGGAATAGCAGTTTCCGGGCTGTTTCTCGTTGGTGTTTAGACACCGAATAGACTCAAGCTGATAGCGGCACATACAAAGCTCTAGAGGCACAACTTTCGACCCAATTCTTTCTACCTTATACCTACCTAAGGTATCTGTTTGGACTTGGTTTCAATAAGTGTGACCTCTGACATATCGAATTACAATCACGACAATAGTCTTCGACGACTGGGCACTTCTCTACCGCGATAAGCTACCTAATATAGGCACACCATCTCTCCTATTACACAGTCGGGCCTATCACGCTTGGAGAATACTAGCAGATGAAGCCGCAATGTCGAGTACGGGTAACAAGAACGTTAGGGGTTGTGGTTGCAACAGCCGCGGAGGTGGCGGTGAAAACCTACCGCCATTAATGCTCATTGTCAATTCCAATTGGCATTCCGGTGCAAGAGAGAACCAGGATCTACCACCTATTAATTGCAAAAAGTGCAACCCTCTTGGCAAAGGGGAACATCCCCCGACACTAGAACCGAGAAAAATATATTATCCGGGTAATAGATACTCAGTCGATATGAACGTGGCGAGCGCTGTTGAGTGTATGGGCCCTGCCTTTCGGTTCTCGTCACCACGGGTATAGAATCGGGCTTTTCAAACTTCATTTAGGTAGGCCATACCAACTTGCTGTTTTATAGTATTGACAATAGCAAATTTCCTAAGTATTCGTGTTATTTTACTAATAATTGATCTACTTCAGTAATTCTTCAACAATTACAATTTGTACAATTCGAATTATCCGATGAATAACACGATATCCGCCATTTTCGCACTTTTGAATCGGTAGGAAGCCGAAGTATACTACTCGAATACGAAAGATGCAATAGGGGCTTCGAAGACAAACCCCTTTTGGTCTACTCTACAGGACTAGTCGGAGCATAGTATGTCCATTGAGCCTTTACTTCATGCTCATTTTCCTGGCGAACCAACCCCCGGCATAGCTTTGAGCCGACAAGCGTTTGATAAATCCCTTAGGAGCGAATGCTTACGACCTAGACAGAACGGCGATAGACCTCGTGATGCTCAATGCCTTGATAACGGAGGCCTTGACGCTTCAGCTGGTTGAAGTCAAGCGTCCATTTGAGGATATTACGGGCGAGCGACTATTTACATACCAGGCAGATACTGTACCTATGCAAGCCGTTCAGGCTGGATTATATTTGGCTTCTGGATTGCTGATTATGGCATTCTATTAGAACTGGCCGTCTTGGATATTGGAAAACTGGGGAGGCCATATCGACGATTGGATAGAGGTGCATGGACAAGCCGCTGCTGAGGACATGGGCATACAAGTCAGCTAGGTAGATCTACCTATCTACAAACTTACACCATTAATAGCAATTGAGAAACGGACGAACACAACTCCATTAGCCCCAAGGAGCACGTTGTGAAAAAGAGTGCTTCAGTATCAAGGTGACCACTTAACTAATCATTCCTGAAGCTCCCCATGAAACCTGATAACTTTGAAGATGAGTGTACTAGCTCCAATCCGTCACAAGAGTCAATCCAATGCCAAGGAAGTTTACACCAAAGTCCAAATTACAGTTTTTTCGACGTCGTCATTTCGTCTAACAGTCTTCAAGTAATGGCTCTTTCTATATGAACCGAGGTTGGTCATATTCAACGATTCCAGGGACAGTGTAGCTTATACATACTAGAACCTGGGGGAGTGATCGGCGTTTTGTTGCTTTCATCAAGGTTGGCGATAGGCATTCGAGAGTTACCATCGACGATAGACTGCACATGACTCGGATCGATGTCTTGGGACTCATCATTAGAGCTGCCAGATTGGATGACTGGGCTCCTGGTGGTTGGTTTCTGTTAGACAAGATAATTCCGATAAATATCAGGTGACTAGGAGACAAGGGATAAGGGAAAAGGGTAAAAGGGTCATGTCATGGATAGGTGCCTAGGAGGTAGATATGATCTTTGCTGTCTTTTTCGAATATCTGGGTGTAACCATCACGTGTTATCCGAGACAAGAGCCGTCGAGAGAAGACGTTGCTTATAATTCTTAGAAACGGATGAGAGATTTTGCTCTAATAGAATCCGATAGTTTCTCTTACCTACCTCCTAATAGAAGCTAGGTCCACGGCAATTCCCGGGTAATTACATGTCGGCAAGTTGGAAGTACGACCTATACTCATGGTGACATCACAGATGATTCGATATGTGTATCAATTGGATATACACGAGATCTACTTGTTTACCTCTATGGAGAAAGGTTAACAAAATTGCTTGTCATACGTGTTTCAAGTGCGACTTGCTGCCCCTGTGAATAGTTTCCTGTTACCTAGTACGTTGTAACGTAACATTTTGAATAATTACAGGTCAATACCCAACATATCAAGTTTCAACAATTGACAAAACTACCTTCCTTAGGTACAAAGGTACCCATGATCAACCAAATAGGATGTTCCCCCTGAAGAACGTGGCCAGGAAACTCCAAAATTATCGACGTTGAAGTAAAACCAAGTGAACCGAGAAACACCTACCTGTGTATTTACTCAGGTAGTGCCTTGTTACATACAGAACTGCTTTATAACGGCCATCCCTTTTTACTTTTAACCACCTCATTTCATTACTCCGTCTGAGTTCCACCTTGTTGGCATGGCCACTAATTCTCGAGGTCCGTCCTATAGGAAGGTAGGCTAGGTTAGGTACCGAGAGAGGCGAGTTAAGATAAATGGTCAGACTAGTAGCAACGATGGTTAAGAAAGGAAAGTAGTCACACTCTCCTATCTTCAAAGCTACCCGATCTTTGAATCCGTAATTGACTGAATGTTCCCATTGCGACATCGGTAATAGTGTATATGGCCTTAATACGACCGACCCCCTTCAGTCTCGTGTAGGAGCGCTAGCGATTGGGCCTGCGGCACATATGTCATACTACCTTTGATGCGACGGTTGTACAGGTACGCATTTCATTGCTCCTAGATACTCCTGAGATGTGCACATGTATTACATGGGATCACGCCAGACACGTCAGCCCCGTTACAAGAACTATGCTGTAGCCACATACGTTAAGCATCGGCCAGGTATATAACACTCCGTGCTTCTCAATATCGATATTGACTTCTTTCTCTCACTTAATAGAGCCCTTCCGTCTTATTCTATACCGTGCACAGTTGAAATATTCTTCGAAGTTAAACGCAAAGACCCAGCAACCCATCTTCGCTGATCAATTTTCTCGGCCATGCCTTCGTATATCGTGGCAGTACTTAACAACACTTCGAAGGCCCTCACTTACAAGAACACGGGCGCCAACGAAGAGTTTGTTGTTCCATATAAAGATCCCCAGTCGACAGAGCCTAACGACTACATTCCTTATAAGAACCCCACGAACCAAGAAATGCCCGGCGAAAAAGGCTATATCGCTATGACATTCAGCCAGGTTGAACAGAGATTCTATTGCAACAACGGGGAGCTCTGGACAAGCCATCTTGCCGAATACGAGGCTGACCAATGGGTATCGAAGTACGTGTGCCCGTTAGAAGATGGCGAGCACTATGAGTTTCTCTTTGTCGGAGACAAAGGAAAGCCCTCCCTGGAAGTGAAGAGGGTAAGCGTGGAGAGCAAGGATGTTGGTGGTAAGACGATAAATGTGGTACTTCAAGTCCTGGGTAATATTTCGACCCTAGTTCTCGACATCATTCTTTGACGGGGGTAAGTGAGAAACAAGGCAAGGCATTAAATTTTATGCTAATTTCGGCTTTACCTAGTGTACATACGCATGTGGTACTTCGGGATGTGAAATGAGGCCGATGTTCAACACTACGGCCTGCGGTGCTCTGATCAACGAGAAGAGGTCTTACAACAGTTGGTTTATACCATGGACGTGGATGTTACCAAATAGTCCTTTAGACCATTCTTTCATTGAAGAGCTTTCGTCAAGGTCTTTTAGCAAAGCTAAGGATTGATGGTGATGTATGGGGAGATTTCTCATTATCAGTTCTAAAAGTGTACTGCCACGGTCGACAGTCTGACTTTAATTGTAACCTTCGAGTTGTCACCCCTCTAGATGTACGCTGGACATGTTCTGGCTGCCAAAAAAGTATCTCAGTTTTGTCTCAGTAAGCGTAGACTAGAGTTTGTTACGTTAGCACGATCGCTCCCTCAGCCATTTGCCAGTTTTCGTTACATTTACCTGTCACACGAAGGACCATGACGTATGCAGCGGAACCTTCTTATGCAAGGGAATCTTGGATTGTGATGTGAATGGCACGATATAGAGTCCGGCTGGCCTCCGATGCTAACCCAGCATTGACCCCGACTCCGCCAGAGGTCCGATCGGGATGGCGAGACGAAAAAAAAAATCAATAAAAAAATCAATAATAATAATAAAGCCACGCGGTACCGCAATCAAAAAGAGAAACAAAAGGTCTCACTTAAGATCCCAAGAAGTATCCTGTCTTGTCAGCTATGGAACACGGATCTACGCCCTCCTTCTCAGGCACCGAATCGTTCTGCGAAGCCGGCACAGAAACGCCGTACCTAGGCCTAGATACTAGCGCGCTCCCCTCCGGCCTCGCTTCCGCCGACCCTCTCCTCGGCCCCTCCCGCCATGACTACTTCCAGCTCGACGGCGGGACGCTCGACCGGGAGCCTGGCCGGATTGAGATACAGACGCAGACCCGCGACATAACCGACCGCGACGAGGTCCTGCCCGATCCGATGCTGGAGCTCACGGCCATAATGAGCCGACGTCGGGACAGCGTCGCGGCCGCGGGGCAGGGACAGCCGTCGGACGAGGAGTCCGGCGGCGGCGGCCGGTCCCAAGGGGTGCCCCCGGAGCTGCCGAACCTGGCTGCCGAGATCGTCTTCGTGCTGGTGTGCACGGCGGGCCAGGTCATCTTCGCGCTGACGTACGGCCACGCCAACATCACGCAGACGCCCCTGCGCGTCGCGCTCGGCCTGCCCGCCACGCAGACCCCCTGGCTGCTGG
The DNA here is from genome assembly GCA_022578845.1 of Hypoxylon cercidicola. NCBI lineage: Eukaryota > Fungi > Ascomycota > Sordariomycetes > Xylariales > Hypoxylaceae > Hypoxylon > Hypoxylon cercidicola. The sequence goes on from MU399523.1 coordinate 232,587, forward strand.
GCACGCAGCTGCTGGCCAGCGGCCTGTCGGTCGTCGTCGCGGGCTCGCTGGCGGACCTGGCGCCGCCCAAGCCGCTGATGGTCGGCGCCTTCGCGTGGTCAGCCGCGTGGCACGGGGTGGCCGCGGGCGCCGTCAGCCCGCGCCGCAAGATCCTGTACTTCGTCGCGCGCGCCATGCAGGGCCTGTCGCTGGGCGTGCTGGTGTCCGCGTCCATGAGCATCCTGGGCCGCGTGTACAAGCCCGGCGTGCGCAAGACGCGCGTCTTCTCCATCATGGCCGCCGGCGCCCCCTTCGGCTTCTGGATCGGCTGCGTGCACGGCGGCGCCTTGAGCAGCCGCCTGCCGTGGCTCTTCGGCAGCACGGCCTTGTTCCTCGGCCTCGTGGCGCTCGCGGCTCAGCTGACCCTGCCGGATCTGAGTCCCGCCAAGGATAGCCGCGATGCGGACGCGCCGTCCCTGAGACAGTTCGACTACGTCGGCGCGGCGCTGTCGTCGGTTGGCTGCGGGCTCGTGCTGTTCGGGCTGACGCAGGGGTCATCGGCCAACTGGAACCCGTACACGTACTCGCTCATCATCGCGGGTCTTTTGATGTTTGTCGCGTTTGCGTTTGTCGAGCGCCATGTCGCGCGGCCCTTAATTCCTAATGGCTTGTGGAAGACGCCTGGGTTTGCCGCGTTGCTGGTGTCGTATTTCCTCGGGTTCGGGGCTTACAGTAAGTTTACCATTGTCCTAGTCGTGCTGGCAAGCTGGAAGGAGATAGAATGTTGATTATTCCCCCCTTTTCTAGCTGGTGCGTGGCAGTTCTACGCTATCCAGTTCTGGCAGCGGTACCAGGGGGCGAGTACGCTCACCGTCGCCCTGTACGTCCTTCCGAACGCTATCGTCGGGGTGCTCGCGGCGTGGATTGTGTCTAAGACGCTGCACGTGTTCCCGGGCCACTGGATCTTCACCGCGAGCATGGTCGCCTTCGCCATGGGGCCCATATTTTTCCTGCCGCAGACGCCAACCACGTCGTACTGGGCGCTTTCGATGCCGGGCGTGGCCCTGGCTACTTTTGGCCCGGATATGAGCTTCGCAGCCGCGGCCATCTTCATCACGTCTAGCGTGCCGAGATCGTATCAGGGATCTGCCGGGGCCCTGCTCGTCACGGTGCAGAACCTGACATCCGCCATCATGACGTCGATTTCGGACACTATCGGCCTCAAAGTTGATCAACTACCGAGCGGCGAAGTCGGGCTCGAGGGACTAAGGGCTATCTGGTGGTTTGGACTCGGGTCCGCGTTGGCGGGGGCGCTTATCACAGCGACGATGGTGCGGATCCCAAAGGCGGAGGAGAAGGAGCATGTTCAGTGAAAGACCTATCAAATGTGGTAAAAGCTTGATACAAGTGGTGATTAGATGCCGGATAGATCTATGGGTAATACGCCTAGGGATATAATGGAGGTTGGGGGATTTCCTAGGCCAAAGGTGACTGTTACAGTCCAACTTATAAGTAGTACTTGGGAACACTTACACAGTGATACAATAGACCAAATTGAACGGGGTTCCCTTCACTTTGCATCGGAAGATGCGGTATGGATAAGCTGTGCTCGCTTCGCGTATTTCATCATGTGTCCTACGCTGTCCATAAACTGTCCATCTATTTCAGCTGCACATGTCTCAATAATATGCCTTACTCGACGTCAAAATATTTGTCTTATGATAGAAAGAAAGCGAGTAATGGTGTATCGCATCGTTTGATTGCCTATTGACCACCTTTGTATGATGAGCGTGCGATGAGGACCGGATACTCTTATGTCATGTTGACGCATGGCCCTACAACCAAGACTAACGATGTGTTTTGACTGCTGGCTGCAGTTTTCTTCCTTGGCATAGCATGGTAAGATAATGTTATCTTGACTTAGTTTCGGTATCATCGGCGAACAGGTTGTCAGACGAGATCAGCACGAAAACTCGCTTTCGTGTAAGGTCACTGCTGTTCCTGCACCACGCTGTAGAAAGAGTCAACGAACTTCTTGACGCATCTTACGTGGTTGGCCTTGCGGTCTTGATACTAGTCCCTTAAGGCCATGTTCGCAGGCGCAATCCAATGAAAGTAAATGGTGTTTAACGCTGTAGATCCCCCAAAGCCCAACAAGCCTGTGTCGACACAGCTATTGATCATCGATACGATCTCAGTGTTGTGCAAGTCGTGAGAGTGGCAGGATGGATATATATGGGAGTCAAGGCCCCCCTATCCAGCATTACGCATCCTACCGACATGATCGAAAGAGCTTATAACATTACAATATTCGAAATCGAAGCGACTGCCATCAGATAATTCAGAGCACTTCGACTAAACTTGACACACTGGTTAGATCTTTGCCAGGAGACAAGTATCGACGACACAGCATAGGACTTACTAGAAAGCAACCCATCCTAGATATGGAACTATACGCGGGAGTCTGGCGCAGGCGCCATCTAATACCGTCCTGGTTCATGCAGATCGTCTGCGCTCTCGTCTTCGTGGCGGTGGGGGTCCTGCTCCTCGTCGCCGCGGCCTCCGTGCAGGGCGGTCAGCCGTGGAGCGCATTCCACGATGCCGGCTACAACTACTACGGGTACAGCGGCGACCAGCCGACCGAGTTGACGCGGGTCTCGGGGGCGCACGCGCTAGGCCTCGGCCTCGGCACGTTCCTCCTGGACACCCTCGAGATCTTCTTGTTCCTCCGGCGCCGCCTGAACCCCGTCCTGCTGCTCTGCACGGCGTGCCTGAAGACGCTGGTCTGGGGCGCCCAGTTTATCGCGTCCGTCGTCGGCGCCGCGTCTGGGTCCGGCGCCGTGCTGGACATCATCGTAGGTCTGCTGGTCGCCGTCGCCAGCGTCCAGCAGCTGGTTCTCGGCGCCGTGTACACGCACCGCAAGCGCCGCGGTACTCTCCACGCCCGGGATAGACCTAGGAATGACGACGCCCGAGATGTGTACGAAACGACATATGGTGGCACAGGTATATAGGCCTTATCTCGGGGAGAACAGGAGGTCGTTTGCGAGAGACCGATCTCGACGCGAGACGTCGGCATACGAGTAATGAATTTGTTTCATTCTGTATGGGCTTAGCCATTGCTTTTGGTTGAAGCTTATCTTGGCCGGAGGAACATAGATATGGTGCTTACAGCATATTAAAGTGTAGATACCCGACAATTGAGGGATCCGAATCTATAGTACACGTACCGGTACGATGCGATACATACATACCAGGCTATTATTCTTGTGCCGTGTAACCTTGACACGCGTAAACTTGGACGCCGCGATGCTTCTCTGGACGTCAGGGTCCGTATCAGGGTCAGACCTTAGGCTGGAGCCCGGTGGTAGAATTCGAATACAATGAGTAATGATCGTTGTATTCGAAATGATCGTTGTGACACTGGGATCCGGAGACGTTTCAGTGCCAAGATTCTAGACTTCAGATGTTTCAAATCCTTCTGCGGCTGAGATGTCTCGTTTGACTAAACTCGTACGAGTTGGGCACGACAAATCCACCAATCCAGCCAAGGGTTGTTCATATGTACCTACCTGTTACGGCGGGAAGAACAAGCATTCAAATCCAAGATAGAGTTTTTCTATTTTAAAATAAAACAGCATTCTGAACAGAGCCGCCCGCCAATGGGGTGTTGTAATATACCTATTAGTACTACCGGTAAGGCGGTGCTAATTTCCGGTTAGCGGCGGGCCTCTCAGGCAACGGATCCGGGTGTGGCTGAGGCATGCCAATGTTATTGGGACCTGGATTCATACCTGGTAATAGCCATAACCAATGGTTCTCCTTGCGTGGAACAGATGTTGTTTGCAATGTTGACTCTGAACAATCTCTGTAGCGACCTACTTGCAATTGATTGTATGTTTCGTATATTGTATTCTGTAAGACACCTTGATGGGAATAGTCACAGTCACCGTCACCCGTCTTACCCCAGCACAGGCACCCCAACATACAGTGTACACTGTAAAAGGAGTCTTATGACATCATTCGTCAGTACATTGTGATGGACGCCGTTAAAAAGTGCACTGAGTAATATCCACTTGATCTATCATCTGGGAGGCTTAGGACGGAATGTTCGGATGCGGATGCGGATGCCGATAATGCTTCAATGACTTGACGATGTGAATAATGGAATCACCCATCTGAAAATAGGTGGTTTTTAGCGCCATTGGGCTTCTAACGGGCCACAAAGGACCGACAACCAGCCGTTACTAGCACAGCTAAGTGGAGGGTTCGTGGTTTGTTATGACCGCCTCCTGGATCCGTCATTGCTGCGCCCCCTTCAACTATTCCCATTCTCCACGGTCAGCACGGTGTCGTTGTGCTAACTCGCTTGCTCGAAACTCGTTGCCTCCCGGAAAATCGGCGGACATCTGGTGGTCTGTAACAAGAGGGAAACATGCCTTATTTGTAGGTGTCCGTAGGTTTGGGGAGACTGGGAGAGTGTGTAATCCGTACCACGCAATACAATGTAGATCTGATTCAGACTCTTCGTCATCCACGTAGTACCCTTGTCGTCTTATTGGCCACAACAGCAATTCGCAACGCCTGTCTTTCTTTTTTCTTACCTCCTTACTCTGCTTCTTCGTCCCCTAGTCCTAGTCCTCCTAACCTAGTCACTTAATTGTCAGCTATTCGCATCGCGGGATCTAGAGACTGGGACTTCTTTCTCTTGGCAAAGCCGCTTTTCCTTAGCCGCCTGCGTCTCTTTGAGTCTTGGCGATTTCTATTTCAAGTCCTATAATCTTGGCAATCCTGCTGGTCCTGGATGTCGGCTACAATATTAGTTTTTTCACTTTCACCTTCACTGCCTCTTTGTTTTCCTTCTATCGCCGAGACTTTCTCCGCTTAAGTCCTCTTTTAATATTCGCCCTCCCTCGAGATCACCTCTCTTTCTTGTTCTTTCATCTCATCACCTTCTATTTCGTGATCCCACACATACCAAGCCGCGTCGTCCCGCGCAGACCCTGAACCGGTTTACTTTTTGCCCCTGGTACCTGACGACCCCACGAAATTCTTGGCTAGTCCCTACCTGCCTACGAGCCTCGGTATATCAACTTCTCAGCGATTTCCGCATTAGAAAATCGCACCAGCTCCGACTTCCTACTCGAACCTATAGTAACACCCTAGCTTCCGAAATATGAGAACCGCCACTTTGGCGACGGGCGCGCTAGTCGCCTCCGTCGCGCAAGCCCAGGTTGTGCAGTGGGATATCGTGAAGAGACAGAACGCACCCAACAAGCTTACCAGACGACAAGGCCAAACTTTTACGGAAGTCATCACGAACGAGAAGCTCCGGGGAGGTTACTTCGCTACCTGCCAGGTCGGCACGCCACCCCAGAACTTGACATTACAGTTGGATACGGGATCTAGTGATATCTGGGTACCTTCCAGTAGTGCCAGTGTTTGCGAATCTTCTACAGACGGTGGTTGCAGCTTTGGCTCCTGTAAGTGAACATTAGACCAATATTTTAGCTTTCGAATATCGGGAGTGTGTTCGTTCCTAACTTGTCTCAGTTGATGAACGCGCATCTTCTAGCTTGACGGTTGTGGGCGAAGATGAATTCACCATATCCTACGTTGATGGTAGTTCTTCCAGAGGCGACTACATCACTGATACCTTTGAGATCGGCGGGGCTACCATTGACAACATGACTATGGGTCTCGGCCTCCGGACGGACATCCCGTACGGCCTGGTCGGTGTTGGATACGCGCTTAACGAAGCTATCGTCGCTAGCACCCAGTCCGCTTCGAGTTCATACGACAACTTGCCCTTGTTGATGCAGAAACAAGGCCTTATTAACACCAACGCATACAGCTTGTGGTTGAATGACCTGGATGCCAACACCGGCAGTATCTTATTCGGAGGAATCGACACGGAGAAATACCAGGGCGACCTCAGTCGCATCAACGTATACAAAGACCCTACGTCGGAAGCTTTTACGTCCTTCATCGTCGCCATGACATCCCTGCAAGCGGTATCGTCTACGGGTGCCGATTCTCTATCCTCCTCGGCGTTCCCCATCCCCGTCGTTCTCGATTCGGGTACTACTTTCAGCTACCTTCCCACGGACTTGGCAGAGCAGATATGGCGGGAAGTAGGCGCAGAGTATAATCCCCAATACGGCGTACCTCTCCTTCCCTGCAGCATGGAAAACAGCGCGGGACACTTCTCGTTCGGGTTCGGCGGTTCCGGTGGCCCCGTTATTAATATCACGATGGACGAGCTGGTCGTGTCGCTCGCAGACGGCGACCCTATCCCGTTCCCGAGCGGCCAGTACCAGGGCCAGGCTGCCTGCCAATTTGGCCTCCAGAACTACAGCAGTGATACCTACCTCCTTGGTGACACTTTCTTGCGATCGGCCTACGTCGTCTACGATTTGGTGAACAACGAAATCGGACTCGCGCCTACCGACTTCAACGCTACCAGATCCAACGTTGTGGCATTCCCCAGCAAAGGAGCCCAGATTCCCTCCGCCACTGCAGCGCCGAACCAAGCAGAGGTCACCCAGAGCGGTTCGCTTTCGTCCCCGACGTACGGCGCCAGCGGCGGTTTCAAGGATGATGAGGATGAAACATCCGCTGCGTCGGTGCTACCGCCGGTCTTCGATTGGTCTAGGATAGGTGTTCTGGGTGTTAGCATGAGCCTCATGATGGTCGGCAGCGGATTCTTCCTTCTACTATAAGGAGTCTTCCATTCAAGGCGTTTGGTTCTAAGTTGAATTGTGCATTATTCATCGCTGTCATTGTCTCATTCCCCCCCGAGTCGCATTCGATTGACGCATGCATGGTAAATCAGGTGGCAATGGGTTGGCATCAGGGGGTCCTGGCATAACCGAAAAGCATGAAGAACAAGGCAAAGCAAGGCTAGATAAGCCTAGGACGTTCAGGCCTTAACCTGGGGAGGTCGAAAGAGACTGTGTGGCCAACAGTAGCAAACAGTGAAGTCTCGTGTGTTGATAGCAAAACCGAAGCAAAGGCCGATAGATGTTCCATATGGCCAAGGCCGTATAGATCAATGGCAACGGACATAAGTATTCAAACTATCGTGTACTCCGGAAATGTGAATGACTAAAAAAGTGAATTTTGGTTTGAAAAAGCCGTAGCAAGACGTATATAGTAATAGTAAAATTTATCAAATCTCGAGAATTGACTTCAACCTTCGGCTACAAGGTTCACTACAGCTGTGTTAGTGTAAGCTACCAGGTACCCGCTGATAAAATGGGGGATGCGCAATTGGCGCGCTGTGAGTGGTTCCTTAAGGGCGGCATTAAAGTCCCGATAAGCTGTTATCGTCCCAAAAATCTCTTAAGCTTCATCCGAGAGAGAAGACGGGGGATATCGAAATACAGTAGACACGGCGGCGGCCCCATCCTTTCATTTATTCTACACTCACTTGTGATTTGTCCACAATGAGGGTCCAATGCGCAGTGTCTGTCCTCAATGGCAGCCGGCTCTTGGGATCGAGATGTAACGCTCGATTCCTGAGCGTGGGCTCAAGGGCTCTCGGTGCTAGTGCCGGTGCTCGTTCCCCTGCGCCATTGATCGCTGCTCCATTGCGAGTTGAGGGCCGGAGATATTTCAACCTGACCAAGCCGAGATATTCTGCTGCAAATGCGGCCGCCAGTGCTGCGTAAGCTTCTCGATCGCCTGGAACGCGTAGGTTGTAGACAAGAGACAGGCCAACTGACTAGTATTCAACAGTTTGAAGCGAGCGGCCGAGGAGGCTTCAAACCTCACGCCCGAAGCCGTGTTGGCGAAGATGAGCCCGGAAGAGAAGAAGCGACTGTCGAGAGTGCGCAACATTGGTATTGCCGTATGTTTCCGATCGAGCTTGATACTAGGGAAGGGTAGTAGACAAATACTAAATATTACGACAGGCACACATTGACAGCGGAAAGACGACCGCAACCGAGCGAGTACTATTCTACACAGGGCGAATCAAAGCTATACACGAAGTCCGAGGTAGAGATGGTGCAGGCGCAAAGATGGACTCCATGGAGCTCGAACGAGAGAAGGGAATCACTATTCAATCTGCGGCCACCTTTTGCGACTGGAAGAAGGTAGAAGATGGCCAGGAGGAGACATATCATATCAACTTGATCGATACACCTGGCCATATTGATTTCACCATTGAGGTCGAACGTGCTCTGCGAGTTCTAGACGGCGCCGTGATGATTCTCTGCGCCGTCAGCGGTGTCCAGTCCCAAACCATCACTGTCGACAGACAGATGAAACGATACAATATTCCCAGAATAAGTTTCGTCAATAAGATGGATCGCATGGGTGCCAATCCCTGGAAGGCTGTCGACCAGATCAACTCCAAGCTCAAAATCCCGGCCGCTGCTATCCAAATACCCATCGGCACGGAGGACCAATTTAAGGGCGTTGTGGATCTGATAGATATGAAAGCCATCTACAGCGAGGGACCCAAGGGAACGATTGTCCGGATTGGCCCTATTCCCGAAGATTTAAAAGAGCTCGCGGATGAGAAGCGTCAAGTGCTGATTGAGAAGCTGGCTGATGTCGACGACGAGATGGCCGAGATTTTCCTGGAGGAGGCCACACCCACGAACGAGCAGATCAAGAACGCTATTCGCAGGGCCACCATCGCTTTGAAGTTCTCGCCCGTCATGATGGGTTCTGCCTTGGCCGACAAGTCTATCCAACCCCTGCTCGATGGCGTCTGCGATTATCTACCTAACCCTGCTGATGTCGAGAACGTGGCATTGGACCGTACTAAGAACGAGGCGCAGACCAAGCTGGTGCCGTACAACTCACTACCATTTGTCGGCTTGGCTTTCAAGCTCGAGGAGAACAACTACGGCCAGCTTACTTATATCCGAGTCTATCAGGGCACATTACGAAAGAGCACTTATCTATTCAACTCGCGCACAGACAAGAAAGTCAGGATTCCTCGAATTGTGCGCATGCACTCGAATGAGATGGAGGATGTTGACGAGATCGGTGCTGGTGAGATCTGTGCCGTGTTTGGTGTCGAATGCGCCTCCGGTGACACGTTCACGGATGGAAACTTGCCATACACCATGTCCTCCATGTTCGTTCCCGACGCTGTCATGTCGCTTTCCATCAAGCCGAAGCGAAGCACGGATGCCGACAACTTCAGTAAGGCCATGAACCGGTTCCAGCGTGAGGATCCTACCTTCAGACTCTATGTCGATGAGGAGAGCGAAGAGACCATCATTTCAGGCATGGGCGAATTGCACTTGGAAATCTACGTCGAGCGCCTCCGACGAGAGTACAAGGTGGAGTGTGTCACTGGCCAGCCCCGAGTTGCGTACCGCGAGACCATCGGCCATAAAGCCGAATTCAACTATCTACTCAAGAGGCAGAGCGGCGGGCCTGGAGATTTTGCCCGTGTCGGCGGGTGGATCGAGCCGAACCCGGACCCGGAGAAGAACAGCTTCGAGAACCAGGTGGTGGGCGGGGCCATCCCGGACAAGTTCATCTCGGCCTGCGGCAAAGGTTTCGAGGTCGCGTGCGAGAAGGGCCCGCTGCTGGGCCACAAGGTGATCGGGACGCGCATGGTGGTGAACGACGGCGCGACGCACGTGACAGACTCTTCGGACTACGCCTTCAGCCTGGCGGCGCAGTTCGCGTTCCGCAAGGCGTTCCCGGAGGCGGGCGGGCAGGTGCTGGAGCCGCTGATGAAGACGACCATCACGGCGCCCAACGAGTTCCAGGGCAACATCCTGATGCTGGTGAACAAGCGCAACGCCACCATCATCGACACCGAGATCGGGCCCGAGGACTTCACGCTCGTGGCCGACTGCAGCCTCAACGCCATGTTCGGCTTCAGCACGCAGCTCCGCGCCGCCACGCAGGGCAAGGGCGAGTTCAGCATGGAGTTCTCGCATTACGCGGCCGCGGCGCCGCATTTGCAGTATGTTTTTGCCTACTTTCTTCCCGTTTTCTCGCTCCCCTTTTACTATAGAGGGTGTAAGTGATATATTTACTGATGATTTGTCCAGGAAGGAATTGGTCGCCAAGTACCAGCAGGAGCTCGAGGCTAAGAGAACCAAGTAAAGATGAAGCTATGTGTTTGTGGCTAGAAAGGGGCTACATGATGTAGTATTGCCCTAGGTGCCCGTGGACCCTAAGAAAGGGGTTATATGGGTCAACGGAACCTTTGGTTGCATGGTCGGATTTGATAGTAATGCTTCTTCGCGTGACCAATGCTAAATACCTACGAGGAATGAGATGCGCGTGTGCAATATAATATGACTATACCGAGATATGCGAAGTGTATATTACATGCGGCCTAGGCTGAAAAGGCGGCGGCGTATGGACCTTATTGCGCGTACGACAGGTAGAAGGGCGTAGGTTATTTACATCTGCATATGCTTGGTTAGAGCAAGGCCAAGATCGGTTTGGGAAAACAAGACACTCTTCTCTCTTCTGGCTATTTGATATTTTGTGACTCCCTGAAAAAAGTTTGAATTGGTATCATAGAGTATCTAGAACGTAGAGAACTTTTGTCTTCCCTGTTGAGTTTTGGTCTTCCTTTTTTTCCAAGCCCTGCTTCCGGACTAGATTGTTTTCTTTTTATTTTCTTTTTTCAATAGAGAAACTGCGGCCACTAGATGAGACGCATATCTACAGCCTCTTCAGGATATCCACCACAACCTCCTCCGTCGTCGCCTTGCCCCCCATGTCGGGCGTCAGCAGCTTGCCTTCCTCGAGGTTCGCGTCGACGGCGGCGTAGATCTTGGCGGCGGCGTCCTCCTCGTCGAGGAACTCGAGCATGAGGGCGGTGCTGCGGAGCGTGGCGATCGGGTTCGCGATGCCCCGGCCCTCGATGTCGGGCGCGCTGCCGTGGCACGGCTCGCCGATGGCAAAGCCGTCGCCGACGTTGGCACTGGGGACCAGGCCCAGCGAGCCGACGAGCGCGGCCGCGCCGTCCGACAGGATGTCGCCGTACAGGTTCGGCGCGACGATGACGTCGTAGGCTTCCGGCTGCCGGAACAGCTTGTACACCATGCTGTCGACGATCTGCTCCTCGATCGTCATGGCGCCGGCGAACCGGGGCGCCGAGAGCGCGGCGCGGCACGCCGTGCGGAAGAGCCCGTCCGTCTTGGACAGCACGTTGGACTTGTGGGTTATGGTGACGAGTGGCTGCTTGTGGATGGACGAGCCCGGGGCCGACACCTCGCGGATCTTCTGGCGGCGCAGGGCGATCTCGCCGGCCATGGTGGCGATGCGGTGGGACGCGCGCTCCGAGATGCGCTTGATGGCCTCCGCGTAGTTGCCGCCCTCGCTCTCGTCGCGCAGGAACACCTTCTCCTCCTTGACGTACAGGTCCTCGGTGTTCTCGCGGACGATGACCATGTCGATGGGGCTGCGGGCGGTGCGCACCGACTTGACGGGGCGCACGTTGGCGTACAGGTCGAGCTTCTTGCGCAGGGCGACGATGGGGCTCGAGTAGCCCTGGACGGCCGTCGTCGGCGAGGACACGGCCCCGAAGAGCGCGCCGTCGCACTCCTCCCGCAGGACCTCGACGGTCCGGTCCGGCAGCGCCGCGCCCGTCTTCTGGAAGGTCTCGAAGCCCGCGTGCAGGTCGGTGAACTCGAACTTGAGGCCCAGCGACGAGGGCAGCGCCTCGAGGAGGCGCCGGCCGGCCGGGATGACCTCGCGGCCGATGCCGTCGCCGGGGATGAGGCCTAGTCAGGGAGGCATTGTTAGGTATGTGAAAGCGGTACGGGGTACCAATTCGTATATTTGAGTGCTATCGTGCCTGCAGTAGTTACTGACCTATTCTGAGAAGTCGTGAAGCCATTTTGTAAGTTCAATTGGCGATTGTGATGTGACGTGTTAAGTCGTGCTTGAAGCTCAATTCAAATATAAAATAAAATTTCTTGTATCGTCCGTTGGTGGGGTGCTTTTCCTTGCCGGGATCGGAGCCCAGGCCCAGGGGAAAGGTGCCGGCAGGGGTATTGGATTTAATTATACAAGGTATTTCCTTATTATTTAAATATCGATGCATCGCATCGCAACAGCTTCTATCTCGCTTCCCTTGCATGATGTAAGCCAACGGGATATGCACAGGTGCATGGCAGTTTAAATGTAACGGCAAGATAGACTTCTCTGCTTCTGTCAAAATGCTTGCATGATACATGCATAGTCCTGGAAAGCTCCCGTTCGGCTTTCTTCACAACCACCCGTTTCGCCGAAAGGGGTCCCTGATAATACTCGACTGCATACTATGATACAAGGAGATCTTAAGAGGGGCAAGTGTTTGCTCGAAATGGGAATTGACTTGAAACGTGCCGTTCATATATGCAAATATCGTGTGGCCTCTAAGCGTTCTTTAGAAGAGGCACATTCCAACCTCCTGAGCACTCCGAGCCTACCATATTTAATGCTGTTGCTGAGGTTACATAAAGACCGACATAGCGGTTCTTAATTTGAAATATCATCCACTACTGAATAGTGCGCCACGATGCCACAGGCTTGGGACTATTCGTCCAAAACCAGTACTTTGAGTCGTCCATTCAGCTCTGGAAGTCTATGCGCGACGGTGGATGGGAAGGGTGATACGGCATCTGAAAACCACCCTTTTTATTTGAGTATGCTATCACGAACGCAGCTCATAAGAGGTAGTCAGTTAAGGAAACTTCGTAGAGAATCATCTAATCGACTCATCGTTACAACAACATGAGTTCTTTCAGGCACGCAGCATCGGGATGCAATAGTATATGAATATCTGATAGGTATCTAAAATATTATAAAAAAAAAAAAGAGAAAAACAACAGCACAGGTCGCCTCAGTAGAAAGGCTGAAAAGGTTAGAGACTTGGGAGTTGAAGTTAATGGATTCATGCAAGCCCCTGAAACCCCACTTTCTGCACTAAAAGACAGATGAAATTATTCCCCCCCTGCCTACCAGGTAACTGGGCAATTTATTTCAGGACCCAAGACTTCAGGCCGCCTTATTAGGCCACATGCCACCAAATAATTCGAGCTTGACCCTCGACTTCTAACTGTTACGCATTTCCACCCTCCATGATAATATCGACATCAAGCATTTGGTTTATTCTGCTGCTTCGCTTTTCGTCGCTCCCTCTTTTTTAGCTGCTGATTACCTCCCCTTCTGAAGCAAGTCCTATTTCAAACATCGAACTTGTCGCCAAGTGTTGCCTTTGCTTTTAGGTCTACTTGTCTTCTGTCTCGGGAGGAACCTGACCTTAATCCTTACCCTTACCCCTGAATCGAAGCAGACTAGCTAGCTCCGACCCTTTCCCGCCTTTCCGAAGCTCGAATTCGTCTTCGACTTCCCAAAAGACACGAGTTCAGCCTTCTTCGAACCAATGCGCAAGTCGCTTTCCCGGCCTCCAAGACACATCTAAGGGGCATGCGATCCATTCTTGCAAACGGCAGCTGCAGTCTCCCGCGGTGACAATCGTCGATATATGATCAGTAGCAACTGATCGGAGCTCTTAACTCATCCACGACTACATCAGAGACAATCAGTCGCGACCAGACCCAACCATGTCGGGAGTCAGGAACCTCCGCGCCATGTTCGAGCAGAAAGGCGAGAATAACCCTCCAGATCGAGGAAGATCTCCTGGTCCAGGCGGTCTCTCATCAGTCGGTACGGCACCTTTCATTTCAAAATGCATACCCAACCTACCTATTACTCTGATCCCATGCCCATTCTCCCTAGATTGCCCCTAGATACAAACTATTTGGATCAACTCCACAATTTCGTCTCCATTCCAGATCCCCAACCACGTTGGCTACGTCATCTATCAGCCATTGCTATATGCCAACCACTCTTAAGCCACAGTAGCTAATACTCAGGTTTTCTTGACCTAGGTTCTCCTTCTCCCTCCCATTCACCTCGACCTCTTTCCAAAGTTCGAACCACCTTCGTAGCAGTCGAGAAGGACGGCCGTGTTGGATTAAGAAGAGAACACAGCGGAGATTCAGTTTCGGTGTCTAGTCGAAGACTCAGTAACGATACTGAAGCTACCACACCACAGCCGGCGCCGGAAAAGGCTGACGTATTTGCTGAGAATATGGCTAAGAACCATTCTTCTTTCAAGACAAACCTGAGCCAGGAGGCCATTCCCGAATCGCCCAAGCTAGCCGCACCTCCCAATTCCTCGAAGAAGGAAGCTCGGAGTCCTAATCTTGCCCCGAGCTCGAATCCAGACAAGGTCATAGACGAAGAGGAGACTAATACCAGGTTATTGCCTGGCAACCCAACAGACGCAGCGGCGACAAGGGGGGATAGCACAAGCCCCGCTAGAGGGACCAATGGGACTGTAACAAACGGCAAGACGAAAAGTACAACTGCCATAAAATCTGCTCCTAAGGCTGCCCCGATCTCGACATCTACCAAGTCGGTGTCGAAAGCTCTCAAGTCGCCTAATACCATGAAACCAGCCAACACCGGTGCGTCGAAGGCGTCGGCCAATGCCTCGAGCTTAGCACCTCAGAAGAAAGCAGTGCCTTCTTCGAGGGATCACGATGGCCCGAAGAAGATGGCTGCTCCCGCTACTGCAAAGGCAGCGGTGACATCTGGGAAGAAACCAGCTCCCATTGACCTTCCTCCATCAGGAACTGGGTTTGTGAAGCCGAAGCCTAAATCGCCTACTAGGCCAGTCAAGCTGCCTGCTTCACTTACAGCCCCCACTGCCGCTTCTGTTTCGAAGCTTGGAACCGGGGGTACAGCCCATCCTCCTAGACAGTCGCTGTCTCGAGCTTCCGGGAATGCTCAGCATTTGAACGTGGGTCCTGCGCTGCATAGATCGTCTAGTAGAGCGAGCATTTCCACCACGGGTGCCCCGTCGAATAACAAGGGCTTAAAGCGCCAGAGCTCGACTATTAGCCGGCCGCGCCCGAGCCTCGGTCCTCCGCCGAAACCAACAGCCAGGGACCACCCAGTTTCGAAGAGGGATAGCCACGTCGACGAGAGCTTCCTCGCACGTATGATGAGACCAACTCAAGCCAGTTCTAGCAAGACCTCAGACAAGGCACCCGTCACGCCGCCTCGAAAGCAAAGTGCACCATCAACTGTCCACAAGAAACCTGTAGCGAAGGATGTCGAAGGAGGTGCGAAGAAGGCAGCTGCTAAGATTCAGGCATCGACCAACAAGGTCAAGGCGGCGGCAGAGACTATGAAACCAGTCGATAAGGAAGTTCCAACAGCCAATGAGGTTGCGCCAGTAGTCGCCCAGACAGAGACGGCCGAGGCGGCCATCGAGACAGCCAAGGCCACAACTGACATTGCCGTTACGCCTGTTGTAGAGAAGGTAGAAATGGACACTGCAATTGAGCCCACCACTCCCGAGGCTAGCAAGGAGGATGACAAAGAAGACCCCGTCGAGGAGTCGGCCGAACCCGCAGCAGCGGTCCCAATGATTATCGAGGACGCAGAGAAGGTGGAGGATATCGAAGACGTAGTCCAGGAGGTCGCACCGGAGCCTATCGAACAGAAGCTTATGGAATCTGTTGCGGAACCAGCCTTGGAGCCAGCTGTAGAACCTGCTGATGCTATTGAAGAGCCTAAGGAGTCTGAAGACGAACAGCCCACTTTGGAAACAAGTCTCGAGCCTGCGGCGGCCGAACAGGAACACAATGGCACAGCTGAAGAAGAGCAGCCTAAACTTACCGAGTCTACTGAGCCTACTGAGCCTACCAAGCCTGAGGTGGAGCAGGATGAGGAGGTGGAAACTGAGGAACCTACCGAGGAGGTACCTGAGAAGGAGGGTATCGAGACGCACGAAGCGAAGTCTGAGATCCCTCCAATGGATGCTTAGGTAACATACCGACAGGATTTCGCAACAAAGCATCTCCCCATCTGAGGGTGGGGTCTTGCGAATGAAAGAAGTCATAATTTGTTTGTATTCGGCGAGGCGCAAATGATACCTTTTTTTACTCTTCGAAAATTCCAAAAACCAAGCGGAGCATTAGCGGATTCGATTTTGTCATGTTCCATGTGCAGTTGTCGCATTGGCCCGGGAGTTCGAGGCGGTGGTTTTTCTTTTCACTCATACCCACGGCATGGCCGGCGTACCCTTACCTATTAGACCTGTGTTGTAAAACCCGTCGTGGTCCCTTTTGTCGGAGTAGACGAGGAAGAGGGTTGTCTTCGATCAGATTTAGCTTAGGCAAGCGTTACCGAATATTTATTATGGCTATGTTATATCAATAGCAAGTAGCCTTTGAGAATAGACGGCTTCAGCTCTTCTCGATGTGACTGTATGGTCCTACAATAGCATTATAGACGGTATAAATGCTGTCCCTGAATTGAATCGTTCATAATTGCTGGCATAAGTCTTTTTAATTCGATCAGTTGTGCAGGCTAGGTCTCTACGGAATATAGGATATATGTAGTAGTAGTACACTGATTCACGGTTACATAACATAGCAATCATAGCAATACCGACGCAACTAGCCGCAGTCGACCTCTCCCATATAGCCAATAAGATGTCACAATTATATACTTCTCAACTATTTCAGATTTCATTTTAACAAACCCCACGCACTTTCTAAGCCAGGAAGGTCGGGCGAGGTCCCCAGCTGCGTAGTGGATGAATATTTTAATTTTTATACACGAGTCTACCACGCTCTCTATTCATATGCGTGGCTTTCGGCTACGCGATTCCTGTGCCCGTAATATGACAAGCGGAATATTTGTGAGGTTGTATTCGTAATGACAGCAAGCCTCTAGAGGGGCTGCTTCATCGTTGTCGCATGTTCCCTTTACGGTGGGATGTCCGTCCACATCCTTTCGTAGGCTTCCCCGGTTTCACCTTATCTTCCGACTTGCGTAGGGTTGGATGCTTCATATCTCTCTTTCTCGCCACGTAGCGTTTTCCCGTCTCCAGTCTCCCATCCCGTAAATCTGTCTTCGTCTGTCACGCCTCGGGCAAGACCCGGAGATCACGGGGCGACCCTGCACAGCAGCATGCCGCCGACTTTCCGCTCGATGGCCTCGCGTATCTCCAGGGTGCCGCGGTCGGTGCTCACCATCATGCACTCGCCGAGGTTGAGGCCGCGGTGGGGGTGCGCGTCGAGGCCCCGGGCCAGCCGCTCGAGGCTGCGGAGGTCGGCGGTGGCGCGGCGCTTGGGCGTGGTGATGGGCGTCAGGGACCTCATGACGGGCTCGCCGCCGCCGCCGGTCCCGGGGTTGTACTTGAGGCCGAGCCACAGGCGCTGGTCCGCGACGTTGGCGGTCGTCAGGGGCTCGGGCTCGAAGGTGGCGACGGCGGCCGGGTCCGGCGGGTTGGGGCCGCCGCGCGTCACGAACGACAGGAAGCCCGCCCGGTGCAGGGCCAGCGCCAGCGCCAGGTTGAATTTCGTGTGCCGCACCGACGTCAGGCCCAGCCGCGCCCGCGCCGCGTTCTGCAGGTGCGAGCACATGTTGACGACGTTTGTGACCCCCATCTTGGACGGTGGATGTTCGTAGTCCCCTTCTGGTCGTAGTCGTAATCCTCCCGGTCGGCTTGTCGACTCTTTCGTCCCGTTCGGTGCTGACAGATACGATTCTTAAAGCTATCGCCAGATTTCCAATGGAAAGACAAAAAGAAGAGTGGGTCATATGGACCCGACACCGAGGGCTCCTTGAAAATTCGACGGAATATTCAAGGACCGAGAATTAAATATGGGATGGGAGCTTCTTATCGATACGGTGTGCCAGAGTCGGTGATCCACATCCACTTCAATGCCCCTCATTGGCCGGCAGGAAGACCCCACCATCGCAGCTCTTGAACGTGGGAGTGGGCGGTTAAGCGCCGAAGCAGCTCGTCTTGTAATCCTCCCCTCACCTTATGCAGGGTCGAATGGGCAGCAATTTGGGTAGTACGGTAGACAGTTTATTTTATTTTAGAAGAGGCGTCTAGGCCGGAGCGATCGTCACCTAGTGGTGTCATCTTTTTTTCCGAGCTCTCGTGTAAGTGGTAGGTTTCTCTCTTTTATCTCTCCTTTTCCATCTTCGACTCGAGAACGAAGCTTCGATCGGTTTACAACTTAAGGAACGACATGAATTAACTGTTCTCTTTTACTATTATATACGTATACATCTACATTTTGAACCCTTTTCCGTGTCTACTGTGCTGGCGCACTGCTCTTAGAAGAGGCCCACGACGAAAATGGCTGTTCGGCCTGGTGAGGAGAACGTTGCGACGCTGTAAGTGTCCAGTGCCTAAGGGATGGACGAGGTCTAGGAAACCCGTAATATTGCAATGACTGAACTTTCTTTCTATGTGATAGCTTCGGGGACGTTCATTACTTCTACGGACCGCCCGAGGCGAAACCGCCACATCATCGCTTTGACAAGGGCTCCTACGTGTACCTGTTCGAGAATGCGAATGATCGGAGAGCGCGCGTTGAGATTGCGAACCAACCGGGGAAAGATGACCAAGATGCCTTTGATGGATGTAAGAATCACGCAGCAGACCTTCTCAGCCCCTTGCGCGTATCCTAATGACCATGCGATGTAGTCCTGGATAGAACACGAATCCGGTATTCCTACAAGCAACAATGTCTCGTGAGCATCGTAGTCGAAGGAGTGCCTGGTGCGCCCATAGACCCCAGCCAGTGGCATCTTCCAACGTACGACCCGCGGAATGAGAACAAGTACCATTACAAGCTCCATTCGCTCGATATTTACTTCTGGACTCAATCCGACGCTCTACTATTTGTCAACGGCGTGCGACGAGTCCTACCCGGGGCTCAGGTAGAAGTTGCAGATGAGCCGGGCCCGCCGCCGCTCCCGTACGGCCAGTCCCAAGAGGCGAACCCTTTAGTACAGAAGCTAGAAAACGTCGCCATCTCAGACCCGAAATACTCGAGCCCTAAGCCTTCACTGCAGGGTGTTCCTTCGTTTGCACCTCCCCCGACATCAGGGTCGGGGTTAGATAGTAAGGGAGTCTCACCCCAGAGCTTTGCGCCGATCGCGTATAACCCAGCTGCGCCGCCCGCCGCCGAACAGAGGGTACACCGGGAGAAGACGCCTCCTCCGATAGAGGACGATGGACGAGATCCCCTCGCGGCGGCCGTCGCGCGCGATTATGCGCCGCCCTATACGCCCGGGTACGGAGCGACAAACTTCTCGGCTCCGCCAGCGGCTCCTGGTCTGCCCGGGCCTCCAACCCATACCGGTCTCATGAGCCCCGGCCTACCGACGCCTGGCCTCGTCAGCCCCGGCCTGCCAACCCCAGGGATAGCAAGCCCGGGTTTCCCCCCGTCGCAATACGCACACCTGCAGCGTTCGACAACGATGCCCGTGTCCGGCATGGCATCGCCGGGTCTCGCGAGCCCCTACGGCGCCAACTTTCCCGGCTCTCCCGGCTTCGCGCCCCCGCCGCAGAGCACGCAGCACCACCCGACCCCGCCTCCGCTCCAGAGCCCCGGCCTCCCCCCGCCCCCGAGCAGCTTTTCGCAGTACACCTACGGCAGCGCGCAGCAGGGGCCCGGCGCTACGGACTACAACATCCACCAGCAGCTGTACCGGCCGACGGAGCAGGAGCACGCGGGCAAGTACGCCAATTACAAGCCCAAGCCGGAGGGGGGCCAGAGCAAGCTCGGGCAGAACGCGGAGAGGCTCGAGAAGGGCGTCACGGGCATGCTGAAGAAGTTTGAGAAGAGATTTGGGTAGTTGGATGTTATATATTACCGTAGGCGTCTATGGATGTTTGTATGGCTGTGGTTGAAGATGTACCATGAATGTTGTAAAATGGATCATTCTTTTCAATATACAGGCCGAGGTTCATGTTATCAATGACCTTCCGCTATTGGGCACAGACGACACAAAGGGAACGCCGCTAGATTGATTCTGCAGTTTGAAGGCACAAAAGTGACAACTCTTTTTCTGGGTGTCGGACGCACGCGAGCCGCCGTGGCTGACAGAATGCAATGGTGGGCTGTCATGTATGCGCAGAGAGCTGCACCGTTGATACCTTAGGAGGTAGGTATATAAATGATAAAGCTACAATATGTAAGCAGCCCTACAGTCTAGTGAAGCCAGTGAGAAACTGTACACATCTGCTGTCTGAAATATTCCGAAATAACGTGTATCGGAGAAGCTCGTTGAAGGGGAATTCCTTCCTCGAAGCTAAGTCCCTGAATGCGGAAATACACGACATTATCCGGAGGGCATCGTCAACGTGGACATGTCTCACTATCCAGCTGAAAGTCTAAGATCGGGAATCATCATTGGTTAGTCCTTGCAGCAGAAAGGGTTATCAAAGACATGTCTCAGATGTCATACGCTAAAGTAAGGAACCTCGTAATTGTATGTCTTACAAGCTGTTAGCTCTGTCTCCGGGACCTTTCCGCTTTAATGCCGTAAGGAAATTTGAAAGCCGTGAAGCAAGGGAATTAATTTATTTCGATGTCCGTCGAGTCTGGTCGGCGACGATAATGAGGACTTCGTCTTCACTGCCACTGCCACGGCCATGGCCGACTTGACACGGCAGTGTACGTATTCGCCCAGGATTTGGAATTCAAAACTAGGACTCAAAGGGAATTTTGCAGATAGTTAAGCGCTGACGATATCGGTGGGGTGATCGCGTTCAAGCGATGTCACCCTCGCGCAGGAAGACGTCCCAGAGACCCGGCAGCCCTAGGACATGAACCAGGGACGGACGCTAATTCCACCAGGGCGCAGTCGTGATACTGGGGGGAATCTCAGCCACGAAGGGTAACGGTTAGGCACGTTTCTGTGTATGATTCCATAAACGTTAGACGAAGAGTCTAATTTTCGTAAGGCAGATGTGACGTTAATTTAACCCAGGAGGCAAGGGAAGGGAATTTGTCAATTGGGCTTCCAAGACCGCGATGCGATGGTTTACCCTCGCGGATACGGGTGCTAAGTTGAGGCAGCCTGCATGAATGAACCATAGGTTATGTTCCGAGGGTAGATGTTTCTGCTTTTCCAAGTCAGCTTATACTGTTTCTCCAAATTCATGTGAGGGCCGATGAACAGGTACGTACGTATCACGAAAGCAAAGCCCACCATTCGTTTTGAATGCCTTCAGTTGATAGGCCTGTGGTTGTGTCACTATTTCCTCATCCTTGAGAGGAATTAGAACCATTGCATGGCAGTAGTTAGTTAGCCGGCCCATGGCCATACATAGACCGGGGACAGGTTCGAAAACAGGCTACTCTGTCTAGCCTCTGAAGGATTGAAGAGTTAACCAGCCTCAAAGGGGCTGACATTGGAACCGAGACAGCACGGCAGGCTTTCTTGCTTGGGGAATACCTACGTCCACGTTTTGCTGATCTCATCGTCGACAATCCGGATGATAGGTACTATACAGAGGTACATCTACATACCGTAGGTGATTGGAGCTTTACTGAAGACATCTAGAGAGAAGATGTCTTTCATTAGTACCTACTAGGAGATACCAGGTAGGGTACATAAATCATGATGCTAGATAGCAGGCCAAGAAACTGCAGCGTACCTTTTTTAAAATCTGACATGGAAAACCCAGCCCTCTAGACATCGATATCCTTGTTCGTTGCCTGCAATGTAACTGGTGGTTCTTACCGTGGAGGCAATATGCAAGCACCTAAGCTAAGGACCTCTAGGTTAACAACCTAGCACCTTGCCGCTCTGCTCTTCTCCCCCACTCCCGCTTCTTCCAACTGCGCCTTCATCCTCATCCTCATCCTCGTCCTCGTCCTCGTCCTCGTCTTCGTCTTCTTTCACCTTTTACGTCTTGTCGCCCTTCAATATTCCTCGCGACCTGCTCCATTGACGATTAACGATTGTGTGGCTTTTATTCCAACATTTAGCATTATCCCACCTAACCAACTGTTTTACCTCTTTGTTTTTTATACAATTAGCACTCGCGAGCATCATTAATAGCTTTGTCCGTCTTGGCGTCCCAAGACTCCAAATCGTCTCGTCTGTAGATCCGCTTAAGTACCCATTACCCGCCGAACTCAAATCCATTGGATTCCGCTCCAGATATCAATCTGATCTCAGTTTTTAAATACGTGGAGCATACGACTAGTGCTATCGTCGCGTCATTCGCATACGTTTCCGTCACGCTTTCCACTACTAACCCACACCGGACCCTACGTTTGCTTACGAGCCTCGCTCCGGGGCGAACCGATTCTCCATAATCAACGTCATTGCGACCCGTCCATTTCCATATCCAAGTTGTGCGCTTGGGTTGCGGTAGTTGTCATGAGAACGGCGCCCATCCTGAGATAATCTCGTGGTTGTCGGCTGCCAGTCTACAATATCGGGTACTGTCCCCAACGGGGTCGCATAATATCATACTCTAGTCACTCGTTCATATATTCCGCGATGCTTCTCCCGCATCGTATACCCGTTCCTTTGCCGTTAGGCACACGCGACAATTGTCCCTCATGCTACAAACTGCTGCCTAGGAATGATGATCCCCCCTCCAACACGATCTTTATCGTAAGTATATTCAGTCAAGTCTTCGTTCGAGTATGTTCTTGACTAACTTGAATATCACTATTAGGTTGTCGGTATCCTCGCCGCTCTATTCGTGGTCATTTTCTTGCTCTGGTGCTTTTCACGCCGAAAATTGCGACTGCGGGGCGGAACTGCGAAACGAGGTAAATATCAACAGACACCCGATGCCGAGTCCCTCGACACAACTGCCACGCGAGGCAGGAGGACGCGGGGTGGTGCTTCGGCCTCTAATACGTCTGTCTCGGAGGCAAATCGGAATAGCACGACGGCCCAAGTGGATCGGAACACGTCGATCCGATCTATCATGACCTTACCAGCATACCGGACGAAGGCGAATGAAAATGAACAAGTTATCGGCCGCGAAGGAGAGCGTGATGGAGTAGATGTCGTTGTGGAATATCCCACCCCCGAGGAGATGGAAAACATGCGAGACGAGGAGATGGAGACATTATTTCAGATCCGATTAGCCAGGAGACGGGAGCGTGCTGAGCGCGACGAACGACTGCGCCTAGTATCAGAAGCAAGATCCCGCGGCGATACGATGGCGTTGAGTGAGTTAGCGGCTCGGCGACGAGCTGCAAATGCTAACAACCCCGTAGACGAGTTGCGTGATGCCTACGGGCAGATCAAGGAGAAGCGACAACGTGCTGTTTCTAGCGTCAGCTATCATGATCTTGGCGTCGCCCAGCTCAACGGCACGAGGGTCCGCGCAAACAGTCACGGCAGTGAGGGAGTAGGATTGTTGTCGGATGCGGCCAGCATTGCCCTGTCGACGCGATCGCCTTCAGCTCAGTCGCACCGCCGAGACCGAAGCGCAAGCTCCGTTTTGAGTCTTGATAGCGACTTCCCATCGCCAGCATTACCCTCTACAGGGTCGACTCCACGCCCCGGAAGTAATCATACGCGCGCCGGATCGAGCCCGGAAATCATTGGCGAGGCCGATCTTGGTGATTCCTCGATGCCTCCGCCAGACTATGAAGATGTTAGCTTGGATGATGTGAGGTCTGGTGCCACGACACCCATGTTTAATGAACCTCCGCCCGAGTATGCAGATCCTGCGCTCGGACGCGAACAAAGGCTAAGCGCACATGTTGGGGATATGGTCGAGAGGATGGCGGAAAGTGGGGATCTTTCAACTACGCATGCCACGCACGACGATACTTCGGTGAGGAGATCTTCAAGAGGACTAGGCGGTGCCCCACAGCTGCCCAGTTTGCGGATTGGAAGATTGCCAGAGATTGTTATTGAACCTTCAACGGCACACCCCGACACTCAACACGACGCCCAGCACTGAACACGTGGTCAACCGTACCCTCCCAGACTTGAAGAAATGTGTCACTAAGTTATACAACGTTTGGCAACGCAAGCAGAGAGTAGCGGGAACTTAGCTGACTAGCCACCCGACCTCCTTTTTCTCTCGCTGCTGCTCGAACCCACGCGTTGCCCAGTTCATAAAACCCCCACGGATTGCTAAATCACCATATATAAATGGTCAGATCATTAATCCGTTACGATTTAACAGCCAAACAGCCAGATTCTTGGGTTGAACTTGGTGCAAGCATGACACGACACGAGATGAAATGGAAGAGATGACGATGACACTTGGGAAAATATCTAAAATAATGTAACTGGTTGATATGATGTGTCATATTTGAAAGGCGTCCTGGGATTGTAGGTACATGGAGAGGTACGCTCCGTCACATAAGTTGTGGAGTGAGCTTAGGAAGAATGCGTGGGGTGTAACCATGATATATATACCATTTATGGAAATTACTTTTGTATCCCAACAACTCTTTTCTATCTATTTTGGCGGCTCCATGTCGGAGAAGCTTAAAAAAGCTTGTCTGTGATCTAGGATGCCGATCCTTAAGAAATCCTAACTTAGTGTAATCTGAAGTGCGATACCCGGGAGGCTTACTACATGCCCGCCGAGCAGATGCGACGAACTTCAATGAGGGTTTGCACCGATGATAACGCCGATGGTAATATTAGTCAACGACCTGGGAATTAGGTAGGATTCGCGACTCGGTACTGACGACAGGACCGACTCTTATGATTAATACAGGTCGAAGCCCAATCGTCAACAGAAGGGCGTCGTCGAACAACAGGTTTAGCGGGTATTCTCAGTGGCTCCTTTACCGAATCCAGTCGAGTCGGCTGGATATTTCAGAGATAAGTAGATCTGACCGGGTGGATCTCCCTATCTTGTTACCGATCTTTCGGGTTATACCACCCTCATCTAGTTAACAGTATGTAGTATTTGCTGCATAATCCTTCCCGATCATTAATCAACCGCGGCAACGAATGTCCCGTTTCGATTGCGTAATTGGCCCTACGGAGCGTGAGGCTACGGCTACTGGGTAGTAGTAGTTAGGCAGTGAAATGTTTATTAATCCAATCTCTCTCACTTACGTGCGTTGCTCATATATATACCTTTTGGGCTGTCTCTCCTCTTTTCACTAGCGCCAGCTCACCATCTCGGACAATTGAGCGCATCACTCAAGTAAGGCAAACGGAAGTGGTTTTTTGAGACAGTTTTCTAGCTGCTAAGAGAGCGGAGACAGTCTCACTTCGGGAGTCTTTTTAAGACAAGATCGGGTGGTGGTCGATCCATCGCATTTTAATATCAATATAGATCGGAGACTGGAACAGGGTACCCGGATATTTTGATCAGGCGTGTAGAACAGACCTAGAGGTACAGGCCGGTGACACAAAGTTACGAGCCCCAGACTGCAGAAAACACTAACCACGACAGCTCCCCACCTCTCTGCCTCGATACCTACCTAGTCGAGATTAGACGTCATGGAGAGCGAGAAGGGCAGCAGCACCAACCTGAGCACCCAGGGCGAGGGGCTATTCGAAGGCTCCGTCGAACGGACGGAGGATGTAAAGCAAGCGTTAGAAAACACAGCACCGCTGCCGGCGTCGGCGGCCGGGCCCCCGAAACCCCTCCCCGTTCCAGAGTACGTACACCCTATCTTGTGTCATCCATTCCCCATTCCTTAGCAGCTCGAGTCAGACATGCCTGCCTCCCTGATAACCGCCTACTAACTCCCCCGCAGCGGCGGCCTCGACGCCTGGCTGCAAGTCTTCGGCGCCTTCGTCGTGATGATGGGGACGTGGGGCCTTGTGAACACGTTCGGCGTGTACCAGACGTACTACGAGACGGACCTGCTCCGGACCAGCACCTCGTCCGAGATCAGCTGGATCGGCTCGCTGCAGGGCGCCCTGCTCATGATCGGCGGGCTGGTCTCGGGCCCGCTCTTCGACGCCGGCTACTTCCGCTGCCTGACCGCCGCCGGCCTCTTCCTCGTCGTCTTCGGCCTCTTCATGACCAGCCTCTGCGAGACCTACTACCAGGTCCTGCTCGCCCAGGGCGTATGCGTCGGCCTCGGCTGCGGGCTGCTCTTCCTCCCGTCCGCCGCCATCCTGAGCCAGTACTTCGCGCGCCGCCGCGCCCTGGCCCTGGGCCTCCAGTCGGTCGGGTCGCCGCTCGGCGGTATCGTCTTCCCCGTCATCTTCAGCCGGCTGGAGCCCCGGATCGGCTTCGCCTGGGCCACGCGCGTCATCGCCTTCATCCTCCTGGGGCTGGCCGTCGTGCCGCTGGTCTTCATGCGGCCGCGCGTCGCGCCGCCGAAGCAGAAGAGGGCGTTCATCGACCGGACGGCGCTGAGGGAGCCGCCGTTCCTCAGCTACTGCGGCGCCGGCCTGTTCGCGTTTATGGGTCTGTACGTGCCCTTTTTCTATCTGCAGCTCTACTCGCTGCACTATAAGATCGTCCCCGGAGATCTGGGCGCTTACCTCGTCACGGTGCTCAACGCGGGGTCCGTCTTCGGCCGTATCTTGCCCAACTTCGCCGCCGATTATCTCGGCAGCATGAACATGCTGGCCGCCATGACGCTCGGCGCCGCCGTCCTGGCCTTCGGCTGGTTTGGCGTGCACAATCTTGCCGGCACAATCGTCTTCGCGTTATTTTTCGGCTTCTTCAACGGCGGCGTCACCAGCCTGCCGCCCAGCGCCATCGTCGCGCTGACCCCGGATATGAGCCGTCTCGGCACCCGCATGGGTATGGTGTTCGCCTTCATCGGCGTGGCCGTCCTCGTCGGCACGCCCATCGCCGGCGCCATCTTGCAAGATGTCAACGACGACGGCTTGTGGAAGGGCCTCATCGCATTCAGCGCCGCGACGCTGTTCGTAGGCGGCCTTGGGTTCGTGCTGACGGAGTTGCTGCATGTGCGGCAGAAGAAAAGGCAGATTAAAGAATGACGAGTTGTGACTTAGTGAACGCCTTAGGTACGGGAGTATATAGTCGGGAGGGTTTGAGGATAGACCAGCATAGGAAGCTTAGAGTTTGGATACCCAGATAGAGAATAGATTGTCATAGATGTTTTCGCGTAGCCCTCATTTGGGAATGGCCACTGGATCTGTGGTATTGGCGTGAAATTGAGTCTTCCAGGCTGGGGATAGTATTGGTATCGTGAAAGGAGCTCTTGTAGCCTGTTGCTGGGGCATGTATCCGCACCAAGTCTTATCAGCATAGCTTCTCGTCCAATTGTCCCCCCCCTAGTTGACGTTTATCGTAACACATGGGTAGGAATGTAGCATCTCAAATGGATAGTAGGACGATGAAGATCGGTATCAGAAGAGCGGCTTGGCATGCTACTAGTGTCGGCGATCATATAAATGGTGCACCGCGCATAGGAAGAGGAAGATATTATTGATCAATAAATTTCATTAAATCTTTCGCAAAATTGGTATAATCTCTAAGCATCAAATCCAAGAACGACAGTCTACATTATGGCGCATTTAGTAGGTAACCCGCAAGGACCCGGCCCCTTCTCCTTTGTCTTTTCCTTCGGCGTCGCGGCGGCGGCGTCGGACGTCGTGGCGGCGGGCTGCGGTTTCTCGGCGCTGCCATGCAGTCATGCGGATCCCGAGGCGTACTTGGCGACGGTCTTGTAGAACTCCTCGCCCTGGGTCTCGGCGATGCTGAGCTCCTTCTCGGTGGGCTGGCGCGAGCCGTCTCCCGAGGTGAAGGTGCCAGCACCCCACGGGCTGCCACCGTGGATCTCGGACAGGTCGCTCATGGCAGCGAAGGCCTTGGCGTAGCCGAAGGGCACGTAGATAATGCCATGGTGCGAGAGAGTGCTCATGGCTGCCATTGCAGTCGACTCCTGGCCGCCGCCCAGGGACGACGTCGAGATGAAGAGACCCGCCATCTTGCCGTGGAAGGCGCCGGCTGCCCATTGCTTGCCGGTTTTGTCCAAAAATGCTCGCCACTGCGCAGGGAAGTTACCAAATCGCGTCGGGATGCCGAGCAGGAGACCATCGTACGACTCGAGGGTCGCCGGGTCCGAGATGACGGGGATGTCGGCAGCAGGGCCAGGCGCGTACATCTTGGCTAGGACTTCTTGCGGGAGGGTCTCGGGAATCCTATTCGATTCTGCCGTCAGAGCTGCGACTGGGACTTTGGTGGCTTTGGTGGATATCTGTAAGGGGGTACTCACTGGTACAAATCGGCAGTACCGCCAGCCTTCTCAATGCCGGCCTTCTCGGCCTCGGCCAGCTTGCGGACGTGGCCGTACATGGAGTACTAGCGAGTAAGGCATGTTAGTGTTGGCTCCGTTACACCATAGTCACGACTCGTAGCCGAGGGGATTTTGCTTGTTTGATTTAAGACACGTCTCAAAAGACAGCTCTCCAACTTTTTTATGCATGTCTCGGGATTTGAGCTGTGATGGAGGGTTGGAGGGATGGGAGGGGGCGTCAAAAAGCTTCCCCCCTCCCCTTAATCTTTTTCAAGATAACCCCCGCATGTAACCTGGATAATTGCATGTAATAAAGAGGTAAGACTTACAAAGACGATAGCAATCTTGGGAGCCATTGCGAACAACGAAATCAGGGATATCTATAGTCGTAGGAAGGTATGGAAAGGATGTACAGTCGGGCGTTGGACAGTAGTTGAAGAACTTGCAGAAAGTGTTCTCGGTATGCTCTGTTGCAGAGAAGAATAAGGCAAGGCTCTCAGAGGAATCTCGTTGGCTTTATAGTCGTATACGTTAGCTGGGTGGAGATTCCATGCTTTGCCTCTGCCTCCTTTTGCTTCTGGCATGATTAATAAGGCATCCTGTGTTGTCGCAACTAAGACGGTCCTATTCGGTAGTAAACAAGTCGGGCTTGAAGCTCGACGTCGGGTCTCCCCCCCCTTCCGTCTAGCCTTCCAGGTTCCGCCCCCTTAGCGAGTCGCGACGCTTGCTACAGTTCTCCACTCCCCCCGGAGGCCGAGCTAGGCTGCCTTAGATAGCTTTTGTACATAGTACAGTAGCAGAGTAGCAGCGGCGTCCTCATCTCAAACCACATGCGTTCGCAACTCGGTACCTAGGGTAGCTCGTGCATACCTACCTAGGTACGTATTCTGCACAGTTACCTTTCCCCTCGCGTCTGATGTAGGTATATTGAATATTGATAATGCACCGGTATTGCTGTAATCTCCATGTATCTAAGACCAACACCATTTACCTGATCTTGCTTTTGATGTGACGCCAGCCATCCGGCATATACCCCTTGTTCAACAAGGGTGCTTAATAACTCACCTGTTGAGGGTTCCGTTCCTAGGCTTGAAGCTATGGAGGACATTCCTGTTCAGGTGTCCCCCACCTGCTAAGGTGAGATACTAACGTATGTATATGATACATACCTGCATACCTACATCAATCAGGGACCGGGCACATACAGTAGGTCGTTTCGTATCTTCCCACCTTTTTCACTTGTTTACCTGTAGACATAATATGTAAAATGATCAGCCAACCTGACAATTCCCATATTTTCAGCGAAGTACATTTACATTCATTGTCTATAGCTGCCTTGATAGCTTGAACTGCATCGGGTGGATAAACGTGAACCATGAAACTGATGATATCAGAAATTGTAGACTCTTCCTTATTCGGTCGGCCAACGTTAACTCGCTCGACTTCTATTGGCTTCCGACTGCGGCTCCAACCGCTTATCGGTGGGCCGGGCCCCGTCTTGGTTAAAATTTCTATTGTTTTCTTATTTTCCCAATACCTAACAGGATGATGAAATCATTTTCGGCCGCTGATTAATGGCTTACAAGTCTCGCGAGCCCGAATCGGTCCGCGTCTTTGACAAAGCTGGACCAGGTTCCACTGTTTTGTTTTTGTTATTTATGAGCCATTAATAATAATGGCCGGCAGTGTGTAATGTGCCGGTAAGCGCAGCGTTACAATTGGAAATCAAACAGCCCCCTGCAGGCGATCTACGATGTTACAGTATCGCAGGTATCGCAGGTACCCGCACTGCCGCAGTCTCGAATCGTCAGTCGTTCACAGCCTTTGCCTTTTCAAGACGATTCTTAGGTTAGGTGATAACGACGTCCTCCCACATGGCCAACCCAAGATCTTCGTCAAACCAATAATCGCGACCCTCCATGTCGTAAACCGTCATCCAGCCAACGCGACGGTACGAGTGGGCACCTACGCGTCCAAGCAAGAGACCAAATGCTCTTATTCGATCCGTATTCTCCTTGACGGTGCAGACCTCCATCCCAACCATGGGTATGAACTCGTTCGTTGGCCACTCTCCCGGGATGTCCACGTTGCATCTAATCTGTGGATCTTCCGCTGGCGAGCTAGAAAATTGGAACGCTGTCAGGGGGGCTGCTCGTCCGTAACGGACGCCGCCAAGCCGGTCCGTATCGAGCTTCCACCAAGCAAGTCCTCGAACGCGGGCCCTGACCTTCATGCGACCTCCCGTCACCGCTCCGAATCGATGCGACGAAGCCAATGTAGTCTGCACATCTAGAAGAGTACAGGCAATTTCCATACTACCGGAATTGGCGAGAGATGCCCGCGGGTGACCTATAGACCCTATCACGGACGCCCATGACCACGAAGGCGCGGTGTACACAGACGGCCGCCTCGCTCGAAAGGGGGATACGGTCCAGAGGCATTGGAGGAGAAAATCTTCTCTCCACATCCCCGCGAAATACTCCGTGACCGGCTTCGTTTGCGCATACTCCTCGGCCAGTGCGGCGATCCCAGGCAGCTTATCTGTCTCGTCCGTTAAATTCCTCCCCGAATACTGCTCGATTATGCTGGCCCAACCATTGGGGTGCTGCAACGAGCCAAAGACCTGATTGCCCGGATCGATGGCACCGGAGAAGGCGCTTGTGCGCGTACGTATCTGCGTGGCGGTCCCTCCGTCGCTGCGTACTCCCTCGAGACAGCAGAACACCATTTCTCGGGGGCCGTATACTGCGATTCGCGTCGAGAGATGCGTTTCCTGGAATGTCCAGCCTCGAAGGAAGAGATGGTCGCTGGTTACTAGCCCGCTGTATTCAGGCGACAGTAGCACTTCCGTAAAGACGTTGTCGTCCATTCTTGCCGGGACCCTCGTCGGGCGGTACCGCACCCGAGGTTGTAGGAACCCGTCGTAGCTTGTAGGGGAGTTCGCAGCAGCGATGGTAAAGTACGCTCCTCGGTAGACGAGGTGCATCTGGGATATTTGCTCTAGCTTATCCTCGGTGTCATCCTGGACTATGCAAATGGCGTCGACCCATAGATATGTCAAGCCAATACCCAGCGTAACTATTACCGCGTCCTGTATCGTCTTCGGGAGCGTATCGAATAGTATTCCCTGCTCGTATTGGCCTAAACGCGTCTTCAACGTCTTCGAGTGTTGGTCTCCTCCCCAGCAATAGCTTAAAGTCACGTACAAAGCTGAAGGGGGATCCGTGCATAGTCGTACTGTTGGTTGTTTTGGGCCCTCCTTGATTTCGAGCACCCGCCTAGGCATATACTCTGTTCTGAATGCCTTGCACTTCGGATGACTTTGTTGACACTCGTCAAGCCAACTGCGCAACCTGTTGAAACTGAGGGCTGAGTTAGGTGCTAAATTAGGCGGAAGCCCTCGGTGTACCAGTTCATTGCATGATGCTTGTCCTGCTGTCGATGTGAGCGAAACATACAACCTGTTAATAATGTTGTTCAACAAACCCGGAATTTCATAGGCGTCAAAAACGCCGATGTCTCCCACCATGCGAGTATGGAAATGGCCGACTGATGCTGAGAAGCTAGTGGTAATGGGATCATCACCCAATTCCGTCTCATCTTCTACATACTCGTAAATCTCCCTAAGCAGCGAGGAGAGGAATGGACAGCCGTCTTCCGCGCCGGCTTTGACCTTGGATATGGTCAGTCCCATCTCCGCCGTTTCGATATGTCTTCGGAGGTCGATTCGAAGTTTGGCGCAGTGCGCGCAGGTGTGAGGAGCTATGGAGGGATTCGCCCTCTCTGCATCTAGGTGTTCTGCTGTCTGAGAGTGTTCGACAGGCGCCTTGTTGTTTTCAACTTGCCTTGTTGGTTCTGGCCGGAGAATAATCCTGTCCCTCCTTAGTCGCTCATCTTCAGAGTCCGACTCTAGTGGTTCATGGCCAAACTGCCGAGGATCATAATCGGAAACTAGGGGAAGCTGAAAGTAAGGCCAGGGCTGGTTTGATAGATGATCAGTCTTATTGCCTGCAGCGAAATCCGGAGACCGGCATACGTAAGGATTGCGAGCTCTGAGTTCTTGCCGGCGCCGAGCCCTCCAAGCCCGAGGATTGTCATCATCATACGAGCTTGCGCTATCGCTACTATCACTCATATCATCGTTAGCAGACTCAACTTTACTAGATGTCTTTATTTTTTTGGCAGGAGTAATCGTTTTATTCACCTCATCGTCGCAAAAGTGCGAAACGTACTGGTCTAGCTGATCAATCCACTGGTGTGCGAAAAGTTCACCTCTTTTAGAAACGCGAAGGATTGGTGTAAGCCCCAGCTGAGCGATTGGTTAGCTTGCCCCCTTGCCCTTTTATTTTAGCCATTATAACTGACTTATTTTATTGGGTCGGATTCCTCACTTCTCTTAAGGGGCGTTTCCTTTCATTCTGAAAGCTGTCATGACTATAAAAAGTAGCAGGCCTTCATTACCTAGCTCGTCAATTGTATTTCATTTGAAATGGCCAGCTAGATACTCATCAAGCTTCTCTAGCGCTTGACGGAGCACCTCTGTTTCGTTAACATAACCAATGCGAACGAACCCGTTGAAGGCAGAAGTCTTCCCGTGCCCAAAGCAGCGCGATGCCGGCAGGAACATGACCTTGGTCTTGTCAAGAACATCCTTGCAGAAGGATTCGTCGTCAACCGGCGTCCCGTCCTTACTCCTGAATTGTACGATGCATATGGTGCCAGCACTGGGTTTTACCCAGGAGCATATTGCTGAATGGTCCTGCACAAACCGGTCTAGTATCTGCAAGTTGGTTCGCGCAAGCTCAAGATTGCGCGCTATGAGCTGCGGTCGTACGTCGGCGCCCAGAGCATACCGCGCCACTTGGTCGTCTAGCTGCGACACGCTGATGGTGGTGTAGTCGCGGGCGGCCGCGATGGTTTCGATCATGGCCGGATCTCGCGATGCGATCCACCCCACGCGGATTCCAGCCAGCGCCCACGCCTTGGACATGGAACTCGTCGCGACCACTTTAGAGTACCCCATTGAGATTGCCGATGGCGGGATTTCGTGCTCCCCGAGGCCGTGGAAGAGCGGCCTGTACACCTCGTCCGAGAATACGATGATATCGTGCCTTCGTGCGATATCTATAATCTCTGCTAATAATGGCTTCCGTATCGTAGCCCCTGTTGGGTTGTTAGGATTGTTGATAACGATCATCTGGGATGGTTAGCTGGTAGAGCTGGGGGTCTGCGTGGAACGGATAGTGACGGCCTGCCTTCGTATTGCTCTTGATCATGATTTCAAGCTCTGCGACGTCGGGAATGTAGGCATTCTCAGGGGTAAGCTTCCACAGCGAAACTTCGGCCCCAAGCGATTCGGGGACGGAGTAGAGCTGCTGGTAGGTCGGGAAAACACAAATAACGTGATCTCCGGGGCCTATGAGACTAAAGAATACGAGGTGGTTGGCAGAGATGGCGCCCTGCGCGACGATGACATCCTCGGGAGATAAAGGAGAAGTGCCCAATACCGCCGCCGCCGCCGCCGTGCCCTCGTCTTCATTATACGTGGCTGCTATGTTCCCGCGCAGCTCATCGGATCCCCGAATGGCACCGTATGTCAGTCGCGTAGAGAAGTCGACAAGCGAGCGGGCATCTTTCCCCTGATTGCTGTTGAACTGCACTAGTTGGTCGATAGAGATGGATGCACAGCATGTCTCAGCGATGTTTAGCACACCGGGCGTGTTCTCATACTTGTCCATCCATTGCTCTACTTCAAATGCTGGGATCCGTACCATCTTGTTGAAGTTGGTTCACATATCACAATGGTTCTTAGGTTTTAGAGACTTGACACAGCGACGAGATGGTTTTAAGATGAATCGGCTGCGGATCTCTGCTTAGCATAGGCTGTGTATTAGCGTAGCAGTAGCATGCAGAGGGCGTGATGTGGGACATTTATATCATCATTGTAGGTGCTTACGGCATTGAAGGGCCTAAAACCGGAGGTTTGGCATACGGTACGCTACACGCCCCGCACCAGAAAGCTAACAATTTCATCAAGCCCTACAGTCCCAGTCAACTCATTCAATTCAATGAATAGATACAAAAGAGCTGAACTCCTCCTACTCTCCTCCTCCGTCGCCTTCTCGGTTTCGCCCTGAGGCTCTTCCTTCGCCTCAGAACGATTTATTGTGCCGTCCGGGTTTAAAGGCCACGACACGGAACGCAAGAGCGCCATAATGATGCTGTTTTAAAAATAGCTTCTTTGGTCGCTCTAAAATGTTCTTCGGGAACCACCCGCTGCCTCTCCCAGAAGTTAAGTTTGTTTAGCGCTCTCAGGTCGTCGTCAATTATATTGGCTAATTTGTGAAAATTTCCGGTTTTTGCCAGCTCCCCGAGATGTCTATGGGCTGTGTTATTGTGTTATTGCGTTTTAGCTTCATAGCTAGACGCACGTCCTGGTGCCCCGGAAGGTTGGCCGATTTGGCCAGTCGCTTGATAAGATCTGTTAGGCTTGTAGGGAAGGCTGCAAGGGCTTCTGTAATGAGATGCAAGAAACAAGAACGATGTAATAGCTTAGAAGCCTCCTCTCGTAACTTATCATTCCCCTGTCGATCGAGCTTCAAGACTCGAATACCGCAGTCAGTAAGAAGGAGGCTGAGAATCGTAACACGAGCGACTTGATCTCGCAGAGTCTTGAGGGTTTTGAAAACTCGAGTCCTCGTCCCGGGGCTTTTCCTCCTCGTCCAACCTTTCGTCTATCGCCGCCCATGTCTGAGTCATAAAGAATCTCATAGTCTTTGACTCTAATGACGACTCCTCTACTCCCGTTTCGCTGGCTTCCGAAGGTTGTGAGCGCTTGTTTCGGCTTTTCTTAGCTATCTTCTTGGCTTCTTTATCCACTTTAATGGCTTCGGTACGAAGTTGTTGCAAAGTCATGGCGTAGTAGTCGCCATATCGTAAGTAAAACCCATCGTGGGCTACCTGCTCCAGTTTGACTCGGCATTCCGCATATTGGGCGTCTACCTCCATCCTCCGAGACATTTCATCCTTTAGGGCAGACAGGGTATGTCGAGCGGGTACGGCCCATGGATTCACGGAGGTGGGCCTGGCGGTGCCGACGTCTGCCCGCCCCCATTGGATGTATGGTGGCTGTTGTTGGAAGAACTATCCTTGCGTAGGTGGAAGAAAGCCTGATTGTACCGGAGTCTGCGACCGGCCACACGAGTGTGGATCTGGAACTGACCAGCATCGTCTCCGATTTTTTTCGAAATCGGTCAGAACGGTCAAGGGGCCCATAACTCCTGGCCCTTCTCATTCTTCAGGACCAGAAGCTCCCGAATCCACGCTGTCATTACGGCTACGAGCTCGGCGGCGTTAGGGTTGTTGTCGTCATTCTCTTACTTCCGCTTCTTAATAACCAACAGCTTCGAGTTTGCTTGTAAGTAACTTGGTGGCCCAAGTTATTGACTGCTGGTGGTATGAATCGTTTCGTTTCGGTTGGAGTTGTTGGTACAATTCGTTCGGTACTCCGCTTCAGGTGCGAGGACGTTGTCTTTATGTTCGACAAGGTCCGTCCGTCCACGAAAACTTTGGCGCTATCCCAGCCACCCCTTTCAGCCCTATCCCCACCGGCCCTTCCATTGCTTCGAAGCCGACATGCTGAGGTTGTTATGTTGTTCTTTGAGCTCTTTCTCCCGGTCTTCAGCTCCGTCACCCGATTTTCCAGGTTTGTCTAAGTCGGGGGAACAAGGGTGTGGTGGTATGTTCGAGCTTCCCGCCTCAACGGAATTGTCCGGGGCTGACACCATGATTGGTACCGTTTTTCGTGTTAGTTCTGAGCAAGTTACAGGTTGTCAACCTACCGCCTCCAGAGATGGCGATGCCCTCATCGTGTAAGATACTTATTCCTTTTGATATATATATCCTGGGGTAAACTGCTGGTCTGAGGTATGGGGGTTTCCTCCCAGGGCAGTATAAGGGTCGTAGTATCCTAACTGGCAGCGTATTATCGCCTTCCAGTAGAAAAAGCAACACAGAGGATCGGATAACTGTTTCATGGATTATGAAACGAACGCAAATGGGTGGCTCAAAGGGCCCCGAGACTGAAGAATGAAGTTATCAATTGACAAGTGAGGATAAAATTGAACTGGTGTTTCAGGTAATAGGGATAGCAATAGGGATAGCAGTAGGGAGTGTTTGTCGCACCTCACGCAGCAGAGCAAACGGGTGCCAAAAGATGGTGTAAGAAGTTTAGTATTTGGAATCTAAAGCTACATGCGAAAAGTGGTTTGGGCTGTTGCCTGGGACAGTTGAGAAGAGAGTTTGTTATACCACTGTTATACCACTGCTATGCCACTGGGCGGATCTCACTATTAGGTTACGAGGCCTATCAAATTCTCAAAGCTTATTTTGACATGGCTTGTAAGTTAGAAGTAGATTCACTAAAGATACATGTAATGAACTAGGTACCTACCTGAACCACCTCCAGCACCTCCCAGGCCCACTGCAATTTCCAAGCATCATCAACAACGCTACTACTGAAAGTATACTGGAATCACCATTGCTTTAGGTTGGGTAATATCCCACCTTACCTGTATCGTCTTACATCACCTAAACCTAGGCTTTGGGCTTATCCAGCTTCGACCAACGTTTTCGCATATAGCAGGCCCTCATCCCTGAGAAGATCGAGCCTTGCTACTGCGCACACTGTCCTGTCGGAGGAAATCCCGCGACTTGCGAAGATGATGCAGAGCCAGGGTTCAAGCGAAGGTCATTCTCCTCTGGATTATCAATCTTGAGCAAGTCCTGTGAAACCCATAGTAAGCCAGCCACACATACTAAAATATTGATTCACAGAGAGTGCAATGTAAAGTCCTAGCTCATAAAGTAACAACTGGAATAAATACAAAGTCTGACCGAGCTTCTACCTCACGACTTTGGGTTATCAATCAAGTGAACACCATTCCATATCATACGCTGTTTGCTTGCACCTCTTTTCACGCTGCTATATCCAGAGGTGAGATATTTCTTGAGATCCTTAACTAAATCACCCTTTTTCGTTTGGAAGGGCAGGGGGTCATGCGAGAGAATAACGGCTATCTGACCTGCAACTATGGGCGCAGCTTTGTGCATCGAGTGTTAGCAGCGAATACCTTGAAACATGCAGAGGGGGAGGTGAGTGTTGGTAATGGTAGGATTTGTAAAACAAGCATTTTAGTCTTCCAGGTCCCAAAATAAAAGAAGAACGTACCGAAAGAAGTGCCAGACTTTGTCACGGTAGTACCATCCATGCTGAGGCAGCTGATAGACTCACCAACAGCGTATAGTTGGACGTGGTCACCTCGTTGCGACGAGCTAGCTATTTCGCCGTTAGGTGTGGTGCTGCCCACAACAATCATGGGGAAGTCGGGACCTTCTAAGATGCCTGGGAGATCGTCGACAATAAAGCGGCCGTCATTTGCTTCGTTGCCGGCCGTAACGACCACAGGCACGTCGAAATCCATGATGTCCTGGATATATTGTCTCATTTCCATCTCTCCTGGGAGACGTGGGATATCAGGGTCATACCCGAGCGATACAACAACGACGCTCTTTCCGTGGCGCTCAGGATGTGACGCAAGATCATCGCGAATCGCGCGGTATCCCTGGACCTGTTCTCTTTCGCTTACATCATTTGCTTTCACAACTATCAACGTAGCCTCCTTTGCTACGCCAAACTTCTTACCGACCGCTTTGCCGGCGACGCACGTAGCATGGGAATCTCCGAGGTCGACATCGGGTCGATTCATATTGGTCCTCGCTAATGTGGTCTGAATTGTTTCGACTTTGGTAAACTCCTGTAAAGCCGAGATACTTTTGTAAGCGTAGTCTACATATATGTCGTAGGGTCAGGTGGTAGGCACCAGGTATCTGATATACTCTAAAAGGAGACTCAACGGGGCTTTAGGCAGAATAAGAGAAGCACATACCTCCAGAAGTGACTGGGCCCTGTAAGCCACTCCATCCTCCAGGTGATAGACGAAACTATTCTTCCCCGCAGACTTTTCGTACACGTAGTTTTTAAAGTCGTCGATATTGCTTGCTTCATCTTCGCTTTTGTCCATAATCCGTTAGCATGTAACAAGATGGATCGACAAGTACCTGAAAAGCTAAGAGGAACGGGGAAAAAAGAGAGGGCGGCTGAAACAGTGTTGGGTAGGCAGGTAATACTCGTCTTACCTTGGTTGGCTTACAGCTACTAGCTCGATAGGGGCGTTCAATTGTGTCGTGTAAGGATCGGCTCTCTTGTGCTTTGGCTTCGGGTCGGTCAGCTTTGCGATTGGCGATGTCACGGCTTCTGGTGGTGCGACACGATTGCGGTGGCCTTCCGCATTCCGCTCGACAAACTTGACGCCAGGGAGGTTCTTCACTTCTTTAGCTTCACTATCGGTAAGCTTGAGTGACCACAAGTCGAGCTCATCTCCGTAACGATAAGCAAAGAATTCTCGGTCACCAGAGTATTTCTTAAGTGCGTTTTCAGTCTCGTTGTTAGATTCGAAAGAAAACTTATCTATCGGAAACACCATAAACGATTTCTGCTTATCGCCGTCTGCCTTTTCCTTTGAAGTGGCGTTACCGGCCATGGCAACTTTTGGTGGCGCGACACGAGCGCGGTGGCCTTCCCCTTCCGGCACCACAGATTTAACGCCAACGAGATTCTTCACATCATTAGCTTCACTGTCAGTGAGCTTGAGTGTCCAGTAGTCGAGCTCGTTTCCGTAACGGTAAGCGAAGAAGTCTCGGTTTCCAGAGTACTTCTTGAGTACCTTTTCGGTCTCGGTGTTGGATTCGAGAGAATATGAATCTATCGGAAACACGAAAAACGATTTCTGTCTATCACCGTCTTCCTTTGAGGTAGAACCTATGGTTGAAGTGGCGTTACCAGCTATGGTAGCTGGTGGTGGTGCGGCACGATTACGATGGCCTCTCCAGTTCTGCTCAACAAATTCGACGCTAGGGAGACCCTTCACTTCTTTAGCTTCACCATTAGTGAGCTTAAGCGTCCAACAGGAGAGCTCGTCTCCGTATCGGTGAGCGAAGAAATCTCGTTGTCTAGAGTACTTCGCGAGTGCGTTTTCGGTCTCGTTGTTCAATTTGAGAGAAAATTTATCTATTGGAAACACAACAAACGATTTTTGCTCATCACCGTCTCTAGAACTTATGGCTGGAGTGGTATTACCAGCCATGGTAGCCTGGGCTGAGTAAGCCTGGGTTGAAGAGGGTTGTGATGTAGTCGAGGATGTAGAGCCCAAGGCGCTATTCGGGGGTGTCATGCTGGGCCTATCCGAAGGGGCTAGAGGGTCTGCTAGTACAGCAACAATGAGATGAATTAGCAGATAGAACACAGAGGAACAGAAGAGTCTCATTTTGAGCTGCTGAAAAATATTTCTGATGCTGGGAAAGAAATTGAGAATGTGTCCATGATGAGAGAATATTCTTTTCAGTATTGTTCAATGATTGACACGCAGACCAGGCGTGCTCTTATACATTCCCATATTGCTATTCCTGGATCTTCTCCGCTCTGTTCAGGAGTTGATTTAGAAGAACTGGGGTTTCTACTATGCCCAACTTACTGCTCTTTCTTTTTCTGGAGACGCCAGATATCGTCTATGCCCAAGTTCTGTGTTTTGTGAAACAGGGTCAAGTCAACGAAGGAACGATGTTGGTCCGTGGTGTGATTACGACCAACGCTGTGGGCGTCAGTGATGGTTCTTAGGATTAAACACAAAAATAGTAGGAGGATGGCTCTTGCAGCAAAAGGTCACAAATTTAACCGTCGTCTACGCGGAGAAAGCGAAAATTTGTAGAAAACTATGACGTGTCCATGGATGGAGAGACGTGGACTGGATAGGTCCGCTTAGCGGAAGGCTACCAACCAACATACAACTCACTGCATGGAAACCAACATGCTATATTCGGTGTTAGGGGGCATGGGGGTCAGCCTGCATGCGATTTCGGTCATTGTAGAGGTTACATGCAACTTTTCATGCCTATCTGCTTAAGGCAGGGCTTTTGATCTGCAGGTACAACCTCCAACCTCGAATACATGCCTTGTTAAACCAACCCACCAAAACGACCACATCCGTCAACTAACAGGGAATTCGATTATTCTTTGCAAGGGATGCCCTAACAACGGCTATTCTATAGTTATCACATGCATAGTACGATATGATTCCTACACTATCCCTTACGCTGTTGTCCTCAGATACCATCAACTTTGTGTTAGTAGCTCAAAGGATCTTGAAGCATCTCATCTTCAACTCGGAATACTAACATAGGCACTCGATCCATGATTATACCCTCATTATGACGTCCATCATGATGGCTGAAACATGGTTATACATGTTCACCTTGCCCAACACATCCTTTAATAACTTATCGAGGTCCAACTACGAATCCTTTGGTCCTTTGAGAATGGTTGGCTACCCAACCTACGTTCGAACATCCAACTGTCTCGCACAGTTGGGAAAGATATCAGGGACATCGGACCAAATTATTCTAACCGGGTACTTAAGAACTACTCCCGGCGAAAGATAACTATTTTCGTCGTCGTTGTTCTAAATTAAGTATCTTTAGAAAAGACCTGTATCAAGCTCGGAGTCAGATATCCCTACGTACCTACAAGCATTTAAAGAGATAATTTCACTCGGTCGAGATGAAAATAGGACCCAAGCAGCTCACCAAAATACTGCATAAGAGTCAAAAACAAATATGCATCAGACTATTCTTCTATCAGTTTGGCTTTTCTTTCTAGGTACGGCTTCCTGTAGCTTGGTAGGAAGCCCAGCTGGCAAGATGGCCCTCTGGACCGTTAGTAACAAAAGACGACCCGAGGAGCAGGATGACTGCAAAAGGTTCCCGACCTGGTATGCTCAATATCCTACTGAGTATGTACAGGTAGATGAGCCAGAGTCATACGAAACAAATCTCGACCTCGCCAAAACCCACTACGACTGGTTAATGGATAACGAATATGGGCAGAGCAACCAGCTGAATGAATACGGATGGGTCGGCATTTCTGTTATGTTCGACCCTGTCTCTAGATGGCACTTTGCATCGACAATTCCGCGCGGACCCCGAGCCAAGTTCATGGCCGGTTCCTATTCATCCGCGCCGAAATGGCACCATCAGATCAGCAGTGGAGGCAACAGCTCCATTGTATTCCAAGCCCAAGACGCTGTGTTCTTCAATTACGAGACATCGGACAAAGCACATATCAACAATGACACCGGCAAGATGACATATCCTCGAGGATGTATCGTCGCCACGTATGGCGCCCAGAACGATAAAGATAAGGTTATCCACGGACCCGACATGATTCCGGCTTGTACTGGTAGCGGTAGCGATAGCAAAACGCCATCGTGTCAGTCCGTTGCAAGCGGTCTCGGCGTCACGTTCGCACCCGTGACAGGGGGGTACGAATGGGCAGACACGACTAATATCGCAAGCGAAAAGTACCCTCTCGACGAGAAGGGAGGTGTAACCAGTGACGAGCTGCAAGGCATGTTGTGTGAATGGCAGCAACAGAACAATAATACAAACCCTGAGCCCAGAATGGAAGGGAATCGTAGAAGGAGACCGATGGAGTTAGCAGGGAGAAATCAATCAAGCTGCTATTCCGAACTCAAAGCACCAACTCCTGTCTCAACTTTCTCCTACCCCGGCACGGTCGGGTATGTCCCCCATAACAACACCGTGCCGGTCATGACCACCCCTCAGAGCAGTGCACTCCCGCAGATCACTCCCGAACCCACAGCTACCCCTTCTTGTTACGTCCACGACTCGGACCCGTTCCACGGGGACGATTCTCGGTACTGCGTGTGCGAGGGATCGAGGACGCTGCCGTTTTTGTCTTTCACAACAGACGCCCCCGAGAGCAAGAGTTGCGAGTATACCACGCTGCCCCCCAAAGACGGTGCGAAAAGGGATTTCGTTCCACCGACGACCACGCAACCTCCCCTGATGACCACGGATCCTGCAGGTCGGTTGCGAGATAGGGACCTCACCATCACTAAGGGCTTCGGGCCAGCCACGACAGACAGCCTTCACTGCCAGGTCTGCACACCCATCGCACCATACGCAGCCTCGTGCTCTAGCTTAGCAGGCTGCAAAGTGCCTACGGGGGCTGTGACGCTCGAGGCGGGGTCCAGTTCCGTACACGTCGGGACCTTGACGGGAGATGCGCTATACACGAGCGTCTCGAACGCACTGGACAAGATTTGCCCGACACCTTCGGGTTCTGGAGGCTCCTTTACGAGCTGCTCGACGGACAGCGCCACCATTCCTAACATCGATTACATCGACGACGACTCGCTATACAAAGCTGGCGAGCTGATCGTCTCGGTCGAGAGTAGCAAGTACAACGATACGAAGATTAGGGACGCGCTCATAAAAACAGCAGCGGCGGCGGCCCAGAATGCGGCCGTCGGGAGTAATTGTTACCAACAGGGTTACGACTCGATGTTATGGAAGCGTTCGTGGTGGCTGCCAGACCTCTTCCGGAGAGACCATCCAACCGTGACCCGCAAACAGATAACCTTCTGTAATACAGTCGGTATGTATATCCAAAATGCACGCGCTAGATAGATCTAGAGGCTACTCATGAACAGATCACGACGGCTGACATAGGATTCGTCGATATAGGTTTCGCCGGTCCTCAATACTACAGTCCCTGGTGGAGGACTGGGGAAGCTGGTGCCACGGACTACATCGACGCCCGCTGGGAATTCCACGAGACCGCTACCTCGGAGGACTTTGCCTGTGACCTGCTGCAGGCTGCCGTGGACGCCTTTGCTTTTATACAGCCGGAGTTTGCCGTCGAGGATATAGAGCTCGGTGAAGTGATAGACATTGTTTGCAAGGGAGACGAGGAGAAACGCGGAATTGATAATTCTACTTATACATACCTTTAGAGCTCTGTTTCTATATTAGAAATAGCAGAGCTCTAGGTTTATTGTACATATGAGAAGCCCAATGAGGTCGTGTCTGCTGACTGAAACATTGGTTGTAATGCATTCTGCCGTGGGCCATGCACCGTACCGTACCAACAACCAGCCAGTGACGTAATGTAACTACTGGCTGCCTGACCCAAACGGCGAGCCCAACAAACGCGAAATTCCATACCATTAAAAACACGTTCGAAGCCCAAAGCTCTTTTTGGATCATCTCTCTTCAAAACAGAAAGCATTCTAGATACTAACGCAGGGAACAACACATCTTGAACACCACCAAGATGACAAGAATGGACGACGGATTTGCCATGGTGGACTCAGCCGAAGCTAATGATGACTTGGCTGTGTCTTCTCAGAAGCCCGAGCGAAGGCATCCTCCTCAGAAAAGCCAGCAGCCAGGAACTCCGAAGAACTGGAATGACAAAAAGCGGGACAGCAAGGAGGTAGTGTTAATCGCCGTGATGGGGTACGTACACTTACCTCTTCAAGCAAATCGGCGAATATCTGACCATATGTAGGATGACCGGGTCCGGGAAGACGACGTTCATCTCAAAGGTGACTGGTCGACCAGATCTAAAGATAGGTCACGACCTTACTTCATGTAAGATGATTGATTAACAGAGGAAATTCATAGCTAACCACTCTGAAAGGTACCCAAGAGATCCAAGTTGTCGAGACCACGCTCGATGGCCTCACTGTCCACCTTGTCGACATGCCCGGCTTCTCAGATACATATCTCTCGGACACTGAAATCCTCGAGATGATCGCCGAATATCTAGCCGCGGCTTACTCGAAGAAAATACGTCTCTCAGGCATAATTTACCTTCATCCTATTTCGGATAATCGTGTCACTCATCATGCCACCAAGAACCTCGGCATGTTCCAGAAGCTGACCGGAGAGAAGAATCTTAAGAACGTGGCGCTCACGACCACCATGTGGGACAAGGTCACTCAAGAGGAGGGTGCCAAACGCGAGCAGGAACTACAGACCAAGTTCTGGAACATCCCGATTGCTCTCGGTGCTAAATATTCTCGACACGATGGCACCGATCTCTCCGCCAAGCAGATTGCGTCCATGCTTGTGAAGAACAAGCCATTCTACTTGCAGCTGCAGGAGGAGATGGGTGGAGGCCACATG
Source organism: Hypoxylon cercidicola (assembly GCA_022578845.1). NCBI lineage: Eukaryota > Fungi > Ascomycota > Sordariomycetes > Xylariales > Hypoxylaceae > Hypoxylon > Hypoxylon cercidicola. The sequence continues at coordinate 276,659 of MU399523.1, forward strand.
GCGCTCAGGGATACGGCCGCAGGCAGGGAGATCATGCTCGAGATCTCACAGATGAAGGAACGGCATCAGGCAGAAATCGCCGACATGAAGGAGATGCTGCTGCGAACCTCGGAGGAAGGAAACAAGGCTGCTGTAGCTGCCCTCGAACAGCACTACCAGAAAATGCTGAAAGATATGGAGAAGACGCTGGGAGATGAGAAACGGATGAACGAGGAAGCAGTCAAGTCACTGAATGAAAGGATCAGTGCGCTTGAGAGCAGAGGTCCCTGTGCTGTCATGTAACTATCGAATTTTCGATGTAGATATTTTGGCAGATCAGGGGATGCCATTTTCAGATCTTCAAACTTCCGGGCCTGGAGGCTTCCATACATTACCTAATAGACTAGGTACACTGTCCATAAACAGAGTTGGTGATTTCGTTGTACATGTACACGCTTATTTACTTCAGACCGTCGCCTGATAAATCTGTATTCACTGGTTGGATGATGGGCTGGATGAGTGAGAATGAGAGGTCTGGTTTCGAGTCCCCCCACTCCCTTTAAGTTGTAATTGGTAGGTACATGTACCTTTTCCGCAGTGATGCCAAGATACATCAACATAATACTCTATTCTATAAGTGTCTGAGTTATGCAAACTTTAATTAGGGTTAACTCAGTCTGAATACCGCTATTCGTGTCCATTAAGCGTCTCAACTTCAAACGAAACTTTCTCAGCAAGGCGTCAGGGCGTTTGAGGTAAAGCTAGACTTGAGCATGTGATACAACGAATTATCTACTAATTGCATATCGTGGCTGTGCTCGTCAAAGCTTACTACAGTATGTAGTCCGGGCAGCTCCACCGCCAAGACTCTATCTAGAGCCCACTCATCGAACCGTTAAGGGCTAGGCTACAGTTTGCGCAGGTACATCGTGCCACGGCAACCTTCCTTTAAGCATTTCCCGAAGCTCGGTCGCATCTATCGCGGTCCTCCTCTTCTATCTTTCTCAACTTGCTCTGAGCGAGTCATCCAACTTTCGGTAACACTTGAAGTTCCTTTTTCTCGTATCACCTATCCTTTTCTATTCTTCCATCCATCTCCTCGTGATCATCTAAGACCGAATAGCAGCCCTAACATCATCTACGCGGCTAGCTAACCCCTAGCATAAACGTGCGTCCACTAGCTGAGCTGGTGGTGTATACCTAGGATATTAGAGTATTGCACTGTTCTGCTACTGTTATGTAGGTGGCGCAGTCAGCTGGACCAACCGAGTGAGCACTGGTTCTCCGATAACCCGACCTCTCAGCTGCAACCTGCAACATTGCGGACCCTTCATTGCGCTGTCTTAGAGCTTCGTGGGGAATGTGCTAGCCTATCGCCGTCTTCCGTCTTTTCCCTTATCCTAACACCATCGAGAGAGTTAGCTTCACCAACACCGATCGCTCAGGCCTTGCGGCAGTCTTCATCATGTCGCCGTATAGCTTTCGGCGTGTCGCCTTCAGCGTGTTATCCTTATCATGTCTCGGTCTCGTCCTCGGTCAGAAGAACTACACCCAGGTCGATATGATGCGGGCACAGCTCGCCCTCCTCGACGACCGACCGAATGATTGTCCACCATGGTATGACAACCTCTTCGCCGCTGCATAGTTCGCTAGCTAATCATGATTCTCAATCAGCTTTAACTGTCTCCTGCCAGCTTACGAGTGTGGCCAGTACGCCGACTGTAACGAATACAACGGGAAATGCGAGTGCCCGGCAGGGTTTGGTGGTGATGATTGTCTCGAACCAAGTACGATAATACGTTGAGTCTCGACCTTTGGAACTTTATCTGACCGTCTTCCAGCTTGCGGCTCCCTTGCGCGCGGCAAAGACCGGCCGTTGAGATCAGGCGACGCCTGCAATTGCGACGAGGGCTGGACGGGAATCAACTGCAATGTCTGCACCCAGGACAACGCTTGCGATGCGCTCATGGAGACCGGGGATGGTGGTGTCTGTTATCAGAACGGCGAGGTTATAAACCAGAACCATCAGATGTGCGGAGTCACCAACGAAAAGATCCTCTCTATGCTGGACGGCAAGATTCCTCAGGCTACCTTCAACTGCAAGAAGGAGATCGGATTCTGCGACTTCCAATGTATGTGACCAACTTCTATGCCATATTATGGTGACGCGATGAGGACGTGGCTGATTGCGCTAACTAAATAGTCTGGATTGATCGGGTCGAATCCTTCTATTGCCACCTCGAGAACTGCGAGTCCACCGCCGACTTTACCTCCGACCAGAACAGCACCTTCTACAAGTGTCCTGATGTCAAATGTAGCTGCATCAAGGATCGGATGCTCTGCGGAGCTGATGGCTCTATCGATCTAACGGATTTTCTAGACGAATCTGTCCACGGCCCTGCCACTTTTAGTTGTCTACAAGAGAATGGCGGTATTAACAACTGCAAATTCAAGGAACCTTCGCTGGACTGGATGGTCAGCAACATCTTCGGCGATGAGAGTATTGAGTTGGACTGTCGCGCTGGTGAATGCCTTTACCGCACCCAAGTGCCTGGCTACGAGCGTCCTATCAAGCAGATCAACACGCCCTTAATTGCTGGCGTTATCGCCGGATGTTCTTTGTTTCTGGTCGCTGCGATCTTGCTAATTTGGTACCTCTCTCACCGACAATACCGATATGGGCCCATCCATCTGGACGACTCCGACGACGAAGCTACAAAGCTGATGATCGATCATAAGCCAGCGACTTTGTATTTTGAGAACGTATCTTACGGGCTCAACGGGAAAACTATTCTTAGTGACATCAAAGGAATTGCGCATCCCGGGGAGATCACGGCTATCATGGGTGCTTCGGGAGCGGGCAAGACGAGCTTCTTGGACATACTTGCTCGTAAGAATAAGCGTGGCCAGACTGCGGGCGATTTCTATGTCAACGGAGAAAAGGTTACGGATGCCGAGTTCAAGGGTGCCGTCGGCTTCGTTGACCAGGAAGATACTATGCTCCCGACTCTAACTGTCCACGAAACAATCCTTACAAGTGCTCTTCTTCGCCTTCCGCGTGGGATGGGTCGCTCGGCCAAGGAGCAAAGAGTTTTCGAGGTTGAGAAGCAATTAGGTATCTATCACATCCGTGATTCTCTGATCGGTTCCGAGGAGGGTAAAGGAAGGGGCATCTCGGGCGGCGAGAAAAGACGTGTCGGTATCGCCTGCGAGCTTGTCACCAGCCCTTCCATTCTCTTCCTCGACGAGCCGACTAGTGGTTTGGATGCGTTCAACGCGTTCAACGTCATCGAGTGCCTCGTCACGCTGGCGAAGACGTACAAGCGAACTGTCATTTTTACTATCCACCAGCCTCGCTCGAACATCGTGGCCTTGTTTGACCGGCTGATCCTTCTTGCTCAGGGTAAGACCGTGTATTCTGGCCCCTTCTCCCAATGCCAAGAATATTTCGACCAAGTCGGATATAGCTGTCCACCGGGTTTTAACATTGCCGACTACCTTGTCGACCTTACCATGCATGCTGGTGCTGCTGGCACTTTCGATGATGGGTCTATTGTGAATGATGTTGCGAGCGTTGGCCCTAGCAGCACGATGGCCGTTAAATCCATCGCAAGCGTCTCCAGGACTGCTAGCATTGCCGAGGACAGCTCGACGGAACCGTCGTCGAGCCGGCCTAAGGGTAAGCGAAAGGATTCGGTGAAGGCACGACAGGATCGAGAACTATTCACAAGGCGAAAAAATACTATTGACACTGCCGCATCTTCTGATGTTGATGAGGATATTGGATCGTACAAGTTACGCAAACAACCCGCCGGCGCAGCTCCCCCGCAAGTAGTCGTTGAAGATGTCCATGATCTACCACCATCAGCGGAAACCAATCTCGACAACCTCGTTCATACCTATGCCGAATCTGACATTGCTAACAACATCCATGACGAGATTCAACAGGCGGTGGCTAATGCCCAGACCGCCAACGGCCAGAACGGAAACGGGCCTAATGGTGCATATGCTAACGGGAGCGCGATTGGTCGCGGTTACGCTCGTGTTGGTTATTTGAGGCAATTCGTCATCCTCTCGGAGAGAACATGGAAGAATCTCTATCGCAACCCGCTTCTGATGTTAACTCACTATGCCATAGCGATCTTGCTCGCTGTTCTCTCGGGCTACCTATTTTACGGCCTGACGGACGACATCCCCGGATTCCAAAATCGCCTAGGCCTGTTCTTTTTCCTTCTCGCCCTTTTCGGCTTCAGCACTCTTACAAGCTTGAATGTCTTCGCGGCCGAGCGACTTCTGTTTGTTCGCGAGAGAGCGAATGGGTACTACGCGCCAATCACATATTTCGTCGCCAAAGTATTGTTCGATATTATTCCTCTCCGGGTCATCCCACCAATTTTGATGGGAGCCATCATATATCCCATGACGGGTCTCATACCCGATGCGGAGCATTTCTTCACATTCATGCTTGTTCTCGTTTTATTTAACTTAGCCGCCGCCGCAATTTGCCTATTTATTGGCATTGTCTGTAAAGATGGAGGAGTAGCGAACTTGATCGGAAGCTTGGTTATGCTTTTCTCTCTACTCTTCGCCGGACTGCTGCTTAATCACGACGCGATTCCGGATGCAGCACTCTGGTTACAATCTCTATCAATTTTCCACTATGGCTTTGAAGCCCTCATCGTCAACGAAGTTGTCAAGCTGACCCTCGTCGACAAGAAATACGGGCTCGATATTACTGTTCCGGGAGCGGCAATTCTGAGCTCGTTTGGTTTTAATAATGTGGCTAAGTGGATGGATGTTGTGAACCTGGGCATCTTCGCTGCGGTCTTCGTAATATTGGCCTACGTCGCCCTGCATTTCCTGCTTATAGAGAGGCGATAGAAGCAGGATACAGACGGGTTCGGTTTCGGGAAGAGGTCTTGTAGAATTACACTGGCATCGGCTTTAGCATCGGCCAAATTGGTATCTGATGCATCGTCGCATATTTTTCGTTTATCTGTTCTGCATAGCTTGGAATAGCTTGAGCTGGATCGCTCAGCGGCACACGGTAAACTCGGAGGCGTTCAGGGTCGGTCATATTCATCGAAGCAGCCATTTCATAATAAACTGGTAGATGGTCGATTCTTTATACATATGATGTACACTCTCTAGCTGTGCAATTTTACAGTCTTGACAGCTGTAGCTGACATCAGCGCCTCAAATTTACTAGTACCACTCCTTTGAACGGCGAGATGAATATTCCAACCCAGCAGCCTCGTGCTCACTCTGATGTATCTACATTGCTCTTGTGACTTTGCGCCGACGTTAAATTCCATCCAACTTGCCACCGGTGAGCTCCTCGGCAACCTCCTTCTGCCGCTTGAGGGTGCGGATCTTCTCGGTCTCGACGTTCTTGAGGAGGGCGTTGGAGGTGCGGGTGACGTCGGTTAGCATGTCGGCGACGGTCAGGGGGCGGCCGTCGAGGTCCCAGATGTTCTGGATGTCGTAGCCGGCGGCCGACAGGCCCATGCCCTTCCAGTAGCCGGGGGCGAACTGCCGCTCCACCTCGGCCTCGAGCTCCCCCTCGCTCACGATGAAGGAGCGCGCCTTCATGTACAGCTCCTGGATGGCGTCGCGCCGCGCCTCGCTCTTCTGCGCCGACAGGAGCTCGGTCCGCTCCCGCGAGGCGAGCGCCCGCGTGAGCCGCTCCGGGTCCGGCAGCACCGCCGTCTGCAGGGTCTGCGCGTTGATCGAGGCGCGCGTCAGGCGCTCGTCCTCGCGCTCGGGGGCCGTGGCGGCGGCGCGGTTGGCGGCCAGCTTCGCCGTCTGCCGCTCGAGGCGGCGGGCGTCGAAGTGCTGCTTGCGCGAGTAGAGGGCGCGGACGCCCTCGCGCATGTTCTCGCGGCGCGAGGCGGCCATCTGCCGCTTCCAGGCCTGGACGTCGGAGCGCGGGGGCTGCCGCGACCGCTCGGAGGAGGGGGCGGGCGCCGACCGCGCCAGCCACTCGTCCCGCGGCTTCAGGTGGCCGTCCCTCTGCTTGAAGACCTGCCGCGGCACCGGCAGGTGGCCCTTGACGGGCTTGAGCTCGCGCAGCGCCTCGACCGACTGGTCCTGCGGCGGGTTCGGCACGTTGATGAACAAGGGCGACTCCGGCGGGATCTGCTGGTGCTGCGGCGAGCCGGCGGCGGCGGTACTGGAGAAGAAGAGCGCGCGCGATATGGCGGGTAGCGATGCGGCTCGGGGCACGAGGGCCGGCCGCGGAAGTAGGGGTGGCATCTTGGGGTGGTTTTTATGAAGGCGTGCCCGGTCGGCACTTCGGATTGGTCGTCGAAAGGCTATTTTCTTCTAGTCATTCAGGTCGTTGGCATTGCCGTGCACCATCTGACGTCGTGGAGAAGGAGGAAATCGTATTGCTTCGTATCTTGTGTTGGACGCTTCTGACCGTAAAAAGTTCAATGCAAAGAAATTCGACGGGCCCCACTGTGCAGCCACAGCACCTCGATAATTGAATTCTTCCAGGCGAATTCAGCCCCGCCCTCCAGCCAGGTACCTGCTTAAACCAAGGCGGTCAATACCGGCAAAACCTTTAGCTTGCTTCCAGGAAAGAAAAAAAAAAGTTCCTCTCCACCAGCCACTTTTTCCAAAGAACAACCCATCCGCCCATTTTCTCTTCAACCCAAATCTCAGCAAGCTCACGAATTCCGGAGCCATGGGGACTGGAAAGAAGGAACGTAGCCGGCTGGTCCGGCAGGGCAAGTCGGGTACGGGCATGGATAACATCAAGGTCAAAGGCGAGAACTTCTACCGTTCCGCCAAGAAGGTCAAGACCCTGAACATGCGAAAGGACGAGGGGAAACCTGTACGAAATGCCGACGGAAAGATCATCCAAGCCGCCAAATACCAGTCCAGAGACCTCCCTGCTGCTCGCGTCGAACCTAACAGGAGGTGGTTTACCAACACCCGTGTCATCTCTCAAGATTCTCTCAAGGCCTTCCGCGATGCCATGGCTGAGAAGGCCAACGATCCGTACCAGGTCTTACTCAAGTCGAACAAACTTCCTATGAGCTTGATTAGAGATCCCTCGGATACAGTCAATGGCGTGAAGCAACACAAGGCCAAGATGACGATCGAGAGCTCGCCGTTCGCTGACGCATTCGGCCCCAAATCCCAGCGGAAGAGAGTCAAGCTGAGCGTGAGCAACCTGGAAGATCTAGCAGGCGACACTGAGAAGAGCATGGACCAATACAAGGACCGACTCGAGCAGGCCAAGCTGTTGAGTGGCAACTCGGGGGTCGATCTCGAGGGAGCGAGCGAGAGCCGAGTGACCGGCGAAGACGTTCTTACCATGGCCATCGAGCCCATCTTCAATAAGGGGCAGAGCAAACGTATTTGGAACGAGCTTTACAAGGTTCTCGAGTAAGTCGGCGCATTCTATCACCTCCGACTTATACTCTTGGAGCTGCAACTGACTCTGATAGTGCCTCGGACGTCGTCATTCATGTGCTCGACGCTCGCGACCCTCTTGGTACGAGATGCCGAAGCGTGGAGAAATATCTTCGCGAAGAAGCCCCGCATAAGCATTTGATATTTGTCTTGAACAAGACCGACTTGGTTCCTACGAAAACAGCTGTACGTATTACCGGTTTTCATATTCTATTTGTTCCCCGTCGACCCCAATTCTTTTAGTCAGGGTGCTTCCTCTCCTATCAGTGAGAAGTATCCGTTACGGCATTGGGAGATTGAACATTTAACTTGCTGTTCCTGCGTCTTCGGACTGGGAGCTGGCCGAATCCCGTTTTGGGATTTTGCCATTAGTTAAGCCGTGTTTCATTTTTGAGTTGAGATCTATCTCTACCCTTTCAGGGTGGTCTGTGGTAGATTTCTTAGTAATGATTCATACATATCAACTTTCCCTATTTGTATTGCATTTTTAGTTATAGAAAAATGCTGACAACGTTCAAGGCCGCGTGGGTTCGCCTTCTCTCCAAAGATTATCCTACTCTTGCTTTTCACTCGAGCATTACAAACCCGTTTGGCAAGGGCTCCCTTATTCAACTTCTACGACAATTCTCCCAATTGCATTCCGACCGAAAGCAGATCTCTGTCGGTTTAATAGGCTACCCGAACGTGGGGAAGTCGTCCATCATCAATACTCTACGTAAGAAGAAGGTGGCTACGGTAGCCCCTATTCCCGGAGAGACAAAAGTCTGGCAATATGTGACGCTAATGAAGCGGATCTATCTCATTGATTGCCCGGGCATAGTTCCTCCGAACCAGAATGACACGCCTCAGGATATCCTGCTTCGCGGAGTCGTTCGGGTTGAAATGGTTGACAACCCGGAGCAATATATACCCGCGCTGCTAGCCAAGGTAAAGCCGCATCACATGGAGCGTACCTATGAGATAAGAGGATGGACCGACCACATCCACTTCCTAGAGCTTCTTGCTCGAAAGGGCGGTCGTTTATTGAAGGCTGGCGAGCCTGACGTAGATGGAGTAGCCAAGATGGTGTTGAACGACTTTATGCGCGGCAAGATACCCTGGTTCACTCCGGCACCTATCGTCGAAGGGGAGGAAGGAAAGGTCATCGAAGGCCGAGAGGGTAGACTTGGGGAGATGCCGAGGAAGCGAAAGAGGGAAGATGTAGAGAGTGTCCCTGACGCGTCGGTGGCAGCGTCGGCTACGTCTATTGCGGAAGACGAAGAAAGTGAGAGCGAGGATGAAGAGTTTGAGGGTTTTGGCAGCGACGATGACTCGTCTTCTGATGGCAAGGCTGCAGTCGGAGACGAAGACGATGAGGACGACATGATACCCCTGGAAGAGCTGAGCGACATCGACGATAGCGAATCGGACGAAGAGGATGACAAGTGAAAATCAAATATCTGAGTAGGAAAAACCGAAGACTATGGTCCACTTCAAGCCCAATACCGCTTGACCCGTGCATGTTGGGGTTGGTATAGATTCTCAAATCTGGATACAGGGCATTTGATACTATTCCAGTGTCTTGTGAGACATATCGAGCCCAGTATCCGGCATCAGCTTCGAGTAGCCAAGCTGCAGAGGTCAACCTGGAAGTCAAGCACGGTCTGGGAACCTTGGCGGCCCAAGGTCCTGGATGAGAGACCAGTCAAATTGTCTAGACCTACGACAATCGGGAGGTTCAGCATCTAGTCATCGAGCCGCCATAATATCCAGTTGCTCTTAGTCCTGTACCAACAGGCTGAGTTCTGGGCATTATCGCCTTGCCTAGGTTGTCTTGTCTGGACCTAAGGTGTCCAATCCTTCAAATTGCTGAGATGTGGTTAGTTGTGTCTCTTAAGAGCTTCTACTAGTTCTGCCGAGATCGACTGCTCTTGTCATTTCCCCGAAATACTTGCTGCGGTCACATTTCTCATTAGTCCTGATGGAATATCATCAGGCAACGCACATAGTATGCTATGGCGGACTTGCGCAAATGTCGCCACCCCGAGCAACTTCTAGGTGCATGATATGGGACAAGACTACCATCCTCGCCATCTCGATGCAAGAATCGCCTCTGGCAAGGGCTTATCCCTATATGTCCCTAGCTACCTCGCTTCAAATGGTAGGATCGATGTGTTCATACATCGTAAGCTGCCCCTGGTAGAGAAACATCACAATACACTTGGCTACTCAAATCATTCCTCCTCCCAATCACTTGACGTATGCGAAAGAGACCGTGACTTCGTAATAACTTTACACATGTCAGTGGGCAATCGCGCCCTTTCCATCATTCTAGTGCATTAGGGGGCATATGCCTGCCAGTACCTCCCCCCTTTTTGACCTTTCACTCTGCCAAAATACTTCACTTCGCCAATGTCAGCCTTTAACCGGCAAGCGCGAAGTTAGACTAGGTAGTCAATTGCTATATGACGTCTATATCTATTATATTTTTTTTTCTATCCTTTTCAGTTGGAAATCGTTCATTTCACCAACTATTGTTGACTTGGACTTCTTGTACCTCAGCATAGCAATTTTGGGCTGTCTTGGAAGATTTTGGTGTTTCGGAACATAGTTCTTTGGTTTGGCCCTGCTCAGAAAATCTGACAAGATTCCTGCGGTATCCTGCTTGCTTGCTGCGATGCTCCTTTCGATATTCTCTACCGTCTTCCTAACCTCGCTCGGCTCCGCTACAGGCGTACCTCTGCTACGAATTGACGCTACTTGCGGGTTTCGCCTCACGACGGAAGGGAGCTTCAGTGGTAAAGTTGGCCAATTGACGGACGGCCAAGTAAGGGCCGGGAGCGATTTGGCGCAGTCTCTGTTCACTTGGTTCGGGGATGCGTTTGCGGACCAGCAGGGCAGGGGCTGCTGGTGGACTCGTATGAATTACCCGCCGTCTAAGCATGTTACATGGCAGTTCTGCTAATGTGATGCTTGCGAGGCAGCGCCGACCTCCGTTCTCCAGTGCGATTGGGGCCAACCACCCGACCACGGGTTCGAGATCGGCTGCTACGGCGCAGTGTCGTACTGCGGCCAAGAGATATTCTACGAATGTCAGACGGACGACGGCGACGAAGTCGATATCTACCTTCAGCCGAATGGTGCCAACTGCTCTAGGATCACGCTCCACACTGATAGTTGCCGACGGCCCTGTGAGGGGGAGAGTTCTGCGCTTCCCAACCCGACCGGAACTCAAGCAACGGCCACCCCGTCTTCTACTCCTAGAACATGCGATATAGTCGTCGCCGACGGCCCCGACGAGATCGTCCTGATCGACAGAGGCAACCCGGACACGGCCTACGGCGCGAACCCGAGCATGACAGTGCAGCTCTCGGCCAACGCGTCGGCCATCTTCGTGTTCCGCTTCGCCGCGTCCGACGCCGGCAAGCAGTGCGCGCTGGCCTTCGACCTGCCGTCCGCCCAGGACCCGCGGGCGCGGTACCGGCTCGCGGGCGGCGGGCCCGTCGGCTTCGCGCTCCTGCAGACGCCGCCGGCCGATCCGGCCCACGCGACGTACGCCAACCGGCCGCGCGTCGCCATGCCGCTCGCGAGCGCGGAGCTGAGACCCGGCATGAGCGTGCAGCCGCTCGCGTTTCCGTGCCCCGGGGCCGAGGCCGAGGTCGCGTTCTTGATGGCGGATGAGGTCGGCGCGGACGCGTGTCTGGAGTACCAGCAGTATAGGCCCGAGGTGCCGATGGGGCTTTACTTGGTCAAGTGTTGAAATAACTCATTTTGGAACTTTGTAACTTTTGGAATGATGTTGGGGTCGTACGTATTATAGGGGTACGTGAGGTAACGAGGGCGGTGATAGGGGCTACTTTGTGGAAGACCAGAGATATCAGTAGTGTTCCTCACGATAATTTTTCTTACGAGAGGGTTCAGCTAGACTAATATCACAGTTCATCGCAATATCGAACCCACCAAAATTCGTCTCATCGAAATACGTCTGCGTTCATTGACCTCACTGTCGCAACATTGCAACAGAAATGCTATTTCGTGTTGGCCGTTTTTGATAAATGCGTCTAGAGCATTGTCATATTCATCGTTCTAAAAGATCGGTCTAGACTGCTAAGCCACTACTATTCTAAGCCCCCATTTCCAACAGCTATGCCCTGTGATATTCTCGACTATGCCGTCAGAAATCCTCGAAGCTGCTTCATATACTTCTCCCTCTGATCGACGTGTGACATATGCGCCGCGTTGTCCAGCGTGATCCACTTGGCCTTCTCAATGAGGTCGAAGAACGGCTGCATCGCCTCCGACGGCGTGTCTTCCGCTCCATCTATCATTAGCGTAGGCACCTTGATCTTGGGTAGCGACGGTATCGCGGTCCAGTCGCGGATTGTCCCCACAGGCAAAAGCGTGTTGGGACCGAAGCTATGTTCCGTTTTCTTTAGCACTCCGATGTCGATCACTTCCGTACATGAGGGGCCTTACATGGTGGTATAGACATCCAAGCCTTCCGTGTACCAGCGCATCAGATCCCGGACCTCCTGCGGCGGCCACGGCCGGGAGAGGCTTAGGTGCCTCTTACTAAAGACCTCGAACGCGGCCTGGTATTCCGGACTGGTGAAGTTGTTTTCCGCTTCGCCGCGGTCGAGCGCGGCTTGCACGTCTTCGGGCAATCGCTTCCTGAGCTTGGCGAAGCCCGCCCGGTGCAAGTCCATGCTAGCGGAGATGTTGGAGATGACGAGACGTCGCAGGTTCGCCGCGCTCGACGGCGTCGACGCCCACGCCGTGACGACTACCCCGCCCCATGAGTGCCCGTACACATCGACCGGCCGGTTGCGGAGGTTTAGGTGCTCGAGCAGGTTGTCGAGCTCGCGCACGAACAAATCCACCGTCCAGAACGCCTCGTCGCCAGCGCGATCGGGCAAATGTGTTGACCGCCCGCCTCCGATCTGGTCGTAGAAGATAAGTGGGATGGTCGGCGCTAAGTCCGTTAGTGGGAGCAGGTAGTCGTGGCTTGCTCCGGGTCCACCATGGAGGATGATTAAAGGGGTACTGCCGGGCGAGTTCAGGTCGCCAACGACTTTGTACCATGTCTGGCAGGGAGCCGAGACTCCCGGCACGTAGAAATCCGCTTTACCTTCCATTCTGATTGGTAGCTCGTGAGATCGCTGTGGATTAGAGAAATTTTGTTAAAGTAATCGCGGAAGAAAGTGTTGTTTATATAAATGTACCTAACCCCTAAGCCCCCGTCTTTGAGCAGTGGAAGCGTAAAACGCCATTATTAAGATTGTAATATCATCTATCGATATTTGTTAGAGAGCATGCGGATCTCCAAGTTTGATTGGCGTGAAAGCGAGGTTGTTTGTAAGCTAGGCGCAATCGCGAGAGGACGGACAAGTATATTGCACCATTGTCCGAAGGCATCCCCGCAACCGACACTCCTCACGCGGCCAAGTCTCTCGCGTAGGATAGTTGTAGTCCCATAATAGATACGCACGGCTGAATCTGAATTATTTATTACAAATATGAAGACATTGTGGATGCTAGGTTGTGCCGATTCGTAGGAGTCTTATACAGCTGATTCGTAATATGTCTAATGGATTGTTAGAGTTGCGGTATACACGGTAGAGTCCATGTCAACGAGAGTCATCACGGACTCGTGAATGGGAAAATAGGACGACGGAGAATCAAGAGCATGAAACTAGGTACCACTAAGCGATAAAATTGACGAACCCTCAGATCTAGGTGGTTGGCAATACACCGATGTATTCCTCGAAACCCAATATTCATATTTCATATATCTACCTCCATACCTCCTTTAATATCTGCTTTGATATTTCCATGATTTGGGCTGCTCCTGATCGTCCTACCGAGCTGTCCCAGCGGAATTTTGGGCATCCTAAGCACCGCATCCTATAACCCTCTAATTTCTCAGTCTGCACGAAGCATTAGAAATATGATCTGAGAGAAGATAAGTTATTCAGGTTGCTATCAGGGCCGCAGGAGCAGAAAATATAGTTGGACTCGGAAAATCCCATTATAGCAGTTGAGTGAGGTAACTAAGTATCTCCGAGACCCGACTAAGAACATTCGCCTTTATACTGATTCTCTTGGGTGGTTGCTACGCACCTCTTAATGATCTAATGTTCTCGTCAGCCTACTTCCTTTTATTATTGAAGATGGTATAAACGTAGGCGAAAGAGTAAGCTGTGTCATGGGTAGCTGCTCTGTGCATTAGAAAGTAGGTACCTTCTTAGTATCCCAGATCTGCTTATTGCTAATTGACAATGTTTTAGGTAGTTACTAGCTTGCTATAAAGTCATCTTATGTCATATTTGCCTCTCATTTCTAACAGGAGGCTACCCCTGTGGTATCACACGATTGTTAACATCTTAGCCAAAGACTTGTTATCCGGTTATTGAGACTCATATATACCATCTAGAGGCTTAGGAAGAACCACAGCACTCAGACACTTGTCGTCCTACCCTGAGTCAACCTAAAACGCCTCTCAACAGCTGTAGTCAGACATAGCTGCCCCAAGCCCCAAGTAGTTGCGATAAATGGATAGAAGTGAAGAGTCGGGCTCTGTGGAGGACGAAGGGAAAAATGAGAATTTGCATCACCACGTTTGAAAAAAGTCGCGATACATGTACACCTCGGCTTGAGATGTGTGTAGAATCCCGCTCGAAATTGTGACTTTTAAATATGTTGCCAAGAAGTCACCGTTGCTACCACAGAGATAAAACTAGACTTTCTTCGTTACTGTCCACTTGGCGCGTTCGTGTCTGGGAGTTAAGAATGAGATAGCGACCAGCCGGTTGTTGGAATGTTACGATGCACGATTAGCGCGTAACCAACCGCCAGAACAAATTACAAACGAAATTTATGTTGATTTCGGCTAAGCTGTAGGGTTAAAGTAGTCTGGAATAGTTGGCTTTGACTTTATATAAGTCTTTTACAACTATTCTAAACTGTTAATATATCACCACTTTCGTCGCCGTCGCCTTCGCCGTTGCTATCACCATAGCCATTATCATTATCATTATCATCAACATCGTCATGGTCGTCGTTATTGTGATCGCTATCCCCGCCACCATTATTATAATTATAAGAATTAGTTTAAAAAAATAAATGATCTAGTCCAGAAATCGGCCTCACTTTTATGGGCGATTGTTGTTTTGGCGGTCACGCATTACTGGTGCATCGTAAATGTCGTTTTCATGGTTGGTGCATCTTATGCTCGGTGCTCACTACCATCTCGCTGTTCGGTATTTCTAGTATGAGAGTAAATGTGAGGACGTAACAATATGTTTCGATATAGGTAGCTAATCTTAAGAATACCATCGTGGTAACGTTGCAATGGTCAGGCGGGAGCTTCCTCCAGGCTTTTTTTGCTTTACTACCAGCAGCGGGAGGTTCTGGGGGGCACGGGGAAGCATTGGGGGGCTATCTACACCAAATCGCCGACGCGATGGACGCCTCTGTTGGGGGATTGTTGCATGGAATGCGAGCTGGCTTGCTATCTCATATGACCGTGGTTCCCCAGATATATAGGCGAAATGAGCATTAAGCTTAAGTCGGTCCACCTTGGAATCTGGATGTGTTACCTGTCAACAGGACATATCAAGGTCTCAAGGTCGCAATGACGCGCATTAGCCCTGTTGACCCCCTTAAAGAGCTTGCATAGTCCTGTCGTGAACACCGAGCTCTCATTTGCTGGTCTCGGCCCCCTAATCCGAAAGAGGAAGCTGGGCATGCCAGGGGCTATCACACCGCGGGGCCTGCTGAGAGTCAACTGTCTCTGAAAAGGAGATAGCAAGCTGGCCTTATCGCTCTTGTGATGTAACGGAGGGTATCACAAATTAGACACTGTGCATTGTGATACTGACGCGTTCAACATTTTCAGCATTTTTTGACCGGAGCCGCAACATTGTCTAACACACGGTTCTGGCTTGTGCAGCCGTAGGGGTCGAATGCCTAGGGGTTGCTGGTTGGAGTCCTCCATCCGAACATGGAAGTTCGAGCTTCGTCGCCCATTTTCGACCGGGGGTACCGCACGCGTAGGATGAGCTCCCCCTTCTACTACCGTCGACCGAATACTAAGTCCCTCCGAGAAACGGTCCGCTATGGCGCCCCTGTCGATCTTGTCCTGAACTACCTACCTTCTCGTGCAACTAATGTAGGCCTCGTGGGTTTGGCAGCTCGATCACCTGCTTGAACCAGTACAGAGGGATGTTGTAGTGTGCCTAGGTAATTTCCGCGACTATATTTGGAATCGACCCACCAACGCCGTCCGTACGTATGCCGACGCCCCGGGCTTTGGGGGGGTTACCATAGGGCAGTCTAACCAGCGGAGGATGGAACGGAGGCAAGTCATGGGCCTGGTTGCACGAGTTCAGCTGCCATCTCATGGCGAGTCAATGTCTACATACCTGTAACGTTGGGACAGCCACCACATGGCTAAGGGGAGGCGGGGAGACGACGATAGGAATTTGAACAGCATATATATAGCTATATGCATTCCTTTCTATAGTTTCGATATGCCCTCCTAAGACCAGCAATCTTAAGCCCAGTAACTAGAGCCTCGGATCAACATGGTTTCTTCCCAGCTAACTCTGGCGTCTCTCGCCAGCATTATTCCCTCCGTCCTCGCGGGTTTCGATGCCAGCTCGCAGACCAATGTTGCCGTTTACTGGGGTAAGATGGTACGAAACACGTAATACCGAAGGCATGCTGATATATGATGATAGGCCAAAACTCGTACGGTCAAGCGTCTTCCCAGACGCGATTAAGCACCTACTGCTCAAGTAAGGATGCCTAACTAGTCCATGTATGATCTTGCCTACTAACATGCGTATCGTGTAGATAGCGATATTAACGTAAGACGGGCGGGAACTGCTCTTGAAGATGTTGGCGCTCACCATGTGTTTTGTAGATCATCCCGCTATCTTTCTTGAATGGCATCAGGACTCCCATTGCCAACTTCGCCAATGCCGGTGACAACTGCACGGTGTTCGCCGGTACCCAGCTCTTGGATTGTCCACAAATTGAGGAAGATATCAAGGCGTGCCAGCAAGAAGGAAAGACGATCATTTTATCTCTCGGGGGAGCCACCTACACCGAAGGTGGCTTCTCGGACTCGGCGTCGGCCGAGAGTGCAGCCGACAACGTCTGGAGCCTGTTCGGCTCCGACACGAGCACGGAAAACCGACCGTTTGGATCAGCCGTGATCGATGGTTTCGACTTCGACTTCGAATCTACCACGCAGAACTTCGTGCCGTTCGCCTCGCGGCTGCGGTCGCATATGGACAGCGACAGCAGCAAGACGTACTACCTCTCGGCGGCGCCGCAATGCGTGTATCCCGACGCTGCGATGAACGACATGTTGAACGGGGCCATCTCGTTCGACTACATCATGATCCAGTTCTACAACAACTACTGCGGCATCCAGTCGTTTACGCCGGGCAGCTCGACGCAGAACAACTTCAACTTCCAGACCTGGGACAACTGGGCCAAGCAGACCAGCAAGAACCCGAACGTCAAGATCCTGCTGGGCGTCCCGGCCAACACGGGCGGAGGCGGCGGGTACCAGCCGGCGTCGGCTCTGGCGCCTATCATCCAGTACTCCAAGCAGTTCTCCAGTTTCGGGGGCGTCATGATGTGGGACATGTCGCAGCTGTACCAGAACCCGGGATTCCTGGACTCGGTGTACGGCTCGCTGAGCGGATCCGGATCGGGAACGACTCCGACGACGACTTTGACGACATCGACTAGGACGACGACCACGGCTCCTGGGCCTACCGTGGGTGTTCCTCAGTGGGGCCAGTAAGTAATTCCTCTGTTGCTTGTGTCTCGAAGGGGGAGGGTGCTGTAAGTTCGTTTCGGCTCGGGCAAAGACCCCGAGGGCCGCCGATGTCATTTTCCCGCTAACGTGTGCTGCTTGTAGGTGCGGAGGCGAAGGCTACAACGGCCCGACCTATTGCCAGCCACCCTACACCTGTGTCGAACTGAGCCAGTGGTGGTCTTCGTGTAAATAAGCGTGTCGCCGTCGGAGACCATTCAGACATGTTGGCGTTGACAAGGTCGTGATCGGGGTTGTGGTGAAAGCGGGCAACGAGATTTTGAATGCCATCAGGCCAAATCTCTTGCCTCGTCCGATCGGTCGCTTGGGATTGGCTACTTCGTCGCCAGGTTTGCCTTTTCAATTCGATGAACATAGTTATCACTTACTTTGTATATAACTGGAGATCTCTGTACATAAGGGAGAAATTCTTCTCGACTTACAAATCTATTATCTTTTCAAACACACCCTAAGAACTTCCCGGCCCCTCGGGACCAGCCCCGATAAACCCCACTATGACGATAGGACCGGACCCACTAAACCCTTCAGGTAGTCTGTACCTAAACTAGCCGCTGTAGAGTGGACCATTTGACCTAAAGCTTCTCTTTCGCTAGGAGCTTGAGGCTAAACTATGATCCGATATGTATAACCTTAGTAAGAACCTCTCGAATTTACTGATTTATCATTTCTCAATTTGACCATCACGAGCTCACTCTCGATGGCGTAATGAAGCACTGTATATACAGGAAGTCGCATGACATGACGTCAGAGCAAACAATGACCAACGCACCGAGAATGTGGGTGTGGGGTATTTATATGTTGGAAGATGACCATGATCCATGATGAGCTGTTCCGTGCCATCCTGTTCATGACTGCCTGCGTGAATTTCTAGAAATAATGTCGTCTTTTCACAACGTTCTGCTGCTCGGCGGTAGCGGCAATATCGCCCGACTACTAACTCCCCTGCTACTGAAACGGTCGTGGAATGTCACTAGCATCATCCACAATCCCGCCCAGGTCGCCGACTTGCAGAAGCTCGGACAGGGATACTCTGGAAAGCTCAACGTCCTAGTCCGCAGCCTAGAGGATGTTACTAGCGACCAGCAAGCCAAAAGCCTCATAGAGGAGGCGAAAGCTGACTATGTCGTCTGGAGTGCCGGTGCCGGTGGAAATGGAGGGCCGGCGATGGTATTGCTCTAGCTTCCGACGACAACCAACAGTATTAACATTTCACATAGACTTTAAAGATCGACCGAGATGCGGCGTGCCATTTCATCCGCGCGTCTGCCGCGCTGCCGCCAGTCTCCAAGTTTGTCATGATTTCCTTCCTCGGCGTCCGGATGGCGAAACCGGCTTGGTGGACCGAGGAGGTTTGGCAGGAGGAAGTGAACACGACGAGACAGTCACTGCAGGTGTACAATGAAGCCAAGTTAGCGGCGGACCAGGTATTGTACGAAGAGTCGAAGAAGAGGGAGGATTTCGCAGGCATTTCTCTCCGTCCGGGGTTCTTGAACAGCAAGCCCGCAGGCAAGGTTAGCCTTGGCAAGGTCCCTACAGCGAAAGGAGGTGCGAGCCGGGCATCCGTCGCCAACCTAGCCGCCTTGCTGCTCGACTCTCCCGACGTGAAGAGCTGCTGGCTCGACATGCTTGATGGTGACGAGGACCCGGCGGCGGCGGTCCAGAGATGTGTTGCCGAGGGGGTAGATTGTGCTGAAGGAGAGCCATTCTACCAAGTTTGATTGACAACAAATTCCGGATGGCATAGCGGAATTATTCACAAGCGAGATGATTGGTAATGTGTACATGTTGGAATGATAAGCTTTATTGGCAGGGGGGAATGCGAGGCGCTCAAAAAGCAACCATGTATCTGGTTATCGGAGAATTGCGGCAGATTGTTCGACCATAGGGATACAAAATAATGTTCTTCTTATCTGCCAAGACGCCGTATCTCGTCGATGAATTCCTTTGACAAGTAGTCGCACGACAATTGAGATATAGGGTAAGGGTCTTGGTGGTCCAGATCCAACTATACGGTTTACCCCGGCCCCAAGAACTAGACGCAGTCATCGACTAATATCGAATGTTGGTTCGTGGGTTTTAATGGGGGGAAGAATACGACACTGACACTACGCGATGCTTGGCTTCGGAATCCTTCCGAGAGCTTGCTGACCTCTGACCTCGCGTATTTTCGGTCCTTGGCATGCCGCCTCTGTAGACAAGTTGTAAAATCCGATACGACTTGGATGTTGGTCTATCGAATGCCGATAGCGGTGAGACCTGAAGATGATAAGAGCACAGAAGTATGAGTGGATTTGAAGTATGATACAGACTACTTGCTAAACTATCGTATCCGTATCCCTTCAAGTCTTATATCATGTTAATTTCGTCCTTTCCTTTTAAATCTTCACATTAGCATTGAGCCGTGTGTGTCACTCGTTGCCTAGTGGGTGTCGAAGTGACTGTCAGAATCGTTTATACCTGTCAGTAAGCACTATAGCGTCATAACTGTCCATCATTGTCAAGCCCTCAATCTAATTCAATGTAACTCGGGCAGTCCCGTTACACATTTACTTGGAACGATATACCCTTTTGAGAACATTCCACACCAATTCCACCCCTTCGGTTACCTCCAATGCTACCTCGTTACCACATGGGCTTACATGAGTTAAACCCTGAACGACTTCCAGGTGCCAATGTAAGGCTTGTATTAACCCACCAACAATATTTGGACATGTGACTGAGACTAGGGCTGTCAGGGCTTTACGGCTTCACCGCCTCGCTACCGTCGGCTAGGTATTTTACGACTCCTAACCCACGTCTGTAAAGTGGGATGGAGTGGTGTCTATCTATTATACCTGGAAAGAAGTAACTTCATGTCCTGCCCTTTTATGCAGTAGGAATACCGATAGTCACTTTCGGTGCTAATAATATGCCGAGTCTAGAAACATTCTGGAAGCTCCTAGGGTCTCTAAGGCGAACATCATCTCTACGTCTCGTGTATGGTATACCCAGATGGTTGCTTATGTTATCTTTACTCAGGCATGGGTTGTACAAGTGACTTATATAGTAAAGTTAAGTAACAATCTACCAGGTAGGTACACTCGCATATCTACGCTTGGTCAAGATCCGGATCTTTGTGTGGAGGCATAGATAAGCCGTGTAATTGCTGATAGATTCTTTTGAGACTATCCCAGCTTCTCTTCTCATTATCTTCATCCTTCGTTCTAATATGAGGCCATCAAATATCATTCTCGGGTTGTCAGCCGCGGTTGGTGGGCTAGCATTTAAACCACACCGTCGAGAGGCCAGTGACGATGGCGGAAACGCCCCGACGAGTACCAACGTCACTCAACGATACATCGTTGAAGCACAACCCGGTGTTGACGTTGAGGTTTTAGCGTCCGAGCTCAACTCCAGCGAAGATACTACGGTCTTGAAAGTTTTCAACTCCGAGGTCTTCTCGGGTGTCAGTGTCGAAGTGTCGACAGAAAACATCGATACCTTACGGGAAAAGAAATCCGTGTCACGGGCTTGGAATTCTAAACAAATTCAGCTTTCCCCACTGCTGCCGGCAGCGTCATATAGCGATGATGCTACTGCATCTTGGTATACCGTTGTAAGTAATCCAGGAGTTCTACGTCTCTAATCCGGAATAATTGCCGTCAACTTCCTCTAACACTAATAAGCACAACATGACTGGCGTAGATAAACTCCATGCAGCGGGAATCACCGGCAAGGGAGCGGTCGTTGCTATAGTTGATACAGGGACACAGTGGTCGCACCCCGATGTAAGTACCCTACCCTTCTATCGTAAAGTCTCATGATATTGACAAGAGATGCAGCTTGGCGGTGGCTTTGGCCCTGGTTTCAAGGTTGCTGGCGGTCATGACTTTGTTGGAGATGGAGGTATATAGTATTTCCCTTGTTCTGTGCAGACAGGGAACTAACGCACCGTTTAGATTGGCCTGAAGGTACCAAAATCCCGGATGACGACCCTGATGATCAACAGGGACATGGGACACACGTTGCCGGCATTGTCGCCGCCAAAGGGCAAAAGTACGTCAAGTAGTGTGCGGTTGCAAATTTACAAGCTGACAAAAGGGGTAGCTTTGTTGGGGTTGCGCCTGACGCTACTATTTTATCTTACAAGGTCTTTGCTACATTGGTGAGGATTGACTACTTCGCTGTAGCGTTGAAGCTCTTACTAACACGTAGTGCAAGGACTGGACCGACGAAGACACCCTCATTGAGGCTTTCCTTATGGCTTACGAAGACGGGGTACCACCCTCTTGTTGGATCTTCTCTATGTACTTGTGCTAATGACTCTGTAGGCAGACATAATTACATGCAGCGTAGGCGGTCTTGGCGGTTTCGAAGATAACGCATGGGCGACTGTAGCGTCTAGACTGGTAGAACAAGGCGTGGTCGTCACTATAGCTGCCGGTAATAATGGATATGACGGACCGTTCTTCGCTAGCAACGGAGCTGCTGGAAAATACGTCCTTGGTGTAGCATCAGTCGAAGCCTCGACACTTGTCGCACCCCCTTTTCTGGCTACCTTCAACCTCGACGGCCAATCAAACACAACCAAGGTGGCTTATATGCCCGGGTGGGATGTCGCATTCCCTGCAAACATCTCTGGGTGGCCTATTTTACCTCTCTCGTTCGATACTGCTGGAGAAAGCGAAGCATGTAGCCCCTTGCTAGGAGTCGGCAGCTTATCGGGAGTTATCCCTCTCGTACGTCGCGCCAATGACTGCGGTTTTGACGTCCAGCAAGAAAATCTCGAGATGCTTGGAGCCAAGTACATCATGTTCTACAACAACGAGCAGATCACAGAGGCTCCCTGGTCATTCAACCAAGACAACTCGTTACTTGGCATGATCGAAGCCGCTGCCGGCGAAGCGATCATAGACACAGTCAAAGCTGGAGGAAATGTTACTGCTGATTTTTCTATAGATCCAAATACCAACTATTACGGCATGTATAACTCAGTCGGCGGCAAGGCAAGCATCTTCACTAGTTGGGGTGGACTCTACGACCTCACGCTGAAACCTGACATTGCTGCGCCGGGCGGCGACATATTCAGCACATGGCCTGGGAACCATTATCAGGTATTGAGCGGTACCTCGATGTCATGTCCATATGTTGCTGGCGTTGCTGCTCTATATGTCGGAAAGTACGGCGGACGCAAGGTCCACGGCCCAAACTTCGGTAAGGAACTAGCTATGAGGCTCATGGCAAGTGGTCGCGCAGTTCCTTGGTATGATGGCTATACCACAACCGATTTTGGGTTTTGGGCCTCGCCTCTCCAGGTCGGCACTGGTCTGATTGACGCCGTGAAGGTGTTGAATTACACCACGTCTCTATCCTGGGCGAAGTTCAACTTAAACGACACTCATCACTTTGAACGGTACCACGACGTGGACATCACGAACACGGGAGCTGAACCCGTTTCGTACAGGTTCGAGCTACAGGATGCCGGAGGCTTTGAGGCGTGGGCTCCATTGGACCCAACGAGTTTAATTTATGACACTCCCCGATTCCGGATGTGGCGTCCGGAAGAGATGGCCCCTGAAAAGGTGGTGCCAGACGAGTTTACCTCTCCTACTTGGGACTTCACCCTCCAACCGGGCGAAACAAAGACGGCTACGTAGGTCTTCTTGTCACAAGGTACCTAAGAAGGAACAATCTCTCGTACTAAATATTTATTTATAGGTTTACCTTCTTATACCCTAATTATCCCGAAGGCCTACCGAATATTCCCGTATACGGGGGAAAAGTCCTTATTAGCGGTAGCAACGGCGAACAACTCGGCATCCCTTACTTTGGTAAGTCACTACATATTTAATACTTAATTCAGACCATAACTAATTATTCCAAGGCGTTGCTTGCCACTTAGAGAATGCTTTAAGAAAAGAAAATTTTCGTTCTATTTATCCCACGGTCGAATCGGGCTGGTCGTACCCATTCTTTAATATCACCGAACAGAACAAGTAAGACAAACCCCAGGTTCTATATCAAGGGGGTGACTTCACTAATTCAGGACAGATGGACATTCAACCTCACCGTTTACTCTCAGGACTATCCCAAACTTTATTCTCGCCACAATTGGGCAACTACTGAGCTCCGCTGGGATGCAAGTCTCCTGTACATGCTTTGTGTATACCTTCAATGAGTTTGCTAATCTCTGTTATAGATCTTTGAAGCTAGCTGGGGCGAGCATGAATGGAAGTATCCCCCGGTCGTGGGCGAGAACGGCTACCTTGGTAGCGTGGCGTACTGGGGCAATTCGGACACGTACTATTATTTCGATCCCGCCACGGACGACGAGGACTTCACTCTTTCCTTTCCGCTCACGGATGTTAACAGAGTATCGCTTAACAGCGCCACTGAAGAGTTCTGGTGGCTCGGAAAGTTTACTAACGGATCTAAGATCGCAGTAGGGGATTACATGTAAGTGTAGCGTCTCTCTTCAGGGACACCCGTTGACATTGGAATAGAATGCGATTCGCCATACTCGCACCTTTCGGAAACCCGCACGCTTCTGATAATTGGGACACATTTGCACATGACTTCTCTGTACTGCCTTTAGAATAACGGAGGGCTAATAGGCAAAGAGAAAATCACAAAGAATCCGTTACATTTTTTTAAGAAAAAAGAAAAATATCATAAAACATTATATAAAAAGTTATATTTAACAGCTAATTAGGGAGTGTAATCACGTGCGCTTCAGATTATCATTTCACATTCCACTACCAACAGACCGTGCCACACTTTCTTCTTCACTCATCATTTCTCACTTTGATTGGGAGCTGAAGTTCCCTGAAATTGGTCGACATGGCTACCACGTCTACCATGCTCTTATATTCACTGACTATTCAGCATTCGACGGCCATCACACACGCTGTCGTTGGTCAGTTCTCCGGCACCAGGGAGCAACAAATTCTCACAGTCTCGGGTTCCCGCCTCACACTGTTGTCACCCGATGCGACCCTGGGCAAGATATTTTTGCTTGTCTCGCAAGATGTGTTTAGTGTAATTCGAGGAGTTGCCTCATTCCGTCTTGCTGGGAGCACCAAGGGTAAGTTACCCCATCCAAGTTGTCTGATAGAAAGGCAATGCTGATATATCAGACTACATTATCGTGGCTTCCGACTCGGGTGGAATTGCAGTACTCGAGTACCTAGCAACTCAGAACCGCTTCACTCGCGTTCATTTGGAAATGTTCGGGAGATCTGGCGTGCGCCGCGTTGTGCCGGGTCAGTACCTAGCTGCAGACCCCAAAGGCCGAGCCTGTCTCATTACCTCCGTTGAAAATAACAAGCTCGTATACGTCCTGAACCGCAATTAGGAAGCTGGGCTTACTATATCCTCGCCTCTCGAGGCTCACAAGCAAGGAATACTTGTCTTCTCTCTTGTAGCGCTCGACGTGGGCTACGCGAATCCAGTATTCGCGTCACTGGAGACAGACTACTCAGAAGCCGATCAGGATACATCCGGCCAATCCTCCCCGGATATCGAGCTGGTTTATTACGAATTAGATCTTGGCCTGAATCATGTGGTCCGTAAGTGGTCGGAGCCTGTCGACCCGAGTTCTTCCCTGCTCTTCCAGGTACCGGGAGGCAACGATGGCCCCAGCGGTGTTCTCGTATGCGGAGAGGAAAGCGTTACTTACCGACACTCAAACCAGGAGGCGTTTCGCGTTCCTATCCCCCGGCGGCGGGGCGCTACCGAAAACCCGCAACGAAAACGTACTATCATTTCTGGGGTGATGCACAAGCTGAAGAATACTCTGGAAGCCTTCTTTTTTCTGCTGCAGACGGAAGATGGCGACCTTTTCAAGGTGACGCTCGATATGAGTCAAGACAGCGAGGGAAACTTGACAGGAGAAGTGAGACGTATTAAGATCAAGTATTTTGATACAGTCCCAATTGTGACTAGTCTCTGCATTCTTAAGAGTGGCTTTCTCTTCGTTGCGAGCGAGTTCGGAAATCATCACTTCTATCAATTCGAAACGCTCGGTGATCATGATGAAGAACCCGAGTTCGCCAGCGACGATTTTCCAGTTGACCCCCATGTCTCGTACAAGCCCGTTTTCTTTCAACCCCGGCCGCTGGAAAATCTCACCTTAGTTGAATCCATCAATTCAATGAATCCACTTCTGGACTCTCAGGTTTTCAATTCAAGGGAAGAAGACGACGCGCCACAAATCTACTCGGCATGCGGCAACGGTGCAAGGAGCAGCTTTCGGATGCTGAAGCACGGATTGGAAGTTAGCGAGATTGTTGTTTCCGAGTTGCCAGGAACAGTTTCGGCTGTGTGGACGACGAAGCTGAAATCCCGTGATAAATATGATGCATATATTATCCTAACCTCGGCGAGCGATACATTGGTCATGACTATCGGGGAAGAAGTTAAGCAAGTCGACGACTCCGGCTTTCTTGAGTCGGTCAGCACTCTCGCCATCCAACAGGTCGGGGACAATGGCTTGGTTCAAATCTACTCCAAAGGTATCCGGCATATTCACAACGGCAAGGTAATCGAGTGGGGTGCTCCGCAGCATCGATCTATCGTGGCTACTGCTACGAACGAACAGCAAGTTGCGATAGCCCTCAGCTCAGGAGAAATTGTCTATTTCGAAACGGATAGCGAAGGTTCGCTCGCCGAATACGAGGAGAAGAAGGAGATGTTTGGGACCGTGACATGTCTTAGCTTAGGTCAAGTACCCGAAGGCCGTATACGGAGCTCTTTCTTAGCGGTGGGATGTGATGACTGTACTGTCCGAATCCTGAGCTTGGATCCGGAATCTATGCTAGAGAGTAAGTCCGTCCAAGCACTAACAGCAGCACCAACGGCTCTCAGCATCATGACGATGGAAGACTCGTATGGTAGCCCTGCACTGTACCTACACATCGGCTTGCACTCTGGTGTCTACCTTCGAACAGTCCTTGATGAGATTACGGGAGAGTTGACAGACACGCGGCATAGATTCCTCGGCCTTAAACCCGTCAAGCTCGCCCAAGTTACAGTCAATAGGCAAAAATGTGTACTGGCCCTCAGCTCCAAACCATGGCTGGGTTACGTCGATCCTGTTAGGGGTTTCATGTTGACACCCCTTAGCTGCGAACGATTAGAATGGGGCTGGAGCTTTAGCAGCGAGCAGTGCGAGGAAGGCATCGTTGGAATCCACGAAAACTACCTCCGGTAAGTGACTGCACTCCCACGAACACGGCTTTTCTATGATTCCTTGAACATACTCCAAAGCCTCCTTCCGCTAATCAACGTATCAGAATTTTCTCCATCGAAAGTCTACGTGACAATTTAGTCCGGACATCCCTCCCTCTCACATACACACCACGTGGTTTTGTCAAACACCCAAAGGAACCCTATTTCTATACCATCGAGTCCAATAACAATACACTCGCGCCAGAACTAAGTGCGCAGCTGCTAGCAGATTCCAAAGTGGCGAACGAGAGTGACACAATACTCCTGCCGGAAGACCTTGGATATCCGCGCGGATCCGGCCGGTGGGCCTCCTGTATAAGCATCGTTGATCCCGTTGGCGAGCGAGTACTTGAGAGACTCGATCTAGAAGCTAACGAGGCAGCTGTGAGTGTGGCAGTGGTTCCTTTCGCGAGCCAGAACGGCGATAACTTCCTGATGGTTGGCACAGGTAAGGACATGGTCCTCAACCCACGGCAATTCACAGCGGGTTACATTTGCGTTTATCGATTTCTTGACAACGGAAAGAAGCTCGAGTTCATCTACAAGACGAAGGTAGAGGAACCGCCGCTGGCACTCATAGCTTTTCAAGGCCGGCTAGCAACGGGAATTGGCAGGTCGTTACGGATCTATGACCTGGGCCTAAAACAATTACTGCGAAAGGCTCAGGCCGACGTGGCGCCACAGCTAATCGTCTCGCTCCAAACACAGGGCAACCGTATCGTCATTGGTGACGTCCAACACGGCATAATCATGGCAGTGTATACTCACGAGTCTAATAAACTTACTCCTTTTGTCGACGATATGACTGCGCGGTGGACGACATGTACAACTCTGGCCGACTATGACTCCGTAGTTGGTGGCGACAAGTTCGGAAACTTGTGGATTGTGCGATGTCCGGAGAAGGTTAGCCTCGAGGCTGACGAACCTGGATATGACATGATCCATGCGCACAAGTACCTCTCCGGCGCCCCGAATCGACTTGATGCCGTGGCGCACTTCTTCACACAAGATATCCCGACGAGCCTTAACAAGGAAAGTCTCGTCGTAGGCGGACAAGAAGTCCTCGTCTGGAGTGGTTTCCAGGGAACGGTCGGCCTGTTCATCCCCTTCCTCATGCGTGATGAGGCCAACTTCTTCCAGGTCCTGGAGTCCCACATGCGTAACGAAGATGTCTCGCTCGTCGGCCGCGACCATCTCATGTATCGCAGCTACTACAATCCAGTGAAGGGCGTTATCGACGGAGATCTATGCGAGCGGTACAGATTACTTGCCAACGATAAAAAGGAGAGGATTGCTGGCGAACTCGATCGCTCAGTAAGAGAAATAGAAAGGAAAATCTCCGTACGTTACTCACTATGACCTCAACGAAACGCAAGCTAATCACAAATCAAGGATATCCGGACGCGGTCTGCCTTTTGATAAGTTACAAGGCAAATAAAATGCTAGACTTCTGAAAATCAGACGTAACTTTTTAAAAACTCGGGTAAGTTGAATTCAAGCATTTAATTTAATGACTTTCGTCAACAGGTTATATTTCTTAGGTCTACGTAAGCTAGCAATTGCAATTTCTCATATAGACAATTTCCGTTGTCTTTGTTCCTTGTTGCCCAACGTGTGGCAATTACATGATTCCCTATTTGCCAACAACCTTTCGTAAACTAAGGGCGTAGGTTATGAAAGTAGTTACTTTCTGAAACGGACTCGCTACGAACGCATTCTTTCCTCCAGGCAGCGGCAAGAAAAGCACCAAGGGCAGTAATGTTAAGCATAACGACAGCTGCCATGAAATGAATCTCAGGGATCTGAGCCACAGCGAAGGTCGAGTGCATGGTCAAATCTATCGCCCTTTGAACTTCTTTCTATAAGGTTGTCTTGCTTGGCGCTGCCTAAACTTGTTGCCTGCCGTCGGTCTATTGACGGTGTATATTCCTGTTCGGTTCTGAATAATTCTCTCTTTGAGGAAATGGACGGCCCTTAAATAAGTAGGTGAACGACTGAGAACATAGCAAGACCCTAAACAATAGATACGAAGAGGAAAACAATGCTTTATTTCACGTACCTTAGTGATCGAATTTCATGTTTAACAAAGATCCTTTGTATTCTACAATAGCCTCTTCCCTACTTGAATGAATACCTACCTACCTAGGTAGACTTAATTACAAGGGACTCAATTTAGCATACAGACTCGACAATTAGTTATGGAAAGTACCTACTAGGTACCTACCTTGTAGGTAGGTAATAAATATATCTTTACACTTGAGATACAAGTCTTCCTGCTTTGCTAGGGCGCATTCAGAGCATTTATTCTCATTTCAGGTAAGAGGTATCTTTGGTCCTAACCATATAGCTCAACTGAAATCGACCTACCTACCTATTTTCATCCACAATTCACCAACTCCCTTGTAATTACAGCGTGATATACGCACTAAACTGCCTATAAATAGAAGTATTATAACACTATTACCCACTGAATATTCGTAGCATATTTTACCCCCTGGCTTCCTTATAATTACAGCGCGTCTTTCTTTACCAGGTGCTTTTAGTAAGTGTCCAGGTTGCCTTTGATATCTGCCTACCTCCTTAGATGAAATACCTACACATCTAACATGCCTAGTGTACCTCCTAGGTAGGTACCTAGTATGTTAACAAACCCTTTGCGACATAGGGCTTGTTCCCATAAGTTCATAGAGTTTCTAGAAAGAAATACGTCAAACAATGGCTTTGTCAAAGACACATACAAAAGTCTTTCAACGAATGAGAAAAATTATTTACATAAATCAACATTTCTCACCTTGTTGCTAAAGCTGAAATTCAACTTAACTCACTCGCAATATTGAAGTCCGAGCTGCTAGGTGTACATCATGTCTGCTCTAGTATTCACTCTAATCTGTATGACCATCCCGGCGGTACTTGGTGCGCCAGTGTGGTCAATCTTCCACGATGGCCCCAAGTTGAACGGTCTCCCTGAAATCCTAACGCGACAGGAACCGGAACTGGCCGAGGGAACCTATCTTACTCCCGCTGCCATGGGCGCAATTGTAGCGGGCCTCGTGGTCATTATCGCACTTGTCGTACTACTATTCTTTTGCGGGAGGGGTTCTATTCTGAGACGTAAACAAGGCCACTAGACTAGTCCGAGAGTCTCAGTTTCTCTGAGTCATGATTTGTATTAGAAGAGGGTAGTTAAGATTCTGGATATACTCATGACAACTTGGAGGTGTAAGTGTTCTTAAATTAATAAGTTATCTATCGCTGTATCTTAGATATCTAAGAGGTAGGTAGTATATGACAAAGTTTGAAAATAACGTAATATAGTCTATGATTTCTGTGAATACGCTGCTAGGATGTGCCTTGTGTTCTCTTGAGCTAGGTTTCTGTCTACCCCTATGTGTCCCTCTATCATGTCCTGTCTTCTGTAGCCGAGGAGATTTTAAATATGCTCCGTATAATCTGTTTTCCATCAGCGACCTTGACATGCAGAGATAACGTTGATCATAGGGAGCTAACTATACAATGACAACAGCTCCAGCAGCTACGGACCTTCGCACTGTAGATTCCCCGATTCATTTTGAATATAATTGCAGTCATTAAGGTCGAAGTAATTTCCCTTTTGTCCTTTGCCCTCGCCCATCGAACATCGAGCTTCCAGAACTGTACTGTAATTGCCCACCAGTTCGTTCATGCAAGAATAGGTGAAGCCGCCGTCGCGTTGAACAAATACCAGATTCCCGAAATAATTAGCGAAGCAATGGTCAAGGTCCAGTGTCGAATGGATCCGACCATTCGGACTGAGGCACTCGGCCTCTAAAAGATAATTGTCCGTTAACCTGAGGTTACTGCAGCTCCGGGGGGCTGGCTGATCGGACGTGTCGATGTTAGGGTCAAAGGCAAGGCTTGGGTCAGGCGGTGCCGCTGCAGTTGGGTCAGGCGGGGGCGGTGCCGTAGGTTCGATGGTGATCGACGCAATAGTGGTCATGATGCACATGAATGCTGCGGAAATAGATGCGAAGTGCAACTTCATGATTGCGATGGGTGTGTTTGTTATGTCGATGCGTGCTATAGCATACGAAGATATCGATTGCAGTCATATGGAAGGAGGTAGATACCCTAGGTAGGTAGGTAGTAGAGGTGGTAGAGAAGATTGTTCAGTAATTTGTATTAATGGTACTGTGGGTATCCATCGGCAATGAAGGACATGTTAACCTGAGACTTAGGAAACAAACAATACCTACTGTCTGTACGACGTGATTGTTAGGGATTTAGTCCAATGCCCCCCTGGATAGGGGCAAACCAAGATCCAAATCTGGTCCCCCTACCCGCACCAACACTGCTACACCCCATCCGGGGGATCACGGGCCGACAGGCTAGAACACTGACAGCACGAAGATAGCAAGACTCGATTTAACCTTAATATTGCGGCTTTAATTTAGATCAGACTCTGAGTAGATGACTACCGTGTCCCTTCAGTAATGCCTTACGAGCCAGGCCGGCAACATGAGCGACTTGGAACCCCGGAGGTCTGTACGAGGCCCGGGATACCAAACGAGCGCCAGATCCACCCAGTCGTCGCTGAGCGCTGTCGTCTCGAATACAGTCCCGACGCCCTTTCCAACCATGTCGAAGAAGCGAAAACTACGTCTGCCTTTCTTCAGCTTTTCCTCGCCAACTCGAAGCCTCCCGCCTTGCTGGGATCCGTTATTCCATAGGTGTGTTGATGTCGAAGGCGACGTGTTGGATGCCTTCCAGACCCCTGTGAATGTTAAGATAGCTTTGCGCGAGTGGTGTGCCGTCCATGGGCTGCATGTGCTCAAAGATAAGGTCGATCGGCTTAGCGAAGTCAATGCGGAGGGAAAATGGAGTTGCCCCGGACTTGTGGTGTAGGTTTTGATCCAAACTCGAAGGTAAAGGATCGATGCGGAGTGTGGCGAGACCATCGATGATACGGTGAAGAATCGGGCATATGACGGCCCCGGGAAATTGATAGTCTATCTTAAAGGCTGCCATGACAGATAATGGTATGTCGTAGCATCAGACATGCCAAATAGGCTTGTTTTGATGTCTAAGTTGGGGTCGAAGGAGGTGTCTATTTGTCAGGTGGCAACGAATTTGTTCTATTTGAGCTCGATCCGTGAGTGTAACTGGGAGTATCACTGCTATGTAATAGTAAGGCGGCGATGCAATCGAGACAGTGCTGATATGCTTACCTACCTAGGTACATATGTCTTATAAGAGCTTCATGAAAGGAAGGGGGAAGCAGAGATGTAAAAAATCACTTGAAGAGCCGTTAGGGCACAAGAGACCGGTCTCAGTATTTTCTGTCTAGCTTAGAATCCGCCCGCGGCTACGTATCCATATCCGTGTCCGTCCAAAAGCTCCAGAACCTATCACGTACTGTGCTTCCCATCAGTCTCCCCAACAATTGGAAGGCGGCATCTATCGTAGGGAGCCAAATCGCAAAGACCAATAACTTCCGCAATTAAGAACCAACCAGGCATGTTAGACTTCCATTCCGATTCTGGATAACGACCCCGTCATTGAGTTGCCAGAAGCCCTTGGTCTTGTTGCTGCTGTTGTCAAAACAATCACACCATAGTTCCGTCTGGGTAATGCTTTTCAGAGTGCAAGTAGGGCAAGACGAGTGGAAGCCGCCGCCCGGAGCCGGAATGATACTGCCATTGCTATTGACGAAGCATTGGTTAAGGTCGAGTGTCGTCTGAATCTCCTGTCGTGGAGGTGCGGTAATGCATGTAGCGCCTAGGGTGTGATTATCCGCGAGGCTGAAATTGCCACAGGTCAGAGAGATCCCCATGTGGCAAGTGCTGTTATTCGTGCTGCTATTCGTGCTGTTGTTCGTGCTGTTGTTCGCCCCAGCAATGGTGAGGGCGGGCAAGAATGCCGCGAGAGATACCAAGGTTGCCTTCATGATTGCGATGGGTGTGTTCTTTGTGTGGCTGAATGTTGTAGTGTTTCTTCGTACTGAGATGTCGAGTGCAGTGGCTGGAAAGGTGATGGAGGTAATGGAGAAGATTGTTCGGCAAGTCGAACAGGACAGAGTATTTATATCAACGACATTGTGGGTATCCACTGGCAGCTCTGCCCTCAATTCACTGAAGGATGCATTGACCTGAGTCTTGGGAAGCAAATAATAGACAATGATTGTTAGGATGCTGTGGCTATTCGTGATTCAGCCCTATGACCCCTAGGTCTCTTGATAGAGTCATGCCTGTTGGCCCGAATATGGGGAAATGTAAGATCATAACCGGTCTGTGCCTGTACATACATCCACATTCTTAGTGATTAGGTTGAGAGCTCGTCGAGTAGCAATGTTATTATTCCCAAGTCTGAAGGTTCGCATCGTGACTGTGGTAACCTCTACCAAAACGGCCCCGCGTGCTCAAACGATGACGAGTACTCGATCTGAACATTGTCTCGGGTTAATAACGTGGGGTCACGACGCAAACAGGTTCTATCAGTCTTTAGTGCAACGTCCCCAGCAAAGGGAGAGCCGGGAGGTGGCACCTCACCGTCAGACAAGGAACGGTAGCAGGCTCGTTAACGTCCACTTCCAAGAAGACAGAAAGTAAATCTGACTCGATGAGATTATTATAATAACCTCTCGATGTGTAGATCTTCGCCTCCCATCATTGCAAACTTTGTGATAGGCTGTAAGTTATTGTTTGTAGGAGCTGCAAGCTCTCGGGGCCGTCCTCATCCCTTATTCTTCTCCCTACTCGCATCCTCCGAGTTTGAACTTTTAGGTAAGGTCTTGGCTTCGTTACCCAAGGCAAGTCGGTCGAAGAGAACCCATGATGTTACCAGCAGAATGGGCATAGCAACCATTAGTTGCGTGTATTTTCGGGCAGCTCGTTTGTATTCGGGGCTGGACGGATCGACGTGCTTGGGTCTCGGGGCTACAGGTCTCGTCGGAAGCGGAGGCCGCTGGGCGGCCGGCAGAGGTTTAGCCACACGGGGTTTCGGGGTTGTCGCCATGGCATGGTAAATACCGCTGGAACGGATGGAAGGTGATTCACGGGTACGATTGAAATCCTGTGCTGTGTCATGTCGAAGAAAGAAATTTATTTAGTACGATAGTGAGTAGGGAATGTTTTAGTGGAGATTGCTTACCTGATATCTGATATTCAGCCACAGAAGACCCACCTACCTGACATGCGATGGCCCCCAAGAGGCCCTGTAACATTATTGTACAAGAACCGTAAGTGATTCACAGTCATTGATTTTCTCTTCCTCTTCCGATTCCAAATTATTGGCGCATAAAGATTACTTGACCTATACTGTATTTTAAGTCAATTAGAATACGTAAAATGTACCTTGCTGCGGGACTGTTACGTTGCACTCCCAGCATCTTTATTCATCTCGTGCTGGTGTAAATTCAACACCACAGCTAACCAAGCGACCTAATTGTAGCGGCAGTCAATTCTAAGATTAAACAGACAGTATCGAAGAATAGGTTGTCGTTTGCCTTGGAGAATCTCCCGCAGAGCCACCATGCAAGCTCGGCCTACGAATCGTTTCGCTAGCTGCTGAGCCATCCGTGATCAGCCTCTAGCCAACGAGTTTAGTCGAGTCTTAGGGAATCCTGATAGAAGGGAACAGACCGAATTCGACGTGGTGCCTCACGTATTCGATATATGAACTAAAACTGCCAAATTAATTCCATCATATGATGTCTTTCAGCCCAAATAACAACATCGTTACGCGAAGAGCTATGAACCTAACAGCTACCAAGCTCCGGGTGTATAGAGGATTCCTTGTCACACCTATTCTATCTCTCTCCTACCTACCATAGGCCTTTGGTCCTACCCAGGTGGCAAGCGCCCAGTTTCGCCATTAGATTGCCAGCCGCATAGTTAGGTACAAAGCCGTGTACCCATCCCCTAAACCGATTGAACGCTCAACGACAGCTGGCGTACGCTACCCCTTGGGTTGAGGCGAATTGCGAAACCTGGAATGTCAGTTAGCTCTTGAATAGACTAAGTAATTGTTTGAACCTGAGAACTAACTGGAGTTATAAGCACCTCTGCTAGTAGCAAGTCTGAACCCAAAGTAGCGGCCCACAAAGCTTCAAGATCGTAACCGTCGTCTTAGTTTGCCGAATTCTAAAAGGAACCAAAGTCGCTGGCAATAACGCGCTTCCCAAATTTGCGACGCGTCAATGCTGGCCAACGAGATCAGCATGTCTAGGTACCTAGATACCTAGGTAGATTCCATGTTCCGTGAACCGACTGGACTTCTGGCCCCATTCTCAAGTAGAACACGAACGGTGTCGTGGCGCTTCCAGTGAATCGCTACTTCCAGGGGCGTGAGTCCAGTTCGAGCACGAAGGTTTGGATCAGCTCCTCTTTCTAGCAGCAACTTAACAAGTTCAGCCGATTGGGGATCCTTGTCGTACATCACGTCACAGAGAGCCGTCAGAGGTGTTTCATTGTAGAGTAATGATTCTGACTCAGCTTTTGATTTTTGATTCGGGTCAGCGTCATGATCTAGTAGCCAGTTCACGGTGTCCTGCCGTAAGTCAGCTCTGCCAGAGCCCGACGCCATTTCATGACCAGTACCAACGACTGCAAGCAATGGGAAGTATCCAGAACCGTCCTCCCTACAGATGCTTGCGCCGGCGGAAACGAGGACCTCCATGATCGGTAGTAAGGGCGACGCCGAGGCGAGTATTAACGGTTGGTCCTCATCGTCGTCTGGCGTCTCCACAGCGGCGCCCAACTGTATCAATTTCTCCAAGAGCTGGACCCTTTCTCCCCCAAGATTATTGTTGAATATTCCTGAATGGAACCTTCCATTACTTCAATCTCGCACTTGAAGCTTCGCCTGCAAAGAACATTAATTGGATACCAGTCACCAGAGACCCAATCATGTCCCTTCCAAACAGCACGAATGTCCGCCCCGGACTCGATTAAACTCGTCGCATCACGATACCTCCCATAATACAAGGCCGCGTGAAGGATGGTGTAACCAAGAAAGTCTGGGGTAGTATTAAGGTCAGCACTGTGAGCGGCAAGCCAGACATTGGTATCGAGGCTCAGACGTCTATCGCGAGCATGAATTGATTTATGAGATAGGAAGAGAGGAAGACGGGAAGACAGGAAGAGCTGACAGTGGATGGTGTTTGAGACCCTGGGCTCTATTACCCCTTTTCTTTAGCTTCTAGCTGGAGATAAAATCTGACCTGTCAGTTTGTCACCCCCAGGAGTAGAAAGTGGCGATCGCAATAAATCTCAGCGCTCTCGGGCTCACTTACCGTAGGGACTCGTGGCAAGAGTGATGCATTTGTCATAGTTGTTATACTCGTCCTGCCTTCATCAATCTCTTTACACTCCTCTTGTCCCTGGCCATAGAATAGCTAACCTAGGCAATTACGAGTAATGTTGTGGCTGTGCAATCTCTCGCAGCAAGGATTGTGGTTGCGATTGAAAAATCGGAAGCGGCTTCAATTCTCCAATCCTTGCGGAGGGAGGATTAAATGATGATACAGGCAATAAATCACTGTAGAAGTTTGGAGCGTGGCGGCCCTAGGCCTGTAATCACCTCCCCGACATGGTGAGGCTTCCCCTGGTTTTAGCGGGGAAACATGGCGGGGAAGCCCAGGAAGCCCAGGAAGCCCCAAAGATAAGATGCCGTCTACACTAACGATCTCCTAATCCAGGTTACCCGTTAGTGTATCCGCAAACGATCATCTTTACTACCTCCTAAAGAAAACATCAACTCGACGAGCCCGAAGACACGTACGTCTCCATTTTGACGAAGAAATATACATGTTATCTTCCCCTCTTTCTCTTCCTAGCTTAGGAGGTAGTGAGGCATGTTCCTTGATCCCGTAGCCATACGATCCCGTAGCCCTACTGGTCAGCCCATCGACCGGGAACACCAGCCACCTTAATTTCTCTTCTTATCAATTAAAACATTTACGGCGAGGCCTGCCGTCAGCTCCATCTTTCGACTTCTTCGGCTAACAAGATGCTGAAAACGGCGATAGTGAGGAAAAGGGTTCGAGTCCATCTCGCCGGGCTAAGCCGACCATCAGAGACATACGACCTTTGCACCTTATCACCGTCGGGGAGGCGTATACGTGTATAAATAGAGGTATGTGCATGTTGCCCTGTAAAATGGATAGCCCATAGCCTCTACTGTTCGAGTACGCGTCGTCGCAATGTTGAGCCAAGTTCTCCTCGCCGCTGTTTTGGCAACCGGAGCCCTCGCGTCTGTAGAACACGTCAAAAGGGAATGGGAAAGTGATCTTGAATGGATTTCCAAAAACACCTCCCTCCCTAAAGTTGTGTATGTTGTACCGATGCTCATCCTGTAGGCGGCGCACTTACATCAATTGCAGCATCTACAGCACCGGGGGTACCATATTGTCGGCATCAAACTACAGTCGTCTCGACAATATTGCGTACGGCGCAGGCGTGGGTCCGACCCCCCAAGAGCTAATTGGCAATGTGTCCGAGGTTTTGGAAGTAGCTCAGCTAGCTGTCGTCAGATTTCCGGCTCCGGACGGCAGCGCTGGCATCAACTCGACGCTGTACCTTAACGTCACCCAGTATGCCAACCGGCAGCTATGTGCCGAGGGCTCTGATATCGCCGGTGCTATTATGTTTCATGGGACCAACACCCTGGAAGAGACCGTATGGATCCCGTCTGCTGCTCAATCAATGCCTGCGGTCCCACGGAAGCTAATGACTACCTGCTAGGCCTTCGGTGTAGATTTGACGTTCAATTGCTCAAAGCCATTTATTGCCACGGGTTCTATGAGGCCAGACACCTACGTATCACCAGATGGCAGATCCAACTTTTACCAAGCTGTTGCTGCTGCCGCCTCTCCGTCTTCGCGTGACCGTGGCGGTCTTATTGTCCTTAATGACCGGTAAGCTATGCCGATGCTAAAGAGTCACCGGGCTAATATGTTATGCTCACGCTTCCAGTATTACGTCTATCTTCTATTCGACCAAAACCAATGCAAACACGCCAGATACCTTCAAGGCTCTAGAACAAGGAAACCTCGGCGCGTTCCTCGCAGGGCAGCCGTTCTACTTCTTCGGCCCGGCCTTTCCCACAGGGCGCCCGTACTTTGACGTGAGTAATGTGACTGACATCACCGGGCTGCCGGCCGTCATCATCATGTACGGTCACCGTAAGTATCAACTTAGCTCCTCTTGGCTGTCTTGGAGTCCAGTTGCGAAGACCTGGAGCTAACCTAATTGCCCTGCAGAGGGATTTGACGCCTCGTTGATGTACGCTGCTGTGGCGAATGGCGCAAAGTGAGTCTTCAATGGTCTTCAGTTAGCTGCACATTGACGGCACTGATCATCATTTTTCAGAGGGCTAGTCATTTTGGGCCCGGGAGCTGCGGCGACAAGCCCGAGTGCTGGAGCAGCAGCGGCGGACCTCTACAGCCAGGGAATTCCGACGATTGCTGTCGCCAGACCAGTCGCAGGCACCGGTGTCCCCGAACCAATTCCTGCTTCTCTGTATGTGTATTTCCATATATAATATTCTTCCTTGTGCGAAATGCTTGGTCGTGACTCTAACTACCGTCCAGCATCTACTCGAGCTATGTCGGTGCTGATCAGGCTCGTATTATGCTTCAACTCGCCCTCAACGCCGGATACAACCTTACTGAAATTCGTGACCTTTTCGAAAGTCCTTTAAGGAAGGCGATATACGGTCCTGTCGCGAATCAACATTTCTACTATGGGTCCTAGCATACAAGGACGCGACGTGGAGCATGTCCAAGAGATCCGGGTGATGCGAATGGAAATGAAAGGGGCGCAGCTTAGCAGTGAAATTTGGACAGACGAATAATGAATAAAACATCGGTCCTGTAAAGGATAATGAACTTGCATTCGAGCTTTAAGGCATTTGGGATCTAGTTCCTCACTAAGACAGATCTAGTACCGATAACATGATATGCCACTAGTGATGGACATAACGCCTGACTTAGAGTGAGCCGTCGGTTCGCCTTTCAAGGCTTGTGGACTGATGGTGATTATCTATTTCCCAACGGCCACAACATCCTCTTTCACAATTCCCATTGTAGCATCGGCCCCGGAGAATTGGACCTGCCATGCCTTGCCTGGTTCTCTCGT
Source organism: Hypoxylon cercidicola (assembly GCA_022578845.1). Classification (NCBI taxonomy): domain Eukaryota; kingdom Fungi; phylum Ascomycota; class Sordariomycetes; order Xylariales; family Hypoxylaceae; genus Hypoxylon; species Hypoxylon cercidicola. Next base: position 315,212 of record MU399523.1, read on the forward strand.
GCGGAACTCAACGCTGATATCCTCGTCGGGTATGGGGAACCCGGCTTGGACTGGCGAGTTCTTCCATGTAGGCTCAATCCACTTTCCGGCGACCGGTACGACGTCGAACTGGAGCACCATCAAGGCCGCAAGCGCCATGAGTTCGGTGCTGGCAAAGTGGCGACCGGGGCAAAGGACGTGGCCGCCACCGAACGCGCGGAACGCGACCTTGTTCGGCTTTTTCTGGCCCGGTCGAGCCACAAAGCGCATATGATCGAAACTGCCGGCATCCTCACCCCAAGCCGACGTGTTGGTGTGCTGTACCGAAGCTGGAAGCATGAGCATGTTGCCCTTCTTAAGTAAGATACGCCCGTCTAGAAGCACATCTTCTAGTAGTACGCGAGGCCCGGGGGTAACGGTACGATGGCGTAGCGTCTCTTGAAATGTGCTTAGAAGTATGGGGCAAGAGGTGCGAATATTTGCCAAGTCAATGGAGCTAACAGTCCGCTTATTCTCATCGATACTTTCGCGTACTAACGCCAAAACCTCTTTGCGGACATCCGATAGCACCTTAGGGTCTGAAAAGATGTGGTAGAGAACCCATAGTGCGCAAGGCGTGGTGCTACCTAGCACCGCAAACGTATTTCCGAGCTCACCACGCGCAATGTCTTCATCACGGAGACCGAATGAACGGTGGTGCTCATAGCGTTTTTGCACAAGGCCAGAAGCTCTTTTGTGTCCGCCTTTGCGTATATACTCAGTCATGGCAGCGGCGGCGGTCTCACGCGCTCGATGAAGGCGGGGGTAAATATATCTGGCGAAGGGAAAGACAGAAAGTGTCAAAAAGCCTGCCTCAAATATTCTGGAAGCATTCTTAGCTTGATTACATATAGGATCTATAGCAAAGGGAGAATTGGACTTACTTCCAAGCCTCGGCGACAACAGGGTCCCGATACGGATTATCTGGCCCCCAGACAGCTTCCGTTGTAGATGTATCCATAATTCGATTCGTCCATTGCCATAGTCCGGTTTTGACAGTTCCTTGAGCCTTTATCTTTTCCAGTTCGCCCACGAAGACTTCAATGGCTTTCCTGCTCAGCTCATCCAGGTCTTTCCCCGGGCTCATGACGGGCGTGATATATTTTGGCCAGCTCACGCTGAAGCCATGCTCACTCGTCAGATCTTTGTGCATTATCCGAACAGCCTCCTTGCTCATCCCGACCAGGTTGCCCGCATCGGCCGCAATGGCAGCAAAGCTGATATTACGCCATTGCTTCTGCAGCGTGGGGACAAGCTCGGTGGCGTTGACAATGTACATTCGTGAGAAGGGCAAGCGGAGTGTGTAGATAGGGAGTTTATATGTATCTCTAATTAATAATACCTGGTCAGCGTACTTCATTCGGAACCCTTTCAAACAAAGGCGGTGCACCTCAACTGGTTGTAGTAGCCGGACTTTTGCCTCGCCATGCCGATCAGCGGGCCGAAGAAAGGGATGCCCGTAACAATTGTGGGCGGCTCCTTTGCATCCTGGGTCCAGTAGAGGAGAAAACGGAGAAAAGCATAAGTGGCAGCTAAGCTACTAAAAACAAGGGATAACGAAAATATCATGGTTGAAATCTCTGAAGGGGGAAGTGATGAAGAGGTAAACAAAGGGAAAATCTTTGGGTGAATGGCTAGACAGGAAAGAATGGCGGCTGGCGATAGCTCTTGAAACCGCCAAACTACTTTAGGACGTCAGGATTCATGATGGGGAAATATGGGGCTAAAGTGGCGGTTTGGCGGTTTCTAGGCTATCACCCATTCTACTATGGATCCCAATTCGTCAACTTACCTTACCTACCTAGGAGGTAGGTATGTTTACGACTTCCAACATCGTTGTACAAGTTGGGTACGACAGGGGCTGTGCGGGTTGGACAATCTTGCAGAGCTCTATCCTGGCACCCGCATTCTAGCCACCAACTACTACTATACCGGATTAAAAGGTTTTCCATGATAAAAATACGTTAGTCTTTGCGAACATATGTGAGAAATTCCAAGAATTTCCAATGAGTTGTTGCAACTATTACCAGGAAAAGCCTTTAGTATCCAAATCGCATCAACTCCAAATATCAGGTGCCAAGGCCATATGCTTTCCTTTTCCGTTGTAGTCAGTAGCCTGTGACAAGGCAACCCTATCCTTTGTCGCCGATTCTACACTATCACGGAGCCCGGGAGCGAGCTTGCGGTCGTAGTAGGCCCATAGTCGAGGAAGGAATTGGACGTCATAACTGCAATACAATCGAATCTCATCCGAGAGCGGTCGCGCGTTGAACACTTCGAAGCTTCCACCGCGTTCGGGGGCGAAGAGCCGAATTCCCTTCTCCTTGATTCTTTTCCATGCGGAGACCTCGTTGTCATCCAGCTCCAAGTCCCTTTCAATACATTTGGATAACCCCTTGACGTGGGGTTTGCGGACTGTACTCCTGGCGAGCTCCATCAACTGCAAGTCCTGTATGCCTTGAAGTCTGATCTGAAAATGGCTGAATAACGCATCGGAATCGTTCCGTACATCGAAAACCACCTTCGGGATTGTCTTGGATTCTAATATGTCTTTTAATGTGCGTCCGTGGGATCCAGGGGTAGTAAACGTTTCGAAGCCCAGAGTTTGGACGTCGATGAGGTATGTCTGGCTGGTCGGAAGCACATATAGTTGGAATATTGATATGCTGCCATGCCTACCTAGATTTACCCCCTCTAAGTCGATGTAAAGTGATGGCGGGTTTGCTGGTAGTCCCTCTAACGTGTCTAGGACGGCTGACAGAGCTTCCTTAGTGTCAATGAGATCGGTATCTGTCATTTTGAAGTCGCAAGTGATTCAGTAGAGACAAGAAGATAAATACTTGGGTCAAAAAGGATGGATTGCCAAGTGTGACAAGGGCTAGCGTTCTAGGGCTTGGAATCAAGGAGTTCAATTCAGCTAATAATTCTCTTGGGTCCTAAGGTCCTTGCTTCCTCTCTCCTCAAAGAAGGAGGAATTAGGTCCCTTACTTATCCCCATCGTAAGGTTACATTTAGGTAGCAATCTTATGCGCCGAAGGCGCTGTTGGTCGGACTTTTAGTCCGACCTGCATTCATCCTTCTGCCTGTATAAGTGATACGATATGAGGCTCCCAACAATCTCTTGGCGTTCCTTGGCATATGTGGCCGTGTCAGTGTTTAGGTATATATGCTATTTGTCCACGTGGGTCGTAGCGTCCTCGTCCTGGTGCTTACACTTCAAAGGGTGAAGATATAAAGCCAGTACTAGTAAAGTGTAAAGGATAGAGAAGTTTCGGCTTCAAATGAAAAGAGGGGTTGAAATAGGCGTGGACGTATAAGGCTTTTAGCTCAGGGGTAGTTGGAATAATCTTTGAGGTAACGCCCGACTCATGCGACTTCCGTATGGCATGCAGCAGGGGCAATTTCTTACGTACAACTTAAAATATGCTAGACACCTACATAGGATATATATATGTCGGTACCAGATTCCACTCATCGGTGAGGATGACTCGAGGGCTGAAAATCGGCGATTAAGTCCGTTGGTCAATGGAATTTACATTGTCAATTTACAACCGTGTTCCGAGCTAATAAAATGCAATGCGTTTAATATTTAACTCTAGGGGCTCTGCTATGAATATAACGTGTTTGAAACTGACACCCTAGTATTTTAACTCTTCTTCTTCCACTCAAAGTTTGTCTAAGAGGAGCTGCTAGGCAGACCAACTTTGCAAGTTCCTCTACCCAGACAACGGTTGGCGACGGAGCCATCCTCGGCGAAGGTAATCCAGGCCCTAACAACTGACGTATTAGTATCAAGCTAGATTCGAACATGATGGTTTCAGGTCACGCACGAAATGGGGAGTGCCGGCGGTGGTGCAAAGGGCTCTTGGTACCAGCAGCAGTACCAGCCGAAACTTGGTAAAGTCGCGTTATTGTACATAGCGTCGATGTCCGAGCATACTTCTGCCGACAAGAACTTTCGCTGCAGGCAGATGTCGGTCTCAGGGGGATCGGCTTGAGGCGTGGGAGATGAGAACCCAACGGCTGCAAAGGCGGCGAGAGTTACGAGAGTAGGGACGCGCATTTTGAAAGGGTTCCTAAGTTGACTATGGGAGATAAGTTATTGGAAGTTCTGTAGCCCTTAGAGTGTCCTTTTATACACGAAATCGTGAGCAGGGCCAAGTCACCATCTTTCCATTAACTTCTTGGCTAAGACTGGTCAGGCAAGTAGCAACGGTTGTGGAGTTCCGTCTTTATCCCTTCAGAATCTCGTATTGAGGTTTACGAGGTATGCAATTTAACCATTGGAGAAGTTAGATTCCTTGTGCAGAATTTGTAACAAATCGGGACAGTTCGAAATCCATATTAGGAATTTCTATGCCATCGGCGATGGAGCCGAGCGGCTGGAGAAGCCTATTGCTTCACTACTTCAACAGAACCGAGACCAACAGTTTTGGTCTAGACATTGCTTGAATAGTTCATTGAACGATTCGTGTCTGTATACGACTCTACCAGTTGAACCCGAGTTTCCAATTCCCAATCCCGAGGTAGTACTACGAGGGACGACTTTGTAGGAGTTCCAACGCAAACCGATACTGCTTAAACTTCATAATCAGGCTTGAAATAAGATGGAACGAACAGAAGACAAGGAGGTATCTCACTAGTCAAATATTCAAGCCAAGACGGTCCTCAGAGTACTCTAAGGAATACTCTAAGGAAGGTTCATGAGGTAAATATGATCGAGCTACTCCTAAAGGTAGGATGCTACGCATGCACCTAGACTTTCATGGTTGTTCGGACTCCCTGGTCACTACAATTGTTAGAGCTCCCATATAGACAGGCTATATCCATCCTTAACTAGGTCCTGGTAAATGGCTAATAGATAAACTCGTATTTATTCTCGAGGAGTATAGATGAAGCGACGGGATAGACGTTAACCACTCACCTCTTGATGAGCCCCCCTTTGAGCCCCCTTTTCGAAATAGTGATAAATACAAGGAGTCAATCTTTTTAGATCGCAAGTTGGATATGATTTAGCTACTGGCAATTTTTATGGCTACCTACCGGTATCTGAACATTGTTTTGCTAGTTGATTCTCATCACCCCTTGTTGCTTGGTATTGGGAGCTAGGTAGTCATAATGGATAAATTCAAATCATCTAGCTATCAATTCGATCCCTTGTATGTACCCCATTGGTGATTTTTTTACGTACGAACTATGCCTTACTCTCTTTTTTCTTTATTATATCGGCAACTTGTAAAATCCTGGCGTAAGGAGGAATATTTTAATGAATATGCGAGTCAAGTAGATTTAGCCAAACTTTCGACTATATCGTTACTCAAAGATATCCCTCTCACAGCATGGCTCGACGTGCGGTTTGTACTTCCCAGTTTCTGCCATACCGATACACTATCCATCGACGACGACGTGCGAGTTGGTGATACTTGTGCGTGCAGGGGTCACCAGCCATGGTGGGGGTGTCAGGGGTTTCAGGGGCTTGCCGGCGGCAATTTAGCGGTACCGAATCTGCAATCCCCTCCCTCGCACACCAAAACTTGGGGGGGCAAGCATTCAACATTCAGTTCGTGAACATCGAGGAACATGGACGTTATCAACTCAATCACAGCCTCACCAACGCGTCTCGGTGTTGCTACTGCATTTTTAGGGGTGTTTTTCTACTACATCATTCAAAGATGGTATCGGAGACTTCCGTATCCGCTTCCGCCATCGCCTCCGGCAGAGCCGATCCTCGGGCACATTAGGAGGTTACCCATGGAAAATGCCCACATCAAGCATATGGAATATGCTAAGCAGTACAGTCAGTAGGATTTACCACATCGGTCAGGTTATGGGATCTAACTACCGATTCCAGACTCGGATGTCGTCTACTTTAACGTGTTAGGGAACCACATGATTGTTCTCAACACCCAGAAGGCTGCCAATGAGCTTCTAGATAAGCGCGGAGCCAACTACCAGGATCGGCCCAGATTCGTGCTCTTCGACGTTATGGGATGGGGCCTGACGTTGACTTTCCTTCCCTATGGTCCGAGATTCCGTCTGCATCGTTCCGTGTTACAAACGGGCTTTACCAAAACTGCGATTACGAACTACAGACCGATCCAAGAAGACGAAGCGAGGCAAGCAGTTGCAAGAATATTGAAGCGTCCTGAGGCTTGGGACTTTGCAGTTCGACGGTCAGAATACCCTCTCATTTCTTATTTAGACTCCTCTTTTTTGGTTTCTAATGTGAACTTAGGTTTGCTTCTGCCATTGTTCTTCGCATTGGCTTCGGCGTCATCGTTAGATCAGATGATGACCCCTTTATCAAGATCGCAATTGACGCAAATATGGCAACTGGAGGGGGAGGAAATCCAGGAACCGCTCTAGTTGACTACCTACCGTTATGTTCGTCGCCAAGCGAAGTACTCGTATGCTATTCTAAGCTAACAGATTCGTAGTTCGATACATGCCAGAATGTCTCAACTTCTCAAAGAGTCTGCAGCATGCGCGTAAATGGGGATGGGCGATTAAGAATCTGCATGACATACCGTTCTCAGCAATCAAGAAAGAATTCGTAAGTCTTCCTGGGGGTCCATCTGTCAGCAGGCTAACTAACGTTGGCAAAGGATGAAGGAACGGCCAATCCATCATTTGCCTACTCGCTCATTATGAAATATAAAGAGAATGAAGAGGCAGGTGTCCCGAATCAGTTTACTCTCAAGGATATCCAAGGGGCATCAGGTGCCGTCTTTATCGCGGGTTCTAACACGGTTAGCTTTCACGCCCTTAGTGTCTGATACATGTTGGCTTACCGTCTATGCTAGACCTTTGCTACAACGACCGTTGCCATCTTGAATATGATGCTTAATCCTGAGGTATTCCAGAAGGCGAGAGCCGAGATTGATAGAGTAGTCGGAACCGAGAGGCTGCCTTCTTTCGACGACAGGCCGAACTTGCGTTATATTGACTACCTGGTCGAGGAGACCTCAAGATGGCGACCTCTGTCACCTATCGGCATACCTCACAAGTCCCTTAATGATGATGTCTACAATGGAATGTTCATACCGAAGGGGTTCGTGATGGGCCTTTAGCTCCCATTCTAAAGCACATACTTACCTCTTATTAGGACGTATGTCTACTATAACACGTACGCCATGTCTCGAAACCCGACTGTGTACAAGGACCCCGAAAGGTTCAACCCCGCTAGGTACATCCCGAAGGATGAGGGAGGAGATGGAGAACCCCTACTTGTTGGGCCATTTGGTTTTGGCCGCAGGTAAGCATTGGCTATCACTTGACCGAATGTTTATCATTATTATTCTAACCCGAACTCGCTAGGGTATGCGTCGGGCGTCACTTGGCACAAGCATCTGTCTGGATGATCATGGCGACTCTCATCGCAACAACAGACATATCAAGCCCCATTGGACCAGATGGTAAGCCAGTCGAACAGACTATCAAGTTCAGCACCGGTCTATCGAGCCATCCTGGGAAGCTAGATGTAGTGTTCAAACCCAGGTCTGAAAAGGCTCTAAGGCTCCTTTCCGAGGCAGTCAGGGATGCTCAATGATTAAAGAGGTGTGCGACTTTGATCCAGGTATTGGTGAAGGAATAGGATTATCTTGTTTCCCTTTCCTACGTGATGTAAAACTTCCATCTAAAAAATGATTGAGGCTTTCGCAAGGTCATCCAACTTCTTTTCCTTCATTGTTCCGCTCGATGAGTTGAGCTAGTCTCTGTGCCAAATTCTCTGCCCAGCTTGCGTCGTTGATATCAGAATCGACATCGATGACCCTGATCCCGCTCCCTCTAAGTTCCTTCTTGATCGTCGTGAAGAGCGCAGCATCAGCCGCTTCGTCGTGAAATGGTTGCCCTTCTACAGCGATCATGCTGACGCCCCTTGAAGGAAGCCATACCTCAGTCAGCAGAGGCTTGGCGCAGTTCTCCCGGAGCCTCTTCGCTAGCCTACGCCCGAGCTCTTCGCATTCTTCAACTGTGGTCCGCATTAGCGTCACGGATGGGTTGTGTTCGTACAGCTTCCTCTCCTGAAACTTTGCGGGCACAGCATCTCTAGGTCCGAAGTTCACCATGTCCAGGGCGCCAACGCTGACAATTTGCGGCACGCCCGCTTGGGCAGCCGCCGTCAATCTATCGCTACCCGCGCTGAAAACGCCACCGACTAGTTCGTCAGCTAGCTCGGTGGTGGTCAAATCTAAGATGCCGTGAAGTTTTCCTTCTCTCGCCAACCGCTCCATTGCGCGTCCACCCGCACCTGTGGCGTGGAATACGCAGACTTCGAACCCGTTGCGCTCCAACCACACGCGAGCAGCATCAGCTCCCTTCGTTGTTACTCCGAACATGGTGATTCCGATCATTTTCTTCTCGTCCTCAGTTTGGCCTCTCCTGATTCTTGTGGCATATGCCCTGGCCATGCCCACGATTGCCGCGGCGGCGTTGTCCACCACGGCTTTCAATACCTCGTTCAAGCCCGCGATATCAACCACGCTGTACATCATGGTGATATCTGTCTCTGCTACATATAACTTCGTATCACCGGAAGCAACGGTGGACACGATCAACTTGGGGAAAGTCAGGGGTAGTTGCCGCATGACAGCCGCGGCGATGTTCGTCCCCGAGCTCCCGCCGAGGCCGATTATAGCCTGAAACTCGCCTCGTTCGAGAAGTTGACGGATTACAGTAGCCGCACCACTGATCATTGTTTTGACGACTTCCGCCCGTGGTAGAGAATTGAAGGTGTCATCATGTCCTTCGTACCCGCTAGCTTTCAGCACGTCGGTCTGCTTGATAGTTATGGCTTCGTGCTCTGTTGCAGCTCGACCGGCATCGATTAGGATGACGTTAACTGAAGGGTCGTGATGGAGTATTTGGGATCTGAGGTACAGGTACTCCTGGAGCTTGCTATCGAATGTGCCGATCACGGCAACGGATATTTTTGAGGCCATTCGGTATAATTTGCCCTCGTATGATTTCTCATTGGGTGCTGGTTTCTCTACATATTCCTTTGTCTGCCGTAGAAATGTTCACATGTATCGAGGTAGAATGGGCGAAAGTGTAGGTATGTTTGCTATCCTCGCCCCCCAGATGTGGGGAAGATATACCCGATCTAATTACGTAGATGTTAAGTAAGACGCCACAGATAAAATGCCGAGCCCCATCCGAGGACTATTCATCTGACTTCACGCATACTCACATTGGAGTTTACGACAATACTTATAATATCGGCCCTTCAATTTAGGTTGTGTTGCAGTGTAACTTGAACATTCAAACTTATCGTCATGGCACCTATTCCCCGACAAGAGGTCCTCCGGCGCCTTCGCGGAGTTATCTCATCCCATCGCCCCGTCGTCGGCGCAGGCGCAGGCATCGGCCTCTCAGCCAAATTCGTCGAGGCAGGTGGCGCTGATCTCATAATCATCTACAATTCGGGCCGCTTTCGGATGGCGGGTCGCGGCTCGCTCGCGGGTCTGATGCCGTACGGCGATGCGAATGCGATCGTGGTCGACATGGCCAAGGAGGTTCTGCCGGTCGTCCGAGACACGCCGGTTCTCGCGGGCGTGTGTGGGACGGATCCGTTCCGAGACATGAGTCAGTTCCTGAAGCAACTGAAGGAGCTCGGGTTTAGCGGCGTGCAGAACTTCCCCACCGTCGGGCTCATCGACGGGTCCTTCCGGGCCAATTTGGAGGAGACCGACATGGGTTACGGGCTCGAAGTCGAAATGATTAGGATCGCCGCGGAGATGGACTTGATCACTTCGCCGTACGTGTTTAACGTGGAGGAGGCGGTGAGCATGGCCAAGGCCGGCGCCGATATCGTAGTCGCCCACATGGGCTTGACGACAAGTCAGGGCATTGGGGCGAAGACGGGGAAGACTCTAGACGAGTGCGTCAAGTTGGTTCAAGACATTAGAGACGCCGCTGTTAAAGTAAAGGATGATATTATCGTCTTATGCCACGGCGGTCCGATTGCTGGCGTAGAGGACACTGAATACGTCCTTTCGCGAACTAAGGGGGTGCATGGCTTCTTTGGTGCATCGAGCATGGAGCGCATCCCTGTCGAAGTCGCCATCACCGACAATACGAAAAAGTTCAAGGACATTCACATTGCAGATTAATGAGCCAAGATAGCGCCAAATAAGAAATTTCATAGTACGAATAACACTGTCCTTAACTGTGTATCAAGGTACCTCTTAGGTAAGCCATGGATATCCGTACAGTCTACGACAGTGTTGTTCTTACTGGGCGCATTTGTCGTGAGCCTCCTGTATTCACGACATCACGATATCCCGATATCACGACCTTCGTATATAAAAGAGGAATCTATCCGTTCTCCTGGGAACTGCAGCTTCGGTCTTACCTACCTATCCAAGATATTGTTAGGTACATTTTTAATACGAATCTCTCCACCTTCCTTTTTGGCTCCTTTCATGTGAAGACGCATTCGATTCTTTTTCATCCCGGGCCGCATCAATAGTCCTATTAGCGACTAGGATTGGCTCATCCCGGCCGCCAATTTTTCAATCTTTACCCCCAACCTACTAACCTCCTCCTCTCCGTATCTAACCCGTTTCGCCTTCCGCCACTTTTCTTTCAGGGTAGGGAGGCAAATCTGGGGGTTCTTTAGTTCGATGCTACGCTGCAGCGCCGTTGGTTGGCTGGATTCATTACTAAAAGTCTTACGTCTACGCTAGCATTAGCATTAGCATTAGCATTAGCTACTATTAGTCTGCGCCTCTACTCTCTACTCTCCTGACAAAGCGGCATATTCTACCAACTCATTTATCTATTGCTGCCCATCTTAAGCCGTGCCGTCGTTCAACTCATCGCCCGTGCGCTCGGTACCGTACGATCATCCGAATCCGAAATGGCGGACGCCCCAGGCCCCTCGGTTTCTCCGCAGCCAGCGACTGTTGTTAGCAACCAGCCGCAGCTAGTCCCCGCACCCCAGACTGAAGGCGAGGTACGTCTATCACCCGAAGATGGATCTAATAATAGGGGATGTGGGAAGTGCGCAAGGGGATTTTGATCTCAATGTTGACTCGTGATACTTATACACGTAGGCCGAAGATGATTTCGATGGTTCTGACGCCGATTCGGCGCTGGGTGATGATCTGTTAGTATACACTCATTCTCATATATATGGATGGAAAATCGGGTTTTCTGTGCCCTAGCCAAGAACCCGAAGGAACAACTTGGTGACTTATCTCCCGGCGCAGCGCTAGCAGTACCAACTCCATCACGTCGAGCATTTACGAGTATCGCACCATCAAGGGCCGGACCTACCATAGCGAGAAGCACGATTCCAAGTACTTCACGCCCAACGACGAGCAGCAGATGCAATCGCAAGACATCACGTAAGAATTCATCCATCTGCAAATGCCAGTAGAAACCTGTCTCCTCTAACTTACCACTACAGGCACCATTACTTGACAATTATGCTAGATGATAAGCTGTTCCTCCCGCCGGTCAAAGACGATGTGGAAGTGAGTGCTGACCCGAGGATGAGTATAAGGGGAGTCAAATGCAGACTGACCTTCGACAGAAAATATTGGATGTTGGAACCGGAACTGGTACGTACTGATGCATCATCACATACTCCAGAAATAATAGATAAACTGACCCGAGATCACATATAGGAATATGGGCCATGTAACTTACCCCTTTTCGTCTTGTTACCTTTCATTTTATTCATCGCCTCCTGTTCTTTCAAAACATTAGTCTATCTCTCTACACGTCGCATCAATCAGTCTCAGCACTCACCAGTATACAGCGACGTGGGCGACCAATTCCCTAACGCGGAAGTCACAGGGACAGATTTGTCCCCAACCCAACCCGTGTGGGTGCCACCAAACGTGAGATTTGAGATCGACGATTGTACTAAGGAGTGGACATGGGCGTCCGACAACTTCGACTTCATTCACATGCGCTACCTGTTCGGTGCCGTCTCCGACTGGAACGCATTCATCGCCCAAGCGTTCCGCTGCTGCAAGCCTGGTGGTTGGGTCCAGTCCTGTGAATGCGATGTCATCATGGGCTCCGACGACGACACTATCAAGGAGGATAGTATCCTCACAACTTTCTGGAACCCGCTCTGGAGGGAGGTACGTTTATCCGTTTACTCAATCCAACATGCGTTTCATTGCTGACTCGAATGATACAGCTGTCGAAGAAGCTGGGTATTAGTTTCATGGTCATCCAGGAAGGACTTCAAAACAAGGGGTTCGAGGCGGCTGGGTTCGTAGATATCCATGAAGCCAACTACAAGGTAAGTGAAGTTGTTCTTATGGACCTATCAGGGCGGAATGCTGTGCTCTACGTTGCTCAACAACTCCCGGCGGTTTTGAGAGGTGTAATCCTGAGTGAATGCGATAACATATTTTCAGCGTAATAACAGTATTTTCTGCAGATACCTATCGGTGGATGGGCTCAAGATCCTAAGCTGGCTGAGATCGGGGAGTACACTGTGCTCGCCATGATCAACGATCTAGATGGTGAGTTGTCGCCGACCCGGTGTTATTCCGAAAGTCGTAGCTTTGAGCGTGCCTTCTAACAATCTGCCTGCACAGGCTACACCATGGTCCCTTGGAACATTGTTCACGGTGAGGATACACCCGGCTACAGGGAGACCCTTGCGTTCCTAAGGAGGGAGCTCAGGACACTCAAGTCAAGGGGTGTCCACCCATATATGAAGGTCCGGTACGTGTATGGCCGTAAACCCTAGATTGGAAATCTCCTTGGTATAAGGCAAGTGGTGCCATGATAGGATTCGAGTTTTGGAGCCGCGACGCACTCTTCGTGAGATGCGACATACATACGCCCAATTGGTTTCAAGTCGCTCACTGTTGATTACTTCTATACATGGGTTTGAGCGCAGTTAGTAGATATGCCTAATGACAAATTACGAATGCAGATTGACGATTAATGCTCAACGCTTGCTTTCGTCCCAGGAATGTTGTATCGGTTCGGATATAGATATGAGTATGCTCAGGTCTCTGGTGGAGGCTAATGTATAAATAGGGGTAAGTAAGATCATCTCCTTACCTCACCCTACCTTGTGCATTCGGATATGGATGAAAGACATCTAGAACCGAAGCAAAAGCAGCACCGAGTCGCTGAAATGGGGCATGGTCGAATTCCGACTGCATCGCCGTGCCTCGGCCGACCTTGAATACGCCTCTCGGATTTAGCTCAGATACACTCGGATATAACGTACCTGTGTAACTACTCCGTCATCAGAATAGAAAGACCGAACTCCAATCCGCACGTCAGGCATCTACGGCCTTATCCCAAGTCAGTACAAAAGCAGCTGCACGGAAAGTGCGCCCATTGCCTGAAAGATTTAGTCCAAACCGGATGCAGATGTCTCTACGTCGCACATTTCTACTCAGCAGCTTGTTCAACATCCGGACAGTAACACCTACCGCCAGAATGGGTTCGACTTTATCATCCAAGCACGAAGACGCCGGCCTGATGGAGGGCTACAAGGCGTGGAAGGCGATGGGCGAAGGCGGCACTTCCCACTCTTGGTCCGGCTACATGTCCCAACTCAGCGCCGAGAAGACCATGGCGTTCGGCGCCGACGACACAATCAAGCCCGGCTTCTACGACAAGCCGGAGAAGCTGGCCACGGGCTGGAAGCGAGCGACGGAAGAGCAGAGGGCTAATGCTAGAAAGTCGTTCTTCAAAGAGCCCCTCCCCGTACGACCTGGCCCCCGCGCTAGGGCAAAGCCCTTTGTGTATCCGCAGCGCGAGAGGAACGCCGCCGACCCTCAGGATCCAGCGGTCAAGAAGGCAGGTTCCCCCACCCTAGAGCGCCCCGCAAGACTGTGGAAAGTAACTTGCTAACATTCCGCAGGCATACATGGACGCCTTCAATACCCTCGGCCAAATCAATGCAGAGTCAACCGAATGGAAAACGTCGGCGCTGGAGAAGCACGGCCAAGCTCTGTTCACCAAGCGCTCGGTGCCGTTGACGCCCCTGGCCGGTCCGACGTCGCGAGAGATTTGCCACATCCACGGAACGGACCTGTCGGGCCACGTGACACTCTCGTTCAAAGACGCGGAGGAAGTTATCTCGAAGGGATGGGGCGAGCGCCATCGCCTAAGCGGCACCGACTGGATCCATCTCGGGTACACGATGCTCTACGTGCCGAACACGGTGGAGGAGACGGCGGTTCTGACCAAGATCTACCAGGCCGGCATTGATTACATGAAAAGCGGTTGATTCGGTTGGGAAGCTTGCTGAATTTTCAAGGGCACCCGATAAATCTGTAGAAATACCCCTTACGCGAGACTAGGTGGAGAATTGCTCACCGGCTTCTGGACTGGATTATGGTTCAATGAAAAAGTCAACGTGAGCTATGAGGCGAGTGAATCAGATACTTACCGAGCAGGTGTGGAAGATGATAGTGGAATACAAGTAGGACTCAATAGGAGATTAATCAGAATGTGAAGACTTGGTTCATTTATACAGTTTCTGTGCCTTGTTCCTTGGGATTGCATACCTGGTAGCTAGGAAGGTTCTCAAATACGGATAACAACTCTTCGTGCTCGTCTCGAGGTGGCATATAGCCCTCCTAGTTAATGCTACCTGCAACTTGAGGAGCCTAAACAGTTTCATAGTACACAGAAACCCAGTGGGGGGCAGGCAAGGATTAGTGCTGCTATATCAAAAGGGTGACGTCCTACTTCCTAAGGCAATTGGCTCTAGCCCCATAGAACTGAACCGATAAATATAGGAGACTTCTACCTGTCGACATCTGACACGTCCGCCGTTCGTTTCCACCCAATGTGAATGTAGCGTGGTGTAATGGTAACACATCCAGAGTTCAAAATACATCGGAATAGAGAAGATGCAGGTTCAAATCCCGCCGCTACTAACTTTTTATATTTCTTTTTCGGCAGCATACTGATCCCATATTTTCGAACGCCTTGAATAATATTCAATCCAACATCGGGGCTAAGAGCTTCTACTATACCTACCTCGTTACTCTAGTAGATCCGTTTTTCTTGTTACGCAGATGGCATAGACGATAAGACGGGGAATCATACCTTCCATGATCTTAGCGAGTCGGAATCTTTTTCTATGTAAAATGAACACTTATCTCGTCAAACTACATGATAATCTCTTGGTAGAATTTACTGAAATGCTACGGTTGAACCACAAGTGTTTGAGCTTAGAAATCTAAAGATGCTTCCCATGCCTGAGACACCAAACTGTAGGCTGACAAGATTTTAAATCGGCTCTACTCGAGATGTAAAACTCTAGTCCATGTAGCATGGATTCGATAACGGCACCCAGGCCACTCGCAATAAATATGTGGCACCCGTGGAGGCGGAATGCGTGCCAAGCAATAACAACCTACCCAAATAACCTATGCCCCGGATTTGCCAAGATATTAAAGTCGCTTTCTACTACGTACATCGGAGGACGGTCGTCCGAAAGCGTTAGGTGATCGATTAGAAGTGGATGAATTCGACCACAATCTCTCCCTAGCCTAATACCAGCGGGGGATATTTCCTCAAGTCGCTAAGCGCCCACCGGGCAATACCAGGCCGAGGAGTGTCATAAGGGAAATGCTATATATCAGATCAACGTATCTACCATGCATATGATCGACAGGGGAGCGAGACGGACTATATTAAAGACATCGACTGCCGTTAGATCTTGGATTGTCGATCCTTCCCGGACCGCATCACACATTCGATCCCACCCAAGTCATCCGCACCAAGGCTGTCCCCACCACCACTCAAGATGCGTTTCTCGATCCTCGCCGCTGCCCTGACCTACGCGTCCACCGCGTCGGCAGCGATATCGTGGAGCCTGCAAAGGGCGTCGGCGCCCACGGCGGACCAGAACGAGGCGTACGGCAGGATCGAGTCGGCGATGCGGCTCGCGGTGGCGCGGTACGGGCGGTACACGGACGCGAGCAAGACGATCCGGGTGTACTACGCTCCCGGGGTGCCGACGGCGGAGGCGAGCTACAACGGGGACCTGCGGTTCGGGAGCGACCGGGCGTACATGACGGAGCGGACGGCGATGCACGAGATCGCGCACACGCTGGGCGTGGGCCAGACGGCGGCCTTCGACCGCAAGTGCGCGGCCAACGACTGGCGCACGGCCACGCCGCTCCTGCAGTCGTGGGACGGCGCCGCCGCCCGCATCAACTGCGGCGGCGGCCACTTCTGGCCCTACGGGCTCAACTACGAGAGCGAGTGGAGCGAGACCAACGCCAACCGCCACGTCATGCTCGTCGACGCCATGCTGGCCGATGGAATGTGAGGGGCTGTGCTGCAGCTTATTTTAGCTCGAATGCAGACGCGAATATAATGAAAGGAGATTAATCGACTTGAGTTGCATCGTATCAATTGTCCGTAATTGTGTTCGGGGTAGTGATACGTGCGGTGGTGCCTAAAGTAGTGGATGTATTAGAGTAGGATTTGCGGCAACCTCCGTACCAAAGAGTCGAATTATATAAGGACTCTAATAACAACTGTTGAGTCCATAGCCCGTTCCGATGCACGATGTGACGCGCTCGCGTCAACCTCCATGTCCAAGCCAATCAGAAGTTTTATCGTCTCGGCAGTCGAATAGCGAGCTATATGATGAATAAGCGCTCGTCAACTCTTGTCTTTGAACCAAGTCTTAGCGCTGCGTGGCTTGAGAAGGGGGTATCTTGTAGCTTCAAGCAACGGCGGCCATTCTGCATCTTACACGGTAACAAGCCTGCATTTAGTATTAGCTATCATAAGTCTACCCAAATGGGTAGAGAAGGCGTAGGAAAGGCTTTGTTGTTGATAATACCAATGTACAAAGAATCAGAATTAGGGGCCCCGTCATAAAAGGGGCAAATGAGATTGTTTAAAACTGGTAGTAATTCATGCTTTTGTTTTATCTTGACTTTGTAATACTATTTATTCTTGTGCATAACATAGATCAAAACAGAGTACATATATTGATATAAACACTGACCTCTTACCCGTAAACACGCTAACTGCTAAACATCTACCTATATTGATTTAAAGGGTCCCCCTGACACCTAAACGTAATGGTACCAGGTATCAACCTGAGAAAACCGTACCCGCTTCCGGACTCGAACTCGTTTCTTTGCTTGAACGTCCGCCATCTCAGAATCCGGCCCATTTACTAGAAGGTCGAGGGCTTTGTCAAAGTCCCCTGTCTTGCGCAATGCTTTTCGACAAAGCTTATGTGTTACCTGGTCCACCTTTAACCCTTTCATAATGCCCTCAATTTGCAAGCTTCTGATGGTCTCTTCACTCGTTAAGTCCATGATGTCGAAAAGCTGAGCAGGGTCAGGCGGGGAGTTTACGTCGGCTTGGTTAGTGACTTCTTCATGGTCATCTTCATCTGAATGCTGAGAGTGCCGTCGCCTTCTTTCTATGATTGCCGCACGTAGATCACTCCTTGGCGGTCTACCATGTCGTAGCGAGGTGAAATCGGCTCGATTCTTAGCTGCAAGGGGCGAATGGGCGGCAGTCGTGCGTGATCGAGGCGAACTAAACTCATCCCGTTTTACATAAAAGGGGCTCATAGGGTTATTAAATGTTTCGGCGGCGGAGAATCCTGTGTTTCTCGGCGCGCTCGTACGCTTCCGCGCGCTTTTATGCTTCGGCGCAACATTTTCATCTGGCTTTGTAGATCGTAGTCCTAGTCTTTCGGCAACCCTTCTTGCAGGGCTTCCACGCTTCGGCTCGGGGGGTGGGGAACGTGCCATAATTGCTTGATCGGCTAAGAGCTGGTGACTGTAGAATGGTTTGGAAATCGGTGATAAATTGTTTTGGATATGTTAGTGCAAAGGTTTGATAAACAGACGATGCTGAGTGTAATTCTGAAAAAGAATTTAGCCATCCGCCCGGTCCTATTCTATAGAACTATAAAACACTACAAAACAGTTAGTGTATATGAATTCACCCAGGTGTTTGTATCTAACTACCTGTTCTGACTCACTTACAGGTGTTCCCACAATAGCAAAGGCCTTGTTTATTCTAGTTCTGTTTCTTAATAGCTCGTCTGTTTCTGCGGAGTATAAAGGCAAGTGCCTAAGGTACCTATTATTATGAAACTAATATGTAATGATAGGAGGAAATGCCAGAGATATGCACAAGACTACCCATCCGCCAGGATTATCATGCGATTCCAACCCTGTCCCACCAGAAATACTACACCCGAGCTAATATTTTCAAAGTTAGGTCCCCGAGACCACACCCTCTAATATCCATAGTCGTTAATTCTGCGCGCGTACATCTCTACTGCCTATTCAGACCGTGCTAAAATCACTCATTTCCGTAGACTCCTTCCCGGCCGCACGAGAAACCCTCGGGATCGTCCAAGCCGGATCGAATGGCAAAAATATAAGAACGGCCACCACCATCAGAGCACCATCCAACGCGATAAAGTAGGCTTCGTGCTCCATAAGGTACCCCGACCAGCCCTCGATGAGTTCGACGGTTCGGAAAACGCTTCGGGCATATATGGCGGCGAGGGAAATAAACAAGGCGACGAGGACTTTGTTATATTCCTTTGGTATTCCAAACTTAGTCGATCTTCGGACAAAGTCCATGGCAAGAAGGGCGAATGCGGTCATCCCTAGCATTCGGAAGTAACTAATTGCCATCTTGGGTAATAATTACACTCTTAAGACACTGTATTAAAAGCTATTTAAAGAGTGCCTTACAACGAATAAGTATATGTATATACTCGGCGTTTTTCTTTTTTTATATTCGAAAATTTTTAAAAATTAATAAATAAATTATTTCTTAACGTTTTTAAAATTAAATATTTAAATATTTTTATAAAATTTTTATTTTTTTAAATAATAAATAAATACTTAAAAAAATTATTTTATATAAAAAAATAATTTTTAAATTATATTTTATATTAATATTTATTATATTATAATTATTTTATTTAAAATTAAATAAAAATTTTATTATAAAAATATTATATTTAATTAATTTAATTAAAAAATCAATTTTTTAATTATAATAAATATAAAATTATTTATAATAAAAAATTTAAAAATTTAATTATAATAAAATTTTTTATTTTTAAAATTATTATATATATATATATATATATATATATATATTTACGTAAATAATTACGTAAATATTTACGTAAAATACTTATAAAAATATATATATATATATATATATTTATATATTTATATATAAAAAAAAAAAATATTTATATAAATATAAATATTTATATAAAAATATTTATATAAAATTTTACGTAAATAATTATATAAATATTTACGTAAAATATTTATAAAAATATTTATAAAAACACTTATATAAAAATAAAAAATAAAAAAAAAAACATTTATTTAAAAATATTAAAATAAATATTTACAAAGTTATATATAAATATATAAATAAAAAATAAAAAAAAAAAACATAATTAAAAATTAATTTAAAAACGTTTAATTTTATTTATTATTATTTATTTTAAAACGCTTTAATAAATAATATATATAAAATATATATAACGAAATTAAATTTTAAAAATTATATTAAATTATTAATTTTATTATTATATTATTTATAAAGTTTTTTTTTTTTAATTTATTTTTAATTTTTATTTTTATTTAATAAATAAAATAAAAATAAAATATATTTTAATTTTTTTTCTTTTTAAATATATATTTAAATATTTAAAATACTTAAATATTTTAGTTTTTATAATATTATAATTAAATTATAATATAAATAAAAAAAAATAATTAAAAAAAAAAATTAAAAATAATAAAAAAAAAATTAATTATATAATATAAATAAAAAATAAAAGTTTTAATATTTTTAAATATATATACTTACTTAATTAAGTTAAAATTAAAAAACAAAAAAAATATATTTTTTAAATAAATAATATTTAAATTAAAATATATATTTATAATATAATAATTTTATAATAATTAATTTTAAAAAATAATATATAATTAATTTATATTATATTTATTTTATAATATATTATTAATAATTAAA